>JACATO010001101.1:0-568620 GCA_018389105.1 Nautilus pompilius
TAAATCTAATAAGTGTCACCTCTGGCGAACAGGTCTCTCAGCTCGATATTCACTTCCTCTGCCCACTCCCACAAATAGCTGCTGTGGGGGGGGGGGGAGAAAAATCCGTTTAGGGAAGCAGAAGTAAAGATAACCGATCTATATTTCCTCAGCTCAATACTTGTTCGCCTCCATATAAGTTTCGCTAAAGGCCTCGTTGTTGTCCAACCAGCTAACGAGGAGGGGAATGTGGTGGGTGATCTTTAAGGATCGGTTTCAAACTGTTTGCACGACTTATATAAGTAGACAATACAGTAACTTTTAGAGTGCCATCAAGATCTACCAGGATCGGAACTCTTATCGCCAGACGTTCGTTCGAGGTGTATGTGGGTTCAGCAGGCTACTTATGCATAAAGTCAACCTAAGAACCTGCTCTCTGAAAATCGTGAATCGGGAAAGATTAAAAATACCGCTTACCCTTTTTTTTGGGGGGGGAATAGACCACGACGATGCTATGCGTGTCCGGAAACGCAATAAGTTAAACTGCATACGACTGAAAAACAGCGAAAGATCAGATCGAAACAACGTGGCCCTGATCAGGACACCTTCAAACAGACCCCTCAGCCCGGAGTGAAGGCAGACGACGGCTGCTCGCTGACGAGCCTTGCGATGTAACTTTTAAACAAATGGGCATGCATAATAGTCCCCCTTAAAACACACGCAAACCTGACCAGAAACGAGAACCCTCGCGTCCTGGCTTGGCTGAGTTACCATCGGTGACAAGGTCAAGGTCATCTGATGCCCCCCCCCACCGTCCAAGGAGGGGCGGTTAGAAGCAGTAGAATTTTGAAGATTTCGGTGGCTCCTCCTCCACCTGGGTCACGCACGGGGAAGACCATATCGTTGTTGTTGTCACTAACTTTTCACACCGGCTGAGTCCGGAGCGGGAGGACTCCGGTGGCTGACTGAGCGCCAAGTTAGGCCATTTCTCCCTCTCTCTCTCTCTCTACCGACGTCATCTCCCTGTACCGACGTCATCTCCCTCTCTTTCTATACCGACGTCATCTCCCTCTCTTTCTATAGTACAGACGTCATCTCCTCTCCCTGTACCGACCGTCATCTTCTCTCCCTACTGACGTCATCTCTCTGTCTGTACGTCATCTCCCTGTACCGGACGTCATCTCTCTCCCTCTCTCTCTATACCGACGCATCATCCCTCTCTGTACCGACTCACTCTCTCTCCCTGTACCGACGTCATCTCCCTCTCTGTACCGACGTCATCTCCCTCTCTCTCTACTGACGTCATCTCTCTCTCCCTGTACCGACGTTATCTCCCTCTGTGTACTGACGTAATCTCTCTCTCCGACGTCATCTCTCTCTACTCACGTCATCTCCTCTCCCTGTACCGACGTCATCTCCTCTCTCCCTGTACCGACGTCATCTCTCTCTCTCTGTACCGACGTCATCTCCCTCTCTGTACCGACGTCATCTCTCTATCTCTCTCTGTTCCGAGATGGTTTAAAGCAGAGTCCGGTTTGTTTTTCCTGTTATTTGTGTTTTTTTTAATTAGAAGATCCCGAAATCGCTCGCCCCAATCTCTTCTGAAAAACTTAATTTATTCGCATGACGCCACCAGGCGAAAAAATGAACACAAACCATTCGTACCCGCACAAACACGGAGAGCCTGGAGGCGCCTGGTTCCGTTCCACCCCGACCCGATAGAAGTGGCACTTATAATTCTCTTTCCGCGGCCATTCTACTCGCTGAAACCCTATCGGGTTCCAAGTCTTTTGAAGCTCGTCTCCGACTAAAATAACAACGTAGCAGAGAAGATTGATAACTAATGCGACGGAACCCCATAATTTCGCCGGTGACTGGGACTCGGCCACGCTTCGCCGCCCCCAGTGAAAGACGGAAACCCGACACCAAATTAGTAAGAGTAGCTACGCAATACCGACGGTTACAACTGGGGGTTTTCATAGCTTCGGGAACTACGAACGACCGACCCCCCGGGCTTCATGTGTTTAGCTAGAGTGACCCGGTAAATCTGGTTGGCGCCAAAAACCGGTATATACATATATGTATGCATGCGCGTCCCCGTCGGACTGGAAACCGCACTCTTTTTTCTTTTTCCTGCGCGCGGGAAGGGATCGATTCCCTGCACCTCTGAGTCCACGCGAGCACTGCAAGCCATGACGGCAGGAGTGGACTATCGCGGCGGCGCCAAACGCACGAAGAATGGGGAAGGGGCGATTGTGAAACTAGACGGAAGGAGCGAGCGCTGCTCGGCTTTGGACCACCAAGGAACTTCGTCACACCTGTAGGCGTCCAGTAATCCGCAGGGGGGGGGGGGGCGAACTAACCTACGGCACCGAGCTGCGTCGTCCGTATTCTACAGTTACAGGACCAGACGCGCTGGAAGCCGGGTGGGTCTTTGAGGCGGGAATATGCCTAGAACAGCGACAATTACAGCAGTTTCGGAAGCCTGAGCGGGCTCACCTGCATTTCAGCTTAAAAAGGAATTCTAAAGCTCAGAGAAACCCGTCTCAAAAGTCGAGGGGTTCCGGTCGTAATTCCGAGGCTAAGCTCGAATGGCCGAAAGGTCTCTCCGAACGGCAATAAAAAAGGGGCGCGAACAGGAGGAGGGGTTGGTTGATGATGGTGGTGGTGATGATGAGAAGATGGCCGGTTGGCCCTGCTCTGTGTTTGGCGCACGGGTGTAGGAAGCCCGGCCGTACCCCTTACACGTGCCAGGCCGCGTCGAGAGCCGGATGTACGTGGGATAATTTCCTACCTTTTAAAAAATACAACCTCTAGAGACGTGTGTGTTAGTGAGAGGGGAGGGGGTTAATAACCCGAGCGCCGGTCCGGTTCTGCTTCACGTAAACAGCCCCGCGCAGATCGGCTGAGAGACCCGGGGGTGGGGCTACACCCGGCCGGCGGTCGGGCTCGGATGCGGAATGGGAGATGAATATCGGGCTAAGGAAGCGCGCGCTAACCACACTCGGATCTTCCTTCGACGCGAAACTAATTCCCGGGTCGGCAGCGAATGCCGTCTCGCAATTTACGTACAGCTCCAGAGGCCCGGCAGCGGGTCCCACCGAAATCGATACAAATCAGATTCTTTCTCTCGCCCCCCCCACAACACACGCACACACCTTTCCCGAGGAATCAATGAACATCAGTCCGCGCGTTCTCTCTCTCCATCCATCTCTCATTTGTGAGCGTTATCAGCAGTCGCATCAGCTTTACGGCTTCTGGGACAATCCTAATTGAATTTACCGGCGTCCAGAAAACAGTTCCCTTCCTGAGGTAAAACAATACCGGGGTATTGTTGTTGTTGTTGTTGTTGCTTTCTTTCGCGTGTCCGCAGAACGAATCTACCAACTGTCGGGATCTGCGACCGGCCAAGTCGCCCGAGGTTTTTACCTGTTAAGACGCCGAATAAGATTCCTGTGGGGGTGTTTTTATTTGGAAGATTGATATTGAAGAATTAAAAACGAATCCATCAGCTGCGAAACAAGCGAACAGCAGCCCCCAAAACGCATTTTGATATTATGCGTAGATTAGATAAGCAAACGCAGAGATCAGTGAAGGACAACGTAAGGCAATAACGACCATTCCGTGTCATTATATCCCCATCATCAATGCTATAAATTCGTGCTGAAATACCGAAAACTGGCGCCGTATTCAATAAACGATAAAACAGCGGACAAAACAAACGAGCACCAACTGTTATTAATAAGGAGCGAGTCAGCAGGATAAAATACGTCAATAGGAAATTACAACGGGTTTTAAGTTATGTTGGATGGATGGATGGATGGATGGATGGATGGAGAGAGAAAGAGAGATGGATGGAGAGAGAAAGAGAGAAAGAGAGATGGAATTGAGAGAGAGAGAGAGAGAGATGAGATTGAGAGAGAGAGAGAGAGAGAGAGATGGAGATTGGAGAGAGAGAGAGAGAGAGAGATGGAGATTGAGAGAGAAGAGAGAGAGATGGAGATTGAGAGAGAAAGAGAGAGAGGGAGAGAGAAAGAGAGAGAGGGAGAGAGAAAGAGAGATGAGATTGAGAGAGAGAGAGAGAAGATGGAGATTGAGAGAGAGAGAAAAGAGAGAAGAGAGAGAGAGAAAGAGAGAAAGAGAGATGGAGATAGATAGAGAGAAATAGAGATGGAGATGAGAGAGAGAGAGAGAAGAAAAGAGAGAAAGAGAGATGGAGAAGAGAGAGAGAGAGAAGAGAATTGAGGAGGAGAGGAGAGAAAGAGATATGGAGAGAGAGAGCGAGAGAAAAGAGGAGAGAGAGAATGGAATTGCGAGCGAGAGAGATGAGATTGGAGAGAGAGAGGCGATGAGATTAGAGAGAGAGAGATGGAGCTTGCGAGAGAGAGCTGATTGCTATGGCGCGCGCGAGCGAGCGAGCTTGCGAGAGCGAGGATGAGATTGAGCGAGAGAGCGATGGCGCTTGACGCGAGCTCAGATCGCGCTTGCTCTTGCGCGCGCGAGAGCGCTGGCGAATTGCGAGCGAGAGCGCTGGCGCTTGCGCGCTAGCGAGCGTCTCTTTTTCGCGCGAGCGCTCATCGCCTGGAGGGCTGGCGCGCGCCCGCGCAGCTGGCGCGCGCGCGACTCAGACGCTGCGCGAGATTTCGCGCGAGTCGCGCGCCGCCGAGGAGCGCGCGCGAGATGGCGAGAGAAGAGCGCTCGCGCGAGAGCGAGCTGGAGCGCCGCGCGCTTGGCGCGCGAGCTCGCGCCGTCGGCTCACCCGACTGATTCTTCTTACTCTCGGCTATTTTTGCATTAACTGATTAGACCTCGGAATTCGGGGTCCCTTTTGAAGTACTTACTTACTGTGACTTAGTCGAGAGGAGGGAGCAACGAGACCAGGAGAAAGGAGGCGCCCCGGGTTCATGATCACCGCGCGCAGTTTTGAAACATAAGTTTCGCTTCGTTAAATCCGTGATTTGCGTGAATTAGGGATCTTTGATGATCCCGTAAGGACTCGACGGCGATATGACAGATCATCTGGATTTCATTTCGGCGTTTAAAAAAAAAAATAAAACAAGGTGATCAGAGAGAGCAGACACAACTCGAATTACCTCCGTCGATGTAATTGTCTCGCGACTATGAATAATCGGAACGGAACCGTCCGGACTGGGGAGGGAATGTCAATTTTCTTCGACTTTACAAGGATCTTATTAGTTCGGCAAACAAGAATCCAAGCCAAGACGTTGTCTAGGCGACCGTTGTGGAAAACCGGCTCGATGCACCGTTCCTGGGGCTCGGCGAACTCCGGTTTGTGAGTCGACAGACTTTCCCTCAAAACGTTCTCCGATTGAGAAAATAGGGGCTAAGCAGTTCGGATCAGAGATGGGGAGAGATGGCGTCAGTACACACAGATGGGGAGAGATGGCGTCAGTACACACAGAGGGGAAGAGATGGCGTCAGTACACACAGAGGGGGAGAGATGGCGTCAGTACACACAGAGGGGGAGAGATGGCGTCAGTACACACAGAGGGGGAGAGATGGCGTCAGTACAAACAGAGGGGGAGAGATGGCGTCAGTACAAACAGAGGGGGAGAGATGGCGTCAGTACACGAGGGGAGAGAACGAGAATTTATGCCGGTTTTCAGACATTCTTTTTATCGCTTCGTGGATGCTTCCCTTCATAAGATTACACATACATCATGTGAGACAGTTAAGTACGCCAGACGTTTGCTCGGTGGCTGACTTCGTAGATGCAGTTAATTAAGGTTTATAGAGATAATTCTAAGAGAACAGCGCCCCCCTAACATACAGTTACGGTATTGCCCGTCGTTGAGCTGGCTGCAGCTGATGTCGTCTTCAGATATTTGCGAAATAAACGATGGCGAACGACTTACACAAGAATGCGGATGAGATACAGCTCTACTGCAATAATTTTCAAACTGCCGGTCATGTTTCAGACGTTTTACTGCAGATTTAATTGAGGACAATTACCGTAACATGTACCAGATATCTGAAACATTAAAAAAGAAGAAAACACTGTAGCGTAAGTTATGAGAGAACGAAATGTCTACATCCAACTCTTTCTCTAAGCAGGGTTCTCCTACTCAAGCAGTAACAGCGACAGGCACGATTATCTGCCCCTTATCTGAACAAATGCACAGTTTTGGTTTTGAATTTTCCACTTAGTGAGTGTGTGTACGTGTGTGCTATTCTAGGGTGTATATCTCCCATGTTAGGAAGGCCGGCCAGCCGCCAGAAACGGGGCAGGCAAACAATCCAACCCCCCTAACACCTTTATCTAGCTAGGCGGCCTTCCAGTGGAATCTCAGCAGTGCCCCGTCATCATTCTGGTATTGATCCAAGACGACTGCCGATTGAAGGCCAAAAATAAAGGCAGCTTGTCTGCCTACCAACCCCGGGTACAAAATAAACTTAACGTCCATGGCTAGTATAGGCGAGAGTATAAAGATTTCGTTTGTATTTTTTTCATTTTAAATGCGCGTTCGGGGAGAGGGAGAGAGATGGCGTCAGTACACACAGAGGGAGAGAGATGGCGTCAGTACACACAGAGGGGGAGAGATCGTCAGTAACACACAGAGGGAAAGAATGGCGTCAGTACACCAGAGGGGGAAGAGATGGCGTCAGTACACACAGAGGGGGAGAGATGGCGTCAGTACACACAGAGGGGGAGAGATGGCGTCAGTACACACAGAGGGGAGAGATGGCGTCAGTACACACAGAGGGGAAGAGATGGCGTCAGTACACACAGAGGGGAAGAGATGGCGTCAGTACACACAGAGGGGAAGAGATGGCGTCAGTACACACAGAGGGGGAGAGATGGCGTCAGTACACACAGAGAGGGAGATGATGTCAGTACACACAGAGGGGGAGAGATGGCGTCAGTACACACAGAGAGGGAGAGATGGCGTCAGTACACACAGAGGGGGAGAGATGGCGTCAGTACACACAGAGGGGGAGAGATGATGTCAGAGAGAGAGAGAGAGTAGTGCCGCGACTGTCCGCTAGGGAGTGCGGCCAACCCTAGCAGAGCTCAAGCGTTTTTAAATGCGGGAAGAGCGACTCGCCAAACCGAGTCTCCGCCCACCCCTAGACTCTACATTTAGGAAATAATAAATAATGACCAGGCTTCCAAATGAAAGAGCATGCAAATCGATAAATTCCCGACTGAACTGGAATATTTTTCCAGCGTTGGTTTGTTGTTGTTGTGTGTTTTTTTTGCTATACGGCAGGAACGTCACGCGGCCGGCCGGCCGGGGCCCGTTCCCGAAGTCCCCGCCGCCTGGTTCGGCCAGACGGACTTTAAAGCGGAAGCAACGAAGTCGGTCGTCGTCTTCCTCAAGAAGCCAAAACCAACCGAACTCGTCCCGGTAATCGCTTCTCCGCAGATCGAGGCCGGACAGTTTTAAGTGCAGCCATTAAGCGACAGATGAATCTGATTCATCGGCGGTGTTCGTGTTTCAGCAGGGAGCCAAAACGATGCAGTTTACAGGGGCGAACGGCGGACAATCAAGTTATAAATAAGGGAAGAGTCGCAGTCGGCTGACAGCGAGGATGCGCAGTCGGTCACACGGCTGGGAAAAGGTGGGAGAAAAGATAATTGGGATTTAACACATCGTCCATCAGTGAGGACCGACCCCCGGATCAGGAGCTACGGATCGCCCTCAGTCGACAACCGGGCGCGCACTCCGTCACCGTAAACAAAGGATAGTAATACAGTTGAAGCTTTGTTTGCTTTTGAACTGCGTCTCCTCTGGTCCGGTCTTCGAAAGACGGGGGATCGGAGTTCGGGGAGGAGGCGGCGGCAGTTTTCCATCACTCGTTGCATTCCTGTTAATCGTCTGCCGAAAACTTGGAAAGCCGAGAGAGAGAGAGCTTTAGCGCGCGCGCCCCGGGGGGGGGGGGGAGATAGTATCCGGAGGCAGAGAAGTCCACCAGATTGAGACTTTCCGCGCACGTGACCCGTGTTGCGCGGAGCGGAGTCCTTTGATGCGCCCTCTGTTGACGGACAGCACTGTCCTCGCCCGACCCTCTCTGGAATAACAAACAAGAGCGACGACAAGCCGCCGACATAACTCACGTCTCGCGCAATCGCGGCAGCCAGACGTGGCTATCGCGAGCGATAAGACGGGAGGAGGAGGAGGAGGAGGAGAGGGAGAGGGAAGAGGGGGGGGCGGTGATGAGTTTGAACGCATCGCCGCTGACAAATGAAATAAAGCAGGGCCGACTAGGGGTCTTTGTAGTTGATTGCGCGATAAAGAATTACGTACTTTGTTCTCCCGTGTTTTATTTAGCTTTTCGCAGACGATGACTCCTAGCCCCGCCCCGCCCTTCTTTCTCGATAAGCTGGCTTGTGTCTGCTGGAAGAACCTGCCGCTGCTTTTCGGAATCTAAACTCGAAATCCACCACCCGAAAGATGCTCAGCGCCGTCTTCTCCCTCCCTAGGGTTACTCCGTTCTCGGCTATGGACGAGACAGACCGAACACGGGGGTGTTCGTTAGGAGGCTCGCTTACCTCCCCTCTGCGCCGCCCTGTATTTTTAACCCCCTCCAGTGCCGCTAGGAAAGGCGGCAGGGAAAAAGTGGTCAGGTGGGGGGAGCAGTAAAAGAGCCGGGCGAACTTAGGTCTGCAGATGGCGGCACAAACGAAAGGAGAGGGCGAAACCAGAACAGCAGCAGCGGAAATGAGACGGACGGTTAGAAAGGAACACGGGAACTGCACAACGAGAGCTGCCGGCGACTGGGTATCACGTGATTAAGATTTAGTATATAAGGTCAGTAGTTGCCACGGCCATCGCTCTCAGTAGAATCGTTATGGGATAACAACGCCATGTATAAGGTGGTGCCAGCCAGCCAGTTGTTTCCAAGTACAACTCATTTTTCACTTTCCCCGTGAAACCGTAACATAGATTAATTCCTTGTCGACGGCAGAAGTCCGCCCTCTAGAAAACCAACAAACACTGCTACTAGTGTCTGACTGTGGGCGGGTCAGGTCGCAATACTGGAACAACGGTGCGGGCGGGTTAGGTGGGTAGCTTTATACGGCGAACCTCCGACGGGCGCTCTGTCGGTTTTGGCGTAACCCGGGGAAGCGCGCTACTTACATGGAGACAATTCTCCCCTCCCCCCCAGTCCCCGTAAGCCTTTCCGTAGATATTTTTAGAGAGAGAAACATTACGATGGTTACACGTTTCTCCACTCGTTAAATCTACTTCACTGTTTACAAATCTGATCAAAAATTAAACGACGACTGCCAACTTAGCCTCGGTTGGTTCCAGCTTCAACGATAACCACCATGGCGAGGATGGGGTAGCATCGTCTCAGACATTAAACACACCAAACGACCGCGAACCTCGCAGATCAGTTCGATCATGAAACAAAGAATCAGAGAGGAGGCGAAAGCGGTCTCTTTAAAGCTACTTTCAGCTGCTTCAAAAGAAAGTTTCTTGTGGTTTACTAGCAACTATTCTGATATCAAATAGTGGATATAGTCAACAACATATTTACTCGTGTGTACGTATACCAGCTGGAGCAAAGAGCAGCACTCTCTTCTACCTCCCCCCTTTTTAAAGGCATCTTACAATTTTTTAAAATATTCATTGACATTTAATTTCTAACAACGTCTCCAACTAGCAGAGAAAGAGAGAGAGAGAGAGAAAGATGGAAAGAGAAAGAGATAGAAAGATGGAAAGAGAAAGAAAGATGGAAAGAGAGAGAAAGATGGAAAGAGAGAGAAAGAGAATTATAATTAATTATACATATACAATTTTTTTTTAAAAAAATAAAATTTCTAATTTCTAACGAAATACAGGAAGCAGAATATTTATTTCCTATTAAAAGAAGAAAGAATGATAAATTTAATCAAGAAAAGGCAACTACCGGACAGATAGCTGCTATAAGAAACTGGTCTGAGAGTTTCAAAGAGAATCAGAGATATCAGAGACTTGGACAGGCGCTCAACAAACCACAGACTATTTATTTGTTTTCTTTCGCGGAGGACGCGACCTGACTAAGAGAACTCCGGGTGGGTAGGGGGTACCTCTTTGGCGAGGTTAACCCGTTCGCCCACTTGACGCAATCGGCGCTTGGCGCAGGTTTTATCTGCGAGTCAGGCCCGTCCACGAGGGTCCGACAGTTGGCACTGATGATGGATTGTATCGACCACTATTTCGTACGGCTATGAGCGACCTGAAAACTCTCAGGTTGCCGCAACGCAGCTGTCCCTGACATCTTACAAGCCGCCCTATCTGCGTCGCCTATTCCGGCCAATACACCCCTACCCTCCCGCGCACCGGTCGCCAGCCATTCCTCAGTCCGCCGTAGCGAGCTGACATGTTCATATTCACTACTCCACCCACTTCTTAGCCCATCCCGCACTCCGCCTGTTACGGCCAATCCCATTGGACGGCGCCTTCTCCAAGGATGCGGGGGGGGGGGTGGAAACGAGGGAATTTTTCTCGGGAAGTCTTCAAACGTCAGTTCGCGAAGCTGGGCGATCCATCACAGAGGTGTAGCCATTTAAAATCAGTAACAAATGTGTCACGTTCATGAATTTCTAATGGTCTTTATGTTCGTCGTTATGATCGACCGATAAAGGCGCTGAACGAGTCGACGGACTCCAGACAGGTTCTGCTTACCCACAAAGCTTAAAGATCCCCAGAAGCGGAGATAAAACGGTACTTTAATTAACCTCAAACTATCTGCGAACTTTCCCGTCCCCACCCACCTCCGGAAAAGACCCCTTATTTTCTCCCTCGCGCACGATCCGGGGCCGGAGAACTAAACAGATTGAAAACATTAAGGCAGCTTTCCGACCCACCGAGAAACCAGTCACTTCTCCTCCGATGTCAGAACGGGCTGCGATTTCGGCTGAAAATAATCGCCTCTGGAGTAACTTCGGGACTCCTCCACTTGATCTAAACCCTACATCAGATTTCTCAAACGTCTCGACCTACAAACAAGGTAAATCTCCCAATTTTCTATATTCTAAATGCCTGAAACGTAAGAGCATCCCAGGCACTGTATGCCGGCTGATTTAAAACCCTCTCTAAGCTTCCAACTGGACACCGGCACGGCATATTAACGCCATACATACACGACTAGTCACCCACTACTTTCCCCGATGTAACATAAAACAGAAGTCAGTCAGCCAGTCATAGAGAGAACCTGACCAGCTGGTTCCCAGATTTAAAGAAAAGAAGTGTTAAGTTATCGAGTATTTGAGAATTAAAGCTCCAAAGCTTCATCCTAGACCACCGACGTGAAAGAACTAATTCTGGGTGCTCCGGGCCGTCGGAACTCGCTTATTTGTTTTTCAGCTAAAGACGCATCCACGACATTAATAACGATGTAATATTCAACTCTTCAAAAGTGGCTGGCCGATCGTCGTTATTATAGTTACTAATCCGCGAACACATTCACTCGGCCTCCACAGGTAACCCCGCTTCTGACACGTGTTTGTTTTATTTTCCCGTTAATCCCTTGATTTCCGTAAATGCAAGCGCTTGGAAATTTCGGATCAGGAAGGGGTCCGTCTGTTTTGGCAAGAACAGAGTCTGGGGTCCCGCGTAAAGAGACAATGCTCGTCGGCGTGGCAAGATGACGGAGTGACCGTCCGATGGCTAAGGAGAGCCTTTCTCCACACACACACACACCTCTTCTCTCGCATCAAGCGATAATTCCACATTTCCACAGCAGCAGCTTTCAGCTCAACCCTAAAATGGTCGGAGAAACAATGAAGCACAAATCTCTCTCTCTCTCTCTCCGTTAACAGACAACGCAAACCCAAACAACACTTTTACCAGCTCGGAGCGACCGCTCTGTCTCTACTCCATCCGACGAAATTAAATTTAAAGGGAAATGTCGAACGTGCACGACGCCGTCAGCTACCAACCCCCCCCAAAAAAACACACCCCGGACTGACGACGTATCGTAGACGGAGAAGCGTCGCCAGGAATCACTCGCGCCAATCCACGGAACTATTTAATCCGCTTGTCGGCGAAAGAAACGAGACGGGTCAGTCAGACTAAAGTAAGCAAATCAATCTGATTTCTCATCTAACACCCTTGATCATTACTGATATGCGCGGAGAGAAGACAACATATAAGCTAGTGGGACATTTAGAGAAAAAACCCCAGTCGGTTGTCCGTGAGCCAGACCGACCTTTTCCTGGGAGGGGTCTGTTTAGATAAACCCCCAGCCGAAAAGTCGGTAGAATCCAGTAGTCGCAAATCCGTTTGTTTGCCGATATTTCTTATTAGTTTCTAAAATCTACACTACTTTTTTTTCGGATAAGTGTTGTAATTCCTTCAGGCCCTTAATCTTGTCTCTCCACCACCCCCGAGCTGGACAAACCTCCCCGCCGGTCACCGGCAGCACGACCCCTAAACGCGGTTTTCCCGGCTCATTTACCAGCGTTCAGAGCGTCTTCTTTTTTTTCTCTCTCTGAAGTGAGATGCAACACCATGTGATACCTTCCTCGTGCGCCCGGGAGGGGGTGTCTAGGTGGTCAGAAAGAGGGTGGACGGGCATAACCGACGGGGCGAGCGCGGACGTCATAGGCTCCCGTTTATCACGAGGTCCCTACTACCCCGACGACCGATCAAATAATCTAGGGACCAAACGGACCCCCTTCCTCTCCAACAGAAAAAAAGCAAGCAAACAATATTAAACCTCTCAAGTTATCAGAATAGAATAACAGTAATTTAAAAAAAAAAAAAAAAGTGTCCTTTCGAACACTTCCTCTCAGATGTCGAAGCCCTGTCAGGTGCTGTTCGCCAACAATTTATCCCACCCCACCGAGATTTTTTACGACTTCCGCCCACATGCTCGGCACCTGACCAATCTAGACGCCGAAAACGGGGACGCAGATGCCACTTTATACGAGAGAGCACGAGAACTTTAAAAAAAAAACACAACAACAACAACAACAAACTCCCTCGCTTTCTCATTTTTAATCTTGGAAAAATCCATTGCAAATCCAATCGAGAGCTACTAAGGAAGGACGGGGGGGGGGGGTTCCCCCCTCGCGCCCGCGGGGCATGGTCTGGTTAACCCTCTCCCAATCCGGCGTGATTTCGCGACGACGAGAGATCTGAAAACACGGCGGTTCGTTACCTGTACACGTAACACCATAGAACTAGACCCCCCTTTTTTGACCTTCGATTCTCTCGTTGCGTTTAGCTCCTTATTTATCACGTTGGACGAACCTTTCGCGGCTTTTCTGTTCGTTCGACTTCCTCGAGACGGAGCCGACAAACATGGCGGGCGTTTTGCAAAATTTTATTTTTGTTTTTTTTTTTGGTGCGCATGACTACGGTAAGTAGAAACGAGGCGCGCCTCCAGCTCCCGAGGCGGCGAAATACTGAACGGGACGAGCTCGCAGATCTGATCCCACGGGGCCCTGACCCACCCCTGAAAGGTTGTCCTGTCGTCGAGGAGTTTTAAAAAAAACAATAAAGGTTCCATTCCGTTTTTGTTGGACTTAATTTTGTCCGGCCGTCTTCCTTAAGGGGGCCCGACGACCTGCGTTTCTAACCAGGTACACGAAATGGTTATCGTAGTTCTCCATTACCCAAAACACTAGCGGGGGTTGCAGCATGCATAATAATGATGATGATGATGATGATGATAACAAAACAACAAGTGGAAGAAAGATTATAAGAATCCGCAGAAACTGTAACCTCGAAGGGGAGAGAGGACCGCCACCGGTTTGAAACCACGGGAGATTCGAACGCAGATCGTCGCCATGGCTACGCCATCTCGCAGCGCCGCTTCGCATGTTGACGGTCTAGGGATTTTCGCCAAATAATCGATAGCCGCAGATCGCGTCTCTAAGAGGAAGATCGCAGAAGTAAAGAGGAATATAAGGATGCACAGTCCAGAATCCTCGCCGTCTCGGTAATCAATAAGGTTACGTGAATGACCGGCACTATTATATTTGGGTTCGTTTCTTGTTTTCTTCAGATATCACAAATATCTTGAACATTTATTCGTGGACCCGGATTCGAATTCGACAGTCAGCGTCGCCACCCCGCAAGAATAGATACCGCGCTGGTGTTTATGAGGGTTGGTGACCAGATCCAGATCCAGAAATATCGTTTTCAGCACAGACGCACTTGTAAATAAATATACGTATCGTCGTCAGTAATCCACGGGGTCAGAACCATACAGCTGAGACGCCTTCCTCGACGAGAGACCCTGCGAGAACTCTTCCGTTTCCGTTTTTGTTAATCTGAGAGGAAAACAGTTCCGACCGGGGTCCGAAAGCTGGCTGTCGAGCGCTGTGCACGATGATGCGTGACAGAGACACACACCCCCTTCCCACCCCACGGGCCAAACGAAAGGCGGCGACCAGCTTCTTCCAAGTCCGCTTCTCTTCCACTTACGGAGACACGAAGACTCGCTTATTTTCTTTTCCATCCCCAGGCCAGAATTTTCAAGAAAGTATTTTAAATTAAAACTTCAATTTTTGTTCTACTCTCGTCATCTTTGGATATATTTTTTTTCCATTAAAATTTAAACTAAAGTCTAAACTCACAACTTTACATAACCAATATTCCACACACTTCTGGACCTGTCCTGACTCCACACGGGTATCTGAATTATTAAACTTTAAAATTGTATTTCCCCCTTTTTACATTGCCTTTTTTTTTCCCCTTAGTTTATAAATTAAATATGCAGCTAGAAAATTATTAATCGGCGTTTTGTTCTAACTTTCTGCGCTTCTGGAACTTTGGTTTCCTGGGTTTAGAACGTGATGATTAACAATGTGTAGATGATAGGTATGTGCGTGCGTGCGTGAGAGAGAGAGAGAGATGGAGAGAGATGGAGAGGGAGAGAGAATAAGCCTAAGCCGCCCCCTCCTCAACAGTTTCACCTGAAACAGATGAACGACTTTATTAATTAACCTGTCTGTCAAAAGCAGCGCGAGTATCATGTGACGCCTCGCGCACTGGTCAAGAGTTCACCTCTACCGGGAAAATACCGAGAAGGCGCATTATAAACAAACAAAAAAAGATTATTAAAGCCAATGTTTGCCGCCGCCTTTAAGCCCCCTCCCACGCACACACCTTTCTCCTATTTTCTGGCTTTAATTCCTCAAATTTACGAAGCTTTGCTCTCTCTACACACACACACACGCCGAAGAACGGGATTCGAACGAATGAAAAGAGCGCGCGGACTTGAAGGAAAGACGACGGGTGAGTTTCGATTCCCCGAAATTTCTTCCGACTTCTCGTCATCATTGGTAAGATTCTACACCTCGGTTACCAGCGACACGTTGTATCCACCCCCACCCCACAACCACCATCTCTATTGTTCCGGTAAAAGATTCTGCTCTTGCTAACACGCTTAGTTAACGCCCACGTGACTGACTGCTAGCTTATTCATTCACAATGACAGCAGTCGGGCTGGCTATAACAGCGACGACGACAGCATATCACATACCATTCCGCTAATCAGGTAGAATTTTCGCGAAAAACCAAGTAAAGTAGATATGTAATCTCTTCACCGATGCTGCGCCACAAATAAATGGGTAGACGAAGTAAATGACGGTTGGTGTCTCTGCGCTTTCTGTGGACACTCCGACGGTGACATAACGCTATCGCAGCAGAAATTATATTTAACCCTCACGGGGCTGGAAAGATAATCTCTCACCTGATTTGGGAGGAGGTTGAAGGGATGGATACTAATTAGATATCTTTCGCGTTCTCTCGAACCCGCCTCATTAGTAGTGACAACCACAATACAGGACTGAGGCCGGCCCGTGGGAGTGGTGAGACCGGGATTTCACGAGAAGGCAGGAAGCATGGCTTACCCCCCACACACACCCCGTGGCTTTTAGATCGGGTTCCGTTTTGCTGCCGATAAACGATGCTGGGACCAACTTTATCCCTCTCGTTTGTTGTTCTATTACTTAAGAAAAAAGTTTTTAAAAAAATACCAACTTCTGGATCTTCAAAAACCGGGTGAGGGGTCTCTAATAATTTGCAATGATGGCACCCAACTCCATTTACGTTTAATCTAATATCTCAGGCTCCTTCGCTTACTTACTCCATTCGTCGCTCGTGTTCCTCGAAGACGAAACAGAAAACACCCTGTAACAAAAATCGGTGCAATGCGGGAATCAAGAGGAGAGAGAGAGAGGGGTTAGGGTTTAGTAAAACGGCCGATCACCCCTCCCCCCTCCCTTTTCCGGAGCCACACCCTGCGGCCCGCCGATCTACAGGGATCTGTCTTCAGGGTGCTGGTGTTGAATAACTTCAGCGCGAAGAGCCAGCCAGGCGGGTCCCCTCCTGTCCCGGGATGAACTTCAGCTACTCCCACCCCGGCGGGGGGGGGCTCTTCTCGAGTTCCGTCCGACCCTACGCCGCCGCCGCCCCTCAAAATCTACGAAGACGAGGTTTCCGCGAGCTGACAGCCCGACCGAGGCCCGACAGCGACATCAAATTGACAGTCGCAAAATCCCCACAGCTGAAGATGCTTATCGAACCCGTCTCCGCCCCGACAGCTGTCGCCCCGATGATCGACACGACTCCCAGAGCCTCGTCAGCGGGCCCTGCCAGCTGTACTCCCCTTCCTACGCGAGAGAGCCGGGAGAGATGTATCAATTTGTTCTCTACTTGAAGAATGGCCAACAAACGTCGCTCTTTTACGCTACAACAGTAGAGCTAAGACCGGGCAAGCTAAAAATTAAGTCTACCCACCACCCCACCACACCACCACCACACCATCATCATCATCAAGAGCAATACAAAAGCATCGCCACCAACAGAATTCTTTACGCTCTATTGGTAGACACTGCGGTAAACAATTTATAACCAACCCGGAATCCAGGTGATCCGACCTTCTAACTCCTGAACATCAGCAACAACAGAGACGGTCAGAAACCGAAAAAAAAAAAAGGAAGTAGACAAATAATAAACTCGATATAATTATTATAAAACAGAGGAACTAGAATGTGTCAGCCGATAGACAGTTACATTCCCATTAAGTACAATGGATGTGCCACAGGAAGGGAGGTATGCTGGGATGCAAATCGGATGAAGAGGAAGATGAGTGCGCATCCACTGCGGCCGGGACTAACTCTCACTTCTTGCAGAATAATTTGAAATATTATTATTATTATAAACTGTCTGCAAATCTCTCTCCACAAATTGTAACTCGGTGACGACAAGATACATACGTAACACCGCTGGGTCCAGTCAAAAGCTGGCGGATGGTTTCGTACAAATACACACAAGGGAGATCTGAGAGGGGGCGGGTTGTACACGGTCATTAAAATTTCTGTTAACCCAATTGGGTCGGTCAGGTTTACAAATCGGCTGAGTTTGCCGGGGGTTGGTTGGTAGCGCCCTAAATTCCGTAAAATCTGTAACAATTGCAACTTCGCCGCAGAGGAGGAATCGCTGCTCCACACCTGGGCCTTTATTTACTTGTTCACTTTAGATACGGCTTGTTTTTGTAGCAGCTCTAACTAACCGGCCGGCCTCTCTGGCGTATATCCCGCAGGGGTGGGCGGGCTATACTACAGTTCGGGAAGAACGGATGGACAGATGCCAAAGCAGAACCTTCGATTCCAAGAATCGGGCGAAAGGAGGGATACTGACAAACTGCTAAGTTTTCCGCGAGAGCGACGGAGAATGGACTGACACCGAAAATCGGCCGCCAGAGGTTTACCTCGGTCATTGGGTGCAAAACGGAGAAATAATAATAATAATAATAATAATAAATAATAATAATAATAATAATAAAGAGGTGTAACGGCGACGTTTCGGGTCACCACGAGATTCGCAGAACTGGAACCCGGCCGGCCAGCCACACAGCTCTCCCGCCCGGTAGACGGGACCTCGAGACTCCCTCAATTACCAGCCAGACAAAACCGGGGTCCCTATGACTGACAAGCGAGGGGCGCACCGCGGGAACCCTCCACACACACACACACACACACGCTCGCGCCTCACTCACCCAATCCTCGTTTCCAGCGCACGGAGTGAAATGGCGTCGGTCTATCAGGACGAGTTTCATCACTCCTCCCCCCTCTCCACCGCTAACCCCCCCGAGAAATGTAACCGAACCCGTACAGGCTGGTGAAATACGGATTCCCTCGATGAGTTGACTCATTACGGGGCTCCAGTGAAGGTTGGGAACCAACAACATAACCATTGTATCTAGAATAAGCACTACCCCCCCCCCCACCACACACACACAAACACACACACAGAGAGGAAAAGACAACAGAGGATGGAGAAGACTGGTTGAGGCTGCAGTAATTGCTTATCAGAGCTTCCCCGATTTACAGGATTCCGTTACGTTAGCCCGACAGATAAGCACCGAAGAGCTGCCATTCCGCAGCACCAGATTACAGATTTATCACACCTAGAACATTCCTCAACAGCGGCACGTTCCGTCTTGGTTATCCTTTGTCTGCACTTCCGCCAGTCAGTGAAGTACCGCAGCCCCCAGCCATCCCGGGCGAGCGCTATGCTCGGGGGATCGAAAGCAGAACTGTTTTCAATTCCTCTGTCTTCTTTAAGCCCAGCTGACAATGAGGATGAATACATGAGCACGACCAGCAGCGTGGTGAATGGTTCGTACAACAAACGTATGTATTCTTTAGATAAGACAAAAGGGTCCACGAAAGAAAGGACGACTTCTTCTTTTAGAGCAAATGTGTGGTCCTGGTTTGGATGAGGCAACAGGTGAAATGAAGATTCCGGCTCCTCTAAGAACACTGGCCGCGGGGCCAGACAGGGTTAATAAGGAGCAAGGAGGAAACAGACTCCGAGAACGAACTGTACACGATCGATGAATGCCAGCATCTTTGAAGGCGATTCCCGGGCTGCACCAGGGTGGATATTTTACGACTTCCATTCAAATATCTCGGGGGTGAGTGCGAACTACGCAGACGCCTAGATTTCAGGGCAGCCGCCCACGAGCGCTTGGTGGGGGTCGGAGCTGCAGCGATGCACATCCCGGGTTTGTGTTGATCTTAACCGCGAGAGCCCATTTACGGGTCACCGCCCCGAGTTTCACGCTTAATAGGTGCTAATAATCCACTCGGCCTGTTCGAGGCGACGTTTTATTGCCTTACTCAGCGGGGTCCGATGCAATCCACCTCCTCCCTCTCACCCACAGCCCCTTAGACAAGACCAAGAGCGCCGACCTCCTGACCCCCGCCCCCCTCCTCCGCTCTCCGGGGCGGGGCGGACACCGTAAATCAGACGAGCATCTGTTTGCCGGAATTAACGTGTATCAATCACTTGCAGTTCCCTCCCCAAACAAAGTCCCCCCGCGAACCTCCTTCCACGGTGGCACTGCGTCTATTATCCCCAAGCCGAAAAAATAAGGCCGAGTGGGCCCCGAAAACGGCTGACTCCCTAGTTCGAAACTCCATCCAGGTCCTCGGTAGGTAATACACACTGGCGGACAAAATTATGGGCAGATCGCCAATGAGACATCCCAGATTTCACAGACAAACCGATTTCCTTGTGCACAGGGTCACACGTATACAATACACGCAGAAATCGTCGATCGTGTGAATCCCCAATTAAGACCCTTCACACAAAAAAAGCACGTCCAACCCCATTAAAACGAACATTCCAACTGTCCCTGCCTCACACACACCACACACATATATATATATGTGACGCACAACAAATGCTACTAAAAGTAGAAACCCTCACTGGGAGACGGCGCCAACCCACCACGAGTTCCGTTAAAAGGTTCGCGATGTGACAAGATTCTTTCGGGTTGCCCACTGTGCGGATGCTAGTTGTTGTGCTTAATGGCAGATAAGATGCAACAATCGTGGGTAGGTTTAACGGAGAGAGCAGCAGCAGTACCCGGGAACAGTAGCGCTATGGTAGAGTTACAGCTAGGAGTGCGCCCCGACTGACAACACAGCAGCCTCGAAATGGGTTCAAAAACACCGCCCAATTTCATTTCTAAGAGGGGGGGGTGTGTTTGTCCACTGATCCGCCAGGTGAGGCCGAGAACGCGCAGCTGTCTGATTGGCTGAAAGCCGTTTCCGGGGAGAGAACCGACGACGACCAGAAGCAACCGCTGGTTTCAAAGTTTAATGCCGCCGACCTCGGGGTTAGGGTCCAAAATGGAAAAGTTGTTTGGAGAGGCCGAGTGGGTTCCAGAGAAGGGTCCCTTCCTCCTCAGATCACCGCCGCCATTGGCAGGGTTAGGGGAGATGCCCGGGAACCGTCTCTTTGCAGAGTGACGGCATTATTTCCGGAGAGTCGTCTGCTCGAGTGGAAAAGAAGTTCAGGCACTCGAATTCCCCCGGCCACATAGAGGTCGCTGCGAGCGGAGATTATCTGGGTCGGGCAGGGGCAGTCCAGCGGGGAAGTGGCGAACCAAGTTATATGCCGGACTCCCCTCCCGCTTCATAGACGGCGTTGAAAGCCCACGCGATGACGTTTCTTTTCCGCACGTGACCAATCGCTCACGGCGCAGCAGACGACCGTCCCGCCAAGACGCCGGACTATTAATAGCCGCGCTGACAGCCTCACTCGGGAGTCGTGAAAGCGCCACCCATCGGCGGCATCCAAATGAAATCTATTAAGCACACATCTTGCCGTCGAATCGAGAGAGAGAGAAAGAATAAATTTAAGAAATAATAAAGAGGGCGAGGAAAGCGACCGTTGCTGACGACGGACACAACGACTAGCAGTCGCTAGGGACGGATGTGGCGAGATCCACCGAAATCAGGCAATTACATCTGGCGCCAGCCGACAGGCGAGCACTAACCAACTACAGTAACCGGCGAAAGAACACGGCGCCCCCTTCCCAAACCAGCTGGTCTCAAAATCCAACGGCCGGTGAATTGAAATATTTCTTTAAAAAAAAAAAATTCCACCCCGGTTTGCAAATGAAATAAAATGAGCTCCCAGCCATTGAAGCCCCATCGTTGGGTTTCTAATGTACATTGCCAACATCATAACTAATATACTTCTCTCTGACACGCGCGCGTCCAAAACCATCATCCACCATACCGTTTTTCAACACCTTTGTTAAAAATGCATTGTTCCAAACAACAAACAAACCGTGTATCAGACATAAATCATTAATTGCGGCTGTTATCCCTTAAAGATTGTTTCATAGAAATGCGCACCGGTTACTTACATAAGAGGGGGCATGTTTTGGGCGTCCTGTTCAATAGACATTAATTTTAGGTAATACCCCATTCTTCTCCCGAGTTGCTCTGTGGCTAACTGACAATGATTGGACCCTTTTTCTCGACCCTCCGAGCTATAGTTCATCCCGCACAAGTTCAGCGGTGTTCAGGTCCAAACCATGGTTTTAAGAAATCCTTCCGACCCTTTCTTTCTAACAAGGTACGGTGTATTATTAAACTTTTCGGCGTGTTCCGGTATAACCGCCTATCAAGTGATGAGAGGCCTGGCAATATGGAGTATTCTCTCTCTTTCGTAAGAATCCGATCAATTTTATCAAGTCATCAGCTGAATAAACTGAAAACTCCACACACGTCACACACCTCTGTTTCCTGCTTCGAACTGTAGTTAGTTCTCACGTTGTTCAGCCCAAGCCAGCGCCTTCTAGCTGCTACCGCGGCCAATAGATCCCACCTCTCTTAACTGGTTCTTGGTGGTAACGGTTGTTACTGCCGACTGCTGCAGATGATTTGCAGTCAGTAGTCAATTGGGTCCCCTATCAAGAAAAGATTTTCTCTCCACTCTCCAAAACAACAAGCCCATGGCCGAACCGGCTGACTTCATTCTCGTACGCCACCTCCCACCCACCATCTCTGAGTGCCAGCCTTGCTTTTTGTGGAATTTCCTTTCTAGGTACCATTTTGATCCGCCACCATTAACATTTACACAAAAGCAGAGGCTGAAAATTCAAATTAGTAGTAAATTATATGAATATTGTGGAAGGCGAAAAATCGTATTTTCAGTTTCGAGAAAAGGAGATTAGTGTTTTCGTACGGTTCGCTCCTAATTTTGCACAGCAGTGTATATATATTTTATTAGCAATTAATAAGAGCAGACTAGGGTTTAAATGCTTCAAATGCCTGTATGGAAACCAGAAAGAGAGTCCCAAGTTGCATCCCTAACGCTCCTACCGTCACACACACGGGGGGATTTTGTTTTATTCAGCGAGATTCCGGTGTCTGAGATTATTCCCTATCGCCACTGCGCCTGATGCTGTATTCACAGACTGTGAAAAGTTCTGTCTCTGTCTCGAAAAGCCAACAATTTTGACAGAAACTGAAGGAAAAGGCGGCAGCAGGGGCAGGGCGAATAACAGCAGCAGCAACAGTATGGTGCAACTTTGCAATGCGTTCCTTATCGAATGCTGAACCCTCTACAGACCCCTTTACACCCGGTTCTAGCGAAAGGCGAGAAACCCTGCAACGGAGGTTAGTTATCCAACTCGGTCGAAGGCCTCGAAGTCGAGCCGACAGGAATCGTGAGACGCCGGGGAAGATACCTGACGCGTTCCCGACTGCCTTCATCCGATTCGCGGGCGCGCCACTCTACGGACATTCGGCGAACTAGCTCGAGCCGTCAGCGTTTCCGATCTAGTGCTGTTTCGAATGTCGCCGGGTATATTCTAAATTTTGCACACACACACACACACACAGTTTGTTTATTGTTGAGCAGTAACAACTTTCACGTCATCTACAGAGATTTGAAGCTGAACTGATGATGATGGGAAGTCCTGCTAGGCCAGTCGCCGAGCCGGACTGCGCAGGAGTACCTCATTTGACACATTCCAGTAAAGTTAAACTGGTGCGCGCCGTATTCGATTTAATTAGCTTTTTTTTTAAAGGCACGAAACGCAACCCTCAGCTACTCCATCTGTTACAGACACGATGGGGGAAGACGAGCTCAGACCGGAGTAAGGTGACGGTGACATTCCGAACGTCTGCGTCGAGAACCAGCCGGCGAGAGGTGGAGTGCCCGCTATCTCTCGCTGACATATTATTTCTGCATCAGCCGGGGCTAAGCTGCCGATTAAAAGGGGCGAGTTCCCCCCCCCCCCACTCACCCGGCCATCATCTTTATTATTGCCTCACACTTTCCAACTTTAATTAGCCCAAAGCGACCTACGCCCGAAGTTAATTCATCATCTTGCGACAACGTATATCCAATGTATGGAAGAGCGAAAGGGATCGGGAGGCGAGAATGAAAAAGGAGAGAGAGGGGGGGGTAACTCTTTTAAAGATAAGGAGACGGCCGAAATCGGAGAGTTAATCTTCCGCTATAATTTCAAAATATACGAGCACGCTGACAGAAGCCAGCGGAATGCCCCCGTCCTTTTGTGCGTACGTCCGTGGGTCAGTAGCTGCGCTTTCTGGTAACCGGATCTGAATTATCTTCCGCTGATAATTCTGGGGGGGGGGCTTTCAAGAAATCTTTATCGAAAATCATTCGCATAGCTTGGCGAGATCTCGCTAATTAACGAGAACTAGAGACGGACGGGTTCCTCCTACTCACGTGTTCCAACTTCAGAGGACCGTGCTCGCGGACGAGGAAATAGGGGTCAAGTAAAACAGGGGACACTGGCACTCGGGCGTGCAATCAATTTTATTCTGGCACGACGGAAACAAACCCGGAGGTTTTTCTCCGATCCAAATCTAGACAGACAGGCAGTCCCCCCCCTCCCCTGGAGGTTCGAGTCTGTTTTAAATGTCTTGTTGACCCTTTCCCGCCTGGACGGTTGTCCAGGGACTAAACGAGAGAGAGAGAGAGAGAGTCTGGATAGAAGCATTTTATCAAGAGGAAGAAAACCGCTTTTCACCAACATCGACGAAGAGCCACTCGGTAATCCCAGGTGTGATGTGATGGGGACCCGCTGGGAGCATTCGTCAGGGCCTCTTAGCCGCCAGCGTGGGGTGGGGACTCGGCCAGCTTCTGCTGACGCCGGTTTTTTTGCTTGAGACAGACGACACAACGGGTACATTAGGTTCAGGGTTATAAAGAAAACTAAGATTTGTTCAGGTCGCCATAACGCCATTAGAAAGACAACAGCACAAATACCAAATAACAGGGAACATGAAAAGTGGATTTTAAAATGCCCGCAGGGACAGACCAACTAAGCGAGGAACAACGTACGAAATGTCTCTAGTAGAAAATAATTCAGAGAGAAAACAAACAAATGTGGATAACCTTAGCGCCGCAGATGAACAGTTTACAAACTGAAACTCGCCTCCCCCTACTAGTGTCCTTCGCGATTTAAGGGAATCGGAACTAAATAAATTTATCCTTGCTGATCCACTCCAGTGTCCACCTCAGATCGCCAGGTTCTCGGTGACACTCAAGCGGAATTTTCTCTACACACGATCGAGAGAGAGAGAGAGATGGAGAGAGAGAGAGAGAGAGAGATGGAGAGAGGAGAGAGAGAGATGGAGATGGAGAGAGATGGAGATGGAGAGAGAGGATGGAGATGGAGATGGAGAGAGATGGAGATGGAGATGGAGAGAGATGGAGATGGAGAGATAGAGAGAGATGGAGATGGAGATGGAGATGGAGAGAGATGGAGATGGAGATGGAGAGAGATGGAGATGGAGATGGAGAGAGAGAGAGAGAGAGAGAGAGAGATGGAGAGAGAGAGGACACGCTCTTTTCACTAAAAGGAAACCAAAAATGGCATCAAATGCAGTCGAATGAAGCCATAACAAAAATGGCGCAGAAGCAGCGGTCCCCCCCGCTTCCCCTAGAGTCTGAAGTACTTTTGATTTTATAAATTAATAAGTACCGCAGTTCCGTTAGAAGAAGAAAAGCGTGGAAGGAGGATGAGATGAAAGCGGGGCCCAGCCACTCCTCGCTGTCGCCGAGTGATGGAAACGCTCGGCGGGGCAGGGGTCAAACAGGCCGATATATTGCCCGCACCAAGCGCAATTTACAGGAACTCGGTTCTGAACTTTCAACAGGTTTTCTGACTTCAAACAGATTCTTTTATCAACGCAATAATAATAATAATAATAATAATAACAATAATAATAATAGCCGCGTTGCCTAACGAGCGCGCAATTAGTCTCGAGCAAGGGGGGGTCTCCCCTCCCGGTCCGAACCAAAGCTCAGGGCGATCCCTGCCCCTGCCCCACCCACACACACACACACCTGTTTTCTTTCGCTGAGCTGACTGACATCGTATCGCACTTGGCAGGTGCACGCACCTCGAGCGTTGCATTAGGACGGTGCGCGCGCACCAAGTGACGTCACCTCGCGGGCAACGAGGCGCACATGTGCAGAGCGCCGATTGACGAAAAGCTGGCAGCCGGAGAAGAGGGGGAGAGAGAGGAGTCTCATCTGTCTGCAGACCAATCGTCGCCCCGCCCCGCCACGTCAGGAAAACCCAGCGAAGTAGTTCGGGAAGTCCACCCACTCCCCATCTGCACCGGGTCTTCCCCGCATAAGCAGCTGTGAAAACATCTACGCTTTAAAAAAGGAGAAAGGACCGACTGAACGTACACACAGCCCCCACCCCCAGGGACCCGACAATCGACGGGGACCCTGGTCTGATTTAATGACCGCCAACCCCTGCTGCCTGAAATGCTCGTAGACGTGCAGAGAGAGGCCTATGCATATTATGTGTGGGAGTTCCGTAAATGACTCAGAACTGACGACGTGACGTCGAGAGCCCGACCGACTCCCTTGCACCTCAGTTACAACAGGTAGGTCTGGAAGGATAACGGCGAGGGAGCTGAACTTCCAGACCTCGCATATCGCGGAGTTACGTGGGAATCAGCCGGGGACGACGACACCGTGCGTTATGAGGGATACGCACTCCTCGAGACTGCGTTAATCGGCAGCGGTCGATATCGATACACACACACACCTCTGATCTCTGAGACCGCCATCGCCGTCCGTCGTCCGGCTCGCCCAGTTATCGAGCGCCGTCTGGCCAGCAGACTCCGCGCTGCGAGACTTTCACACGATACCCGCCTTCGCCGGCTCGTAAATCTAGAATCCATCGAAAGCGCGCTGGCGAAAAGTATCGACCGGATTTTTATCTCGGACCCGATAAGGGTAGATAAATCGGCGCGCGGTGATTAAGGGGCTTCTCGTCTCACGGCCCCGGGGCAGGGGCAGGGTCTCCCTCTCTCTCTCCCCCCCCCCCCCGGTTTCGCTCTCAACAGAAGACGACGTCGACGAGCAACCACAGCTCGCTATCGTTTCCTTCGAGGGAAACCCGATCTCCTCCCCTCGTTAACCACCTTCCGAGTACTGCGCCACACGAGTTGGGTGGCGGCGGGCAGCGAGACTGAGCGCCGCGTTTACTCCGCCTTGACGCCACAGGGCCAGGCCGTCTTTACGCGGTATCTGCACGGCACTTACCGCCCTTCCTAACCCCGTTTCTAGTAACCGATGCGCCGAGCCTATTTTATTTTTCGACGTATTTCGAGCAGACCCGTTTAAAGGCGAATGAACAGATTATCGTCACCTTCGGATAAACCGATCATCGAGCCAGTCCGCGACCGAGAGGCCGGAAGTCGCCGCAAGGTTATGCGGACCTTGGTAACGTACATTGCGGTTTCGGTCGCTAAGCTAATGCTCTCGTACATCATTTAGCACTTCCGCGCCCGCCCTTCCTCCAGGCGCCAAACTTCGAGTTAATTAGCTAATTAATACTGAAAAAAAAAAAAGAAAGAAAGAAGCGGGGACAGGTCGAATCCAGGTCGCGCGCCCCCTCCTGACAACCCTTGTTTACGGCAGGGAGCCGAACGACAGCAGCTGCAGCTAGTCCACACCTTTCTTCCCCGGTACCCGAATTCCTAGACGTCGGTTCGATGCCGAGCTATCCGAAAACACAAGTCCATCTAATTAGCAAACAAATGCTCTCACGCCGATAAGAGAGTTGTTCGAGTGGAAGGAATCTCAAGCGCCACTGTCAGCTATCCCCGACATATGCCGGACAGAGATTCCCGTGCGTCTCGAATTACCCCATCAGACAAATCTGCTTACTCTCGTCTATCTTTCGGTGCGGCCCTCTGCAGCAGGTATCTAAAAGGATATCTTTCATCTTAACAAGAGAGAAAAATTTGTAAAAAAAAGAGAGAGAGAGAGAGTCCGGGGCCCCGCTTTTTTCTCACGCGAGAAGAAAGGAAATCCTATCACATTTGTCTGCCCTTGCCATCTTCTATCACAAGATTACGGAGAGTTTGCGAAGGCAAATGCACGCGGGATGGTAATCTTACCGTGACGGACAGGTCAGAAATAATCGTAAATGAGACACTTTCTGTTGCTTTCTGTTTAAGCCACATGGATGTGAGAGAGAGAGAAAGGCCGCTATGTGTGGTACAATATACGGAATGCCTGTGACTTAACAATGTGCCGCCAGGCGCTGTTAGGCTCAGACCCGACGGTGACCACCAGGGGAGATAAACGCCGCTTATGGAGGAAAATCGTTACGAGGTCGTGGCCAGGGGAGATAAATGGAAGCTCAAGAGTGATGGGAACGATTTAGGCAACCACCAGCGTGGGGCATCATTCTTCGCGAAATAAACGGGGCAAGTATATAAGAAGAAATATTGAGAAAGAACGTTTCCAAGAGTAGAATACGCCCAATTTGCCTTGATCAGGTATCTGATAGAAATATTAGAGGTCACAGGTATACAATGGCTATACTGTTAACTCGACTTAATGCAGCAGAATTGAAAATGGAATGAAGTAAAAAAAAAAAAAACTTCGCGCATTTGCAGTAGATATATCCGCTCTTGAGAATATCAGGGGAAAAACTGTTTGTTACACACACACACAAAACAATAAACCCGCCGATCTAGAGTATCTTTCGCTTGGTTTAGGTACAAGATGTCAGGAGTTTTTGCTGTAAAACTGCAGCAGTAGTTTTCCTTCACAGAGGACCCACCCGAGAAATCTGAACAGCTACGTGGAATCATGGGAAACGAGAGCCAGTTCCGAATCACCGCCAGGTTGGGGGAGGGGACATCACTCAAGATGTAAAAAAAAAGCGGCGAAAGAAACTTGTCGTAATTATTATAGAAATAAGCGGAGCGACGCGGCAGGCAGTTTACTTTTCTCTCGACCCCTACCATTAACGCGGAAGATGAAATTCCACCAGCTCTTTGGCGATGGTGAACAAAAATTGTCCGATATTTAACACGGGGGTCAAAAATCTGTCCTGGTCTACATGATTTCCTTTCTCTGATCGAGCGGTTTTTTTTTTTTCCATTCCTCTAACCTTTAAAAAGGTTTATTTATTTACCAGAGTTAATCGTATTCGATCTTGCTTCTGTTTGTTTGTTTGATGTTCTTTATGCTCTTCTGGCACCAGAACCGCTACCGCCCGCCATCTTGCACAACTCTGACGCACGAAGTTCGCGTTTTAACTGCACTCCTTGCTCGCCTGGCGATACACCACCCCCCTTTACACACACACGGTTTATCCCCTCCTCCTCTTGTATCCCACCAGCTGTGTAATGATGTCGTCCCTCTTTCTGTTTCCCTCGCACATTTAGGCTAAAGTCGAAATCATTTCTAACCACCATTCAAGGAAACGGCAGCGCCGATCGTGGCAATCACGTGACTTATTTCGTGGGGTAATCAGGGATATAAGTAGAAATCAGCCTCGTGATATTTGTTCGGGATGGATTTGTAAATTTGGCTACCAAGGATAGTGTGAGTGAGACAGATATTGATTGATTCATTCATTGGGTTAACTTTCTTAACAATGAAGCTGACTACCCAAGGACTTCCTAACACCTGTCTGGGCTTAACTATCCACACAGAAAGATAAAGGGATGTTAGATAATGAGAGAAAGGGAGGACAAATTACAAGAGATGCGAGGGACTGTAGTAAATGGTGGCTAGATAGAAGAATTTAACTCTCAAAGAACCCAGAGACATCTGATAGACTCTTTGTTTGCTGTTTGGATTCCCTACAAGACAGTATCCATATTTCCCACCTCCCAACACACACACACACACACACACGACTACAGCCCTACAGATATTCAGATTACTTCATTTGCATTTCTGCTAACTGAAAACAATGCCAGTGACTCAGTCAGCTAACCACAAAGTAATGTTATTCTATTTTTTATTTTATTTCTCAATAAGACCAAAAAAAAGATTTTTTTTTTAAATTTTAAGATAGAAACACCAAAGTAGCTTTCAGTCATCCAGACTTTAAATATCTCAACCTATTATTATTATTATTATTATTATTATTATATTATTATTATTTGTCTTGTTTTATTTTTATTTTGTTTGAAAATCTGGTATCTAATTAACATCCAAGTCCCATCATCAAAATACAGCATACATCCTTTCTTTGTTTGGTTTAGCTCTGACCTGCCAAACAATTACTTCCTTTTTTTCTTAATTCAAAATTTAAAAAAATAAGAAAACTGGTTGTAAATTGCGCTTACTTATGGTGCCTATGATCGTCAAGGTCAAGACTCCACTCCAGTACGATTGTCTCACCTGTCAAGTTAGCAATTCTCTCTCTCACTTGATGATTTAGCCCTGACAGGTGTTACAGTGACTGTCTAGGATAGTGTTAAATCCATTAATTTTTTTTAAAGCATTTTATTGTTCAGCCAAACCAATACTATTCTGTTTATATTATTACATATTGCATACACAAATAAGTTCACTTCCCCCTTCTAGTATTGCAATTTTAATAGAATATCCTGCAGCAAACTCATCCTCAACATCTCACTTCGTCCATTTCCAGCCTTAAATTCTTCTGTTCTCCATCAGAATGAACAGGTTCATCGAGAGCCCTCTGTATTCTAATTTAACTCGTTATTCCAGAGAGAGAGAGAGAGAGATGGGCGCTAAGGTTTTAGGGTATATACGCACACACCTTTAGTGAAGCCCTGGCAACTAGAAGTCGACAGACATAGCTTACTACCTTTAGCATCCTGGCCCCAAAATTCCTGAAAGACCCCCCCCCCTCCCCCCTTGCTAAAGGTTCCTGGGAAAGGATTTTTGCAGAGAGAAAATCTATTACTGTGGCCACCAGAAAATCCAGATCGGATTCCCTTATCTTTTTTAAGCTTAGATAAAAGGAAAAACACCTCCCACCAAATAAGGGTTTCGATAAGAGTTGCTGTGCATATACAAGATGTTAGTGCAGTCAGCATCACAGCCAACCAGCCGCCTCCCTCCCCAAACACCTGGCAGGCTGTAAACCAGGCTTGCATCCCCTGACTCCTGCAACTACAGCTACACTGCATTAAGGAAACCTTTCGTTAAATAAACAAATGGCCTGGCTTTGCTTTATTCAACTTCCAGCACTGTTTTAAGGAAAAATCCCAACCCCTTTTAGAAAGTTAATGAGCTTGAAACAAGCATGTTAAATAAAAATAAGACCCCCTTTTTTTTTGACGTTGACACCCCTGGAAATAAAGATAAGATGGATAAAGTGCTGCTGTAGATGGTCAGAATAAAAGTTGTTAACTTTGACCACTGTATGAACCACTGAAAGCGGTAGCCGGGTTTTATGACAGTGCATGCATTTTTTCTACTTACTACCTACCTGCCTACTTCACAATGGGATGTCTGCCCAAAGTAGAACAAATGCTCACCTCTTAGTTTGATGAGTAAGTGGGATGGATCAGACCTGCTTGAGGTATCGAGCATTGGTAGCATGGGGTGAGTCAGTTTAACTGCCGAACAGGGTCACTATAACAAACCTACAGCATTGGGCAAGAATGTTTCATATGTTACTTCTTGTAATTTTACCAAAAAAAAAAAAAAAAAAAAAAAATCTACTATCTCTAATTCTCTACAGATAGCACATTGGTTTAGCCATTGAGCTTGGAAGCACTAGGGTTAAAGTGATATACAACTTTGCCATGACAAAGGGTTACTTACATTAACAAGATACAGGCGTCATATCTCTCACTACATACGGCTCAACTCAACACACGCTGAGAAGATCTAAAGGGTTGGCAGGGTACAAACAGGCAGAACACAAAGGGTTAAAGCAAATTTCCACATTCTGCACTACAATCACATCTAGATCAGTATCTGGCAAAAGGCAAGCACACAAATATGCTATCTACAAATATATAACAGTATATCAGGTTGTGTGTTTAGCTTAGATTTAAAAATTAATAAATCTCTATTAGTTTCAATACCCCGCAAGCTATATTTTATATGCTGGAGTTTAGTTTTATAAGTGCATCCAAACAAGTATTTTAATGTCAGATTATTACTATGAATCACCTTAGATAACCAGATGTTTATCACAGGCCACGTGTCCAGAAAACTACCCTAACCTACTCTTTATAGCAGGCTGCGCATCACTAAAGAATAATCCAACTTTAATTGTGAGTTACAACACACAGAGAGAGATGGAGATGGAGAGAGAGAGAGATGGGGAGAGGCAATTTCCCTTAGAATTACTGGTAATGTTGTTGCTCATTTGCTGATGTACATGAAAAGCAGAAATATTTAAAAAAGTAAAAACAAAGCATAAATACTGTACTATTACCGTATATACACTCAATGCCTAATAATAATACAATGCAAATTAATTAAATGCTAATTTAATACTTTATTAATAATTGTTGTTTATGAAAATAAATATTGCAGAATTAATTAATACACACAGTAAATTAAACCACATATCTTACAATATTTACTTAATATGGCTCAGTACTGGCTATTAACACTTAGAGGTGCTAAAGTATTGAAATCTGGCACAAGTGAGTTTCGAGCAGGTGCTCAGCTCCACTTCCTGATGCTGTCAGTCAGCAATAAATGTGATGATATATCCATATGAAATTACAATACATTTTATAAATATAGATTTTCGTAGTTTAGTTTTCTGACAAGTAACCAATCTAAATTTTTTCTAATTGTAATGCCAAACCACTTCAAACTTCCTTTACATGTTCACTGATAATAGTACAAAACAAGCTGTTATATCTTATTCCTTTATTAAAAATTTAGGACATATAGCATTGTTTCCCCCCCCCCATGTAATAATGAACAACAAAAGACCCATCCTTGTCTCAGACATATTCCAGATAAATCAGGCATGAAGTTTAATGAGAAAGTCAGAGCTCCCTCCAATGATGCATAGCCATGTAGCAGATTCACCCGCCACAGGTAAGCTCATTGTCCGCCATCACTCTCCCACCACCTGCCATCTGTCTGAAGAGAGACAGGAGGTGATAACTCAGTCAATGCTGCATCATACAACCAAGACCACACCACACTCAGATCAGTATCTGTTAGCAAGAAAGCAAATACACGCATGCAATCTAATAACCTACATATATACACAACTCCTAAACACCTTTAAAGCCCTCACCTGCTGTACCTCGCTAGAAATGTAAAAGCGACAAAGCCGAAACTATCAATTTTGTCCAGAACCTCACCAATCCTCACTTAAATGCAGGTGAAAATAAATTCGAGATTTAAAAAAAAAAAAGAAAGAAAAAGATTACTAGCCTCGATAATCTCTGTTCCTCTACAAGTACATAAATAAGACTTAAGATGAAAAGGATTAGTCTGTTGGCAGTAGATCACTCACTTTCAAAAGATTACTATTCATCCACTCACCTATTAACATGTTACCAGAAATGAAAGATCTCTTCTAAAGAATACACCAGTAAAAATTATAAAGAGAGAAATAATCTAAAAAACTAAAGAAAAAAAAAAGGCTTAATTTCCAGTCTTATTAATATAGAAATACCTCAAGGTACAAAGTAGGTGTGTTCCAAGAGTTTCATTTGTATATTGAATAACTTATAACATTGGTACTATGAGGATGTGTTCCTAGTCTTCATAACTTACCATTCATATTGTGAACAAAGACAATTTATATTGAAATTAATATTTTATATTTTATTGGGCAGAATTTAAATTAAAAACAGGCATGAATAAAAGAAATAATGTGCACTGTATAATATATTTATTTACACCTACCAGTGTAGTTTTAAGTGCAGCCATCAAGTTTCATTGCCTAACAAGCATCTTGGCTCTGTAAACGCCTTAGGAAGAAGAAAGGATATAAATTGTGTGAGGAGAGCCAACATGATCCATCGATGACAACAGTGTGGGTTCTTTCCTTCCTCCATTGACAAAGAAAAGCGTTAATTTATAAAGAAGTCATGAAGCATGGATGTTTTGTCATCTACTTCAATGTAGCAGTTCACACACTAACGAAAATGGTGGTAGGAAGACAAATGAAAACAGTTTGAGAGCAGTGAGCTTTAGTAAACACACAATTATGACAAGAGTCATATGATAGCTTAAAGGAAGAGACAACTTCATTTAAGGGATGACCTATCAGAAAACATCAGAAAATTCTGTCATTTCATGGCTTCTAACCATAGAGCAAGAGAATGTCTATTTAACAAGATGACCCATTGTAAAACACTGAAAATTCTGTTGTGTCCGAGCTCTTTGTTCTATGAGGCAGAGAATTGGGGGAAGTTGGACGATAGCTTAGAGAGAGAGCACTTTTGGAAGTCTGGGGTTTACTGCATACAGTCAGTTACTAACCCTATTGATTCAGATGCTGTGGGCAACTGACAGAGCTTACGTAATGCGGGGAACGTGACCAGTGGGTTGGAGGGTTAATTCACGACGTTCAGCGACAGCTACTTGATTTTTTATAGAATACGGTTTCAGTTTATTTATTATTTTACTTTATTTTTTAGCTTTCTGTGCAAAATAATGAATGGTAAAAAAATTAAAATTCTGATACTGAAATTTCGCATATCAAACATTTGCATGCCTAGGTATTACTATATTTTAACTTTCTAGTTAATTGTGAAATTAAACAAAACGAAAGTTAAATTCCTTGCCATTTTTGAGAGGGGGGAAACTTTAGAATACTTTCTGAAAAAAATTACTTATACACATTACCAATTACACTTCTTCACAAACCAGGGGAGAGATTTGATTTGATCTTCTTAAAAAAATATTTATTGAGGAACTAACAGTAATGACAATAACAACAAATATTAATAATATGAGACGCATCATAAAACAAAAATCAAAATGTAAACAAGAAACACACAGTTCTTCAACACGGTTACATGTCCCAAATAGTAAAAATAAGATGCTAAATTAATCCTCATCAAAGATTTAATCTTTGTTATTGTTTCCTAATTAGTCCCACGGTTAAGGACCAGTTTGTTTGTTTTTTTGTATTTAATGGCCCTGTTATCATGTTTAACAAACATGAAAATTAACTTCTCTACTTCTGTTAGGGGCAGTCACCAGTCTCTGGGATTACAAGTAGTTTTACATATTGAAGATTACAGGAGAATATAACTGAGACATTAAAAAAGAATTAAGCGATGGACAAGACTCAGTTTCTTTCACAGTTGCTCAGAATGCATTTAAGGACAGTTTAAAGGGACAGCTGCTTTATGTAGGTCAAAATACTTCCTGTCAACTTGTAGATAACTTATTACAAACAAAGAAACCAATTCCTATCCACCATGGCTCTCCACAGATCTGTCTTCTTTTTTTTCTCATAAGGTCCATAAAAAAATTACTACAGCTCAGCTATATATTATAAGGTTGAAAAATAAAAAAGACAGACGGGGTAAATTAAGAGATGATTTGCCACAACTTACAAGGGCATCACTCAGATCAAATACCAGAAAAAATGAAAAGCATAAAATAGATGTACATTGAGAGTTTCTCACTGACAGACATCAAAAAAACATACAGCATGTAAGGAAACACAAAGGAAAGAAATATATACGCCATACCAAAAACAATGTCTACTACCACCAGACCAGTGGTGTACACATGAACAAATAAAAACTAGTAACGAGGAGAGAGTCCATTGTCTGATAAGACGAGACGTTCAAGATGCTGTAGGTTTGATGGATTTAATCCTGTATGCAGGATTTTCAAAATAAAAAAATAAACAACTAATGGAGTACAACAAAAACCAGTTATCCATTTGTTTTTAAAATCATTTGACAATATGATCAACTAACCCTTTTCTTCATTAGCATGGCATAAATCAGCATTTTAAACCACTAACATTATATGGGTATAATTCTATTCAATGTCACACAATTATGTAAGCAACTGTATTCTGTACCTTACAATACATTTCGCATAACAATCTTTATGCACTGCTTATTCGTGTGCTCAACTTTTAAAAAAGGGAATATAGTCTAAGGGGAGATAACAGCACACCATCATCTGCTGTAATACTGAAAAAAGTCAGGGTTATTTATCTAAATGCACAGATATTTTTTTTTTGCACAATTTCAATGTCTCTTAACATAATTATGTCATATCAGTCTTTTAGAAAACATCAAATTATGGTGACAGCAACAGTATGACTTCAAAAGAACTTCACCTAGATGATTAAAACATATGCACATGATTATTTTTTTCTATATGCCCAGATGGGCAAAAATAAGTAGGCACTTGTTATTTAATACACTAGATAACTTCTATTAATAAACAATCAGAACATTTGTTTAACCAGATTTAATCCTGATTTAATATCTCCACTCTCCATTACACAAAGGTCTGCTTTGAGCAGCTACAGACTCAACACATCTGTGAATAGTATCTATTTACTTTCGTCGATGCACTTTAACATGTATAGGATCTGCATTGATGTATGCACATATAGAGACAGACAGATTCCATATGAAACATTTATTAACAATAGTGTACCTAAATGCAAATACGTGGCTGGTCAATCTTCATCAAAGACCACATAGATGGAGCAAAGAAATATAGTAAGATATAGGATGAGAGATCATTTATTCTATGGCCCAAACAGCCATAAAATACTTGCCTGCAGTCCTAAAATTAAAAAGAAAGAAATACCACTTACCTGCCATTTCATAATTCTTGCCTCTTTTTTTTTTTCTCTTATTAGTATCTTATTAAAAACCATTCAACAGAAAATACAAAAACTTTCATGGCAGAGTTATGTCACTTGAGAAATTATGAAGCATTTCTATTTAAACTTCTAAACTTTGAAAAGTATGAGTTTCAGGCATAACTCTAGCTGCTGCTGCTGCTGAAAGTCAGAGTAATCTCCTTTGTGCTAGCCCTCGGCAAAGTGCCATGTAAAGAAATATATTGTTTAGTTCTTTACTCACTAGAAGGCACCAAGAGAAGATAGGGCACATTTTACAATGATGAAATCATGTTAACCAATATTGAAAACATTCCTGTATGTATATATGAGGTAAAACCATATTAAAAATGCTGTACTCAAAATTGAATCTTTTCTTTCGATAAAATACATTAGAAATTTAAAAGGTTATTTGCCATAACTTTAGTTTAAAAAAACATAAAATTAAATACTTTTTAAATTTGAATTTCAAACTATAATTCAATAGGTGGTGGAAAATGTAGGGATAAGAGTAATTAAAATTAATATGAAGGTATGAAAAGTATCAAAGTATATAAGGACTACAAGAACACCCTAATGTAAGGGCAGTTGTATGTAATCTGTGCCTTCACCACAACTAGCACCTAAAATCTTTGGTCATTATGCATGGGAGTAAAATTCAAAAGTTTCTTTAAAGGGAGACAATGACGCAATTTTGTTAGTAAAGATAAGATCAGATCATGTGGAAAGAGGATATTGGTTAAGATAAAATATTGGGGATGAAAAGTGATCAACAAGTCCTACCCTAGGTTCAAGTTTGTTTTGCTTGTCATCCTCATCCAGTTCAAAATACAGGTCTGTCTTCGTGATGGACATCATGCCAGCTATGGACAGGCCCATGGCAATCAACCTGCACGACGTGGACAGTGCCACAGGACCTTGATTCACATAAGAAACAAACAAACTTGAATTCATTCAACACAAGCTTAAAAAAATATTTTAAAAATTGAGAATTTAGCAACAGCAGAAAAATAAGACAAATGAATATAGATTCAGGGTGCGTCACCACCTTAATAACATCATCAAATGACTCAGCAGAATAAGTGATCAGAAATCAACAAGACAACTTAGCAAGTGACAATTCCAGGTTCAAAAGCTTCTTACACCAATACTTAAAAATATATATATATATACATACACATAAAATATTAATACCTACTACTAACCAACTAAAAATAAATGCAAATAAAATCAACATAAATAGTTGTACCCTTCCTTCTCATTACTAATCTTGCTGTTGGTGATGGAGATGTTTTTTATAGAACACGGGTTCATCAGCTAGTTCTGTTATTGATGATGTTGGTAAAAGCCCAGCATAATCCTCTTAGCTTTATAAAGTGCATGTTCCCCCCCCCCCCCCACACAAAAAAATCTGTTCTTATTTAGGAAAAAGTGGTAACTCGGCTAAGGCTAGGATCATTTTCAGAACCATGCTTGGGAAAACAAAAAACACAGGGTTTAACTATGTTGTGTGGAAAAATCGTTATTCATGTGGAAATTTTAACTGTAGCAGGAAAGAAGTTTTAGAGCAGAGAGTTAATTTATTTAAGCTCAGTAAGTGAATGTTTCATCAGAGTACAGTGACAAGGCAGCTTGTTATTACTCTTGGCCAAAACTGAGGCCAGGTCCTTCCAAGACCTTGTGTGTTGCCAGAACAAGCCTATCAAAAGTCCCTACTAGAACTCCTCATTTTCAGATGTGGAAGGAAACCAAAGAGCCCAGATAAAAGACATGTAGCAGAAAGAGAAAACCAAGCCACAGGAACCAAACTTGGGAGCTCTTAACCTTAGCACTAGACTGATTGTCACATCACACATTCTCCAGTTGCTAGTTGACAGATGTATACTGAAAAACCACTGAGATCCTGTGCAATTACAGGAGTCCTGAGGTTTCCATGTCAATACGCCAGTAAATTTATTCACCCTCTCTCTTTATGTGCTGGAAAGATTTTTTTTAAAAAGTGCATTCTTAACTGTTTATATAAACTTAGGTCAAAGTTTTCATACATCTGAACGAAGAAGCCATAACCCCTCCCTCCTCCCGACACGTGCACACACCCACCCAAAAACGACAGAACTATGCTGTGTAATAGGTTAGAGTCAGTGAACTTTAAAATTGCTGTTTGCTTATTTTTCATTAAGGACTGACTTCTGTACAAATGGACTTCTGCTAAGATTTTAAATGGTGACAGCAGAAAAGGCAGCATAATTTTTATCTATAAGCCCAAAGGGAGAGAGAGCCAAAATGCCTCAAAGGCTTCCCACACAATGTCACTAATAATGCCAACTATTCTACTGAAGCTTTATTTCCTTAGATATTAACAACAACAACAACAACAACACATCCCCTAGGGGCAGCAGTCTAACTCAAGTAATGCAGCAAACTGAATATCTTTAAGTGCTTTCTTGACAAAAAGAATGATTAATGTTGGCTATAGTTTTACCTGGTGGACAGGTTTTGGATTTGAATGCAATGAGCACATTTAAATTACCAGGACAAAGGATTTTTTTTTTTTTTTATACCAGAGTACTTTTCCTACAGCCAGTCTGTAAATAAGTGGCAAATGTTAATTCCTCCTACTGCTCTTTGAGTGTTGAGTTCACTTTGTCCATTATTTTTTTAGCCACCCAACAGATAAGAACACTCTGCGTGCCTCTTCTGGGACCAGTTTCACCAAAACGCTGACCTTGCCAAGCCAGTTTATTATTATTATTATTATTATTATTATTATTTATTATTATTTTCTATTACACCGTGTCAAGAGATTTCCATGTAAAGAAACTTACAGTTAGCACAAGCACACAAGTAAACAAACAAACAAATATCCCAGATTTTCTGCATACAAATGTAGTCTTTCAACTAATGATAGATGGGCAGCAAGTCTGTGCCAAGCCACAAAGAGATTCTTGAGTGATATATATTCTTTTGAAGAGATACTGGTGACCACCAACCCCATGCAGCAATCAGGGATCAAAAGGAAAGCTTTGAAATCCACATGATACATTTTTTAAAGATTCTATGAGCTGTACACTTAAATTTAACTTTGTTCCATATGAGCCCAGTTTATTTTTATCTTTAAAAAAAAAAAAAACTTTAAAAATGCATAGAAGTTGTGTTTCAGCTGGTTTTTTTAGGAATATGAGGGGCCAGCTTATAAGATGACGACTAGAAATTATCTGACTTCATTGACAACATGGCCATTGCTTTATTAACGTTTTTAACCCCTTTTTAAAGCTTTTTTTTTCATTTGAAAAAGCTCGATAATAATATGAAAGATTTGCTAAACACACTTAATCGGAAAAGGTCCTTTAATACAGACTAGAAGATTAAAATACCTATAATATGCCTTCCTGTAGCTTCTTCCTATATTGTTCCCTGATCATTATATTAAAAAAAATCTAAACAAACAATTTACTTTTCCTTGAGATACTTTGAAAGCCACCTTATTTGGCCTAATACCTGAAGAACAAAGACACATTCCTCTTCCACAAAGGGATTTTTGTTCTTCTAAACTATGATTCAAGGGAGATAACAATGCAGTAGATTTATTTCTATCAGGATTTCTTCCAATTATTTACTTGGGTTCAGAAAGCCCATTGTTTCAACAGAAATAAGCATCCTTAAGCATCCTTTGGAAAAGCAAAGCCAAGAAAATCTCCTAGATTTAGTTATATTAACTCACTCAAAAACAACAACAGCAACAGCAGTCATGGGACTTCAGTTTTGGTCTTAATAACGACTAAATCACCAGAGAATGCTTATCCAAAAAAATACTAGCAAGGAACGTTTTCACCTCAGCAGCAGGAGCTCTAAATTCATTCAGTGTTCCCAGCTAGAAGACAAGAACAGGGACAGGTCTGGACTACAAGGAAGGTATGGGAGTATGTTTCGGCTCAGCTATAAGAGGTGCCATACAAGAAGCAGAATAAACCCCAGGACAGTCAGACTTGGCCTCTTTTGAATTGCAGTTTGCACTTTATTTTTAAAAAACAAAAAAAAACATTACAGCAGTATGCCGCATCCATCACAACATCTTTCTCCACAACGTCCACACTTTGAGGAAAGTAAGACTTGGTGCCTCCACTTGGACTCAGTAGTTGTAGTATCTCCCTAAGTGTCACATTGATGATCCTTCATGCTCTTGAGATACATTCGGTTCATTTAAATCCCAACATATCAACTAAGCATATTCTCAGGATGGTATGTTGCATGCATCCACAGTTATAAATAAATGTTTTCACTTAAATCCCAACCCTCGTGTAATAACAAGCTTTCCAGAGAAATTTAATATAGCTGGCACACACCTGTATAAAGATCTCTTTTAACATGGCAAGTACATTTAATACAAAGCACTGAAGTAGACTGATTTAAAAAATAAATATACGCACTAAATGGCTGAGTGACAATGTACCAGTCTGCTTACCTGAGAGCATGAATTCAATCCCCACCAACTTACAGCATGGTCTCTTCTTGCTCTTCTGCACAGTCTGTCATTGTGGGTTTTCTCCTAAGCTAAACAGAGTTTTAGTAGGAACTTTTCCATTTAAGGGTAGGGCTTGAGGACAGAAAGTTGCTGCACTATCACCACAGTCACGTAACCAGCTGTCAACAATGACATCACAAATGCAGGCTGGCCATCTGAGACCAAAAGAACTAACCAAAGACCAAGTGAGAAGAAAGTTCGGGCAACTACAAACCAAATACAATTGGGAAGCATTAAAAAAAAAAACAAAATGGAGCTATTAAACTGCATCATTATCAAGATGTAATTGAATCAAACCATTGTTTTCACATCTATGATTTATAGCAAATGCGTACTATCTTAGATATTTTCAACTCTTTACCAACTTAGAATGGTATTCTGCAAATTTAAAATAAATATTTATTACAAAATTCTTATGCATTATTAGAGGTTCACAAGCATTAAACAAATATTTTCAATAAGCATTTCTGTTGTTCTTAATTCTTATTCTTTAACACTTCTCACCTGCAAATTCTTGGTCGTAATCTCTCTCTTCCATCAACAGTTCTTCATCTGTGTAGTCGAGCACCTGCTGTTGCCCTCGTTTGGTGTTTACCAGGTAAGAGTGAAAGGCTTCACGGGCCTGTGTAATTGCATCTTCAGTGGCACCTAAGTATTTAAAAAATGAAACCTCTGTAGCAGCATCAATTTCTGCCATCTAAGGTTACATACAAATTTAGGTTATGCATATTCCCAATTTATATTTTCTTATAACTTTTGAATATCCATTTTCTCTCTCTGTCTGTGTGCACGTGCATGCACGAGAGAGAGAGAATGTGTATGTACAAATGAGAGAAAGCAGGTGTGAATATTAACTTTTTCTGTACTGTCTACCATAAAACTCACCGTGCTCAATAGCAGCCTTCAATGTTGCCTCAGGGTGAGTCGAACCCAAATGGTTTTTCACGAAGCGCCGGCGCCGCCTCGAATCATCCTCCCAGAGATCAAGTTTCCAGAACTCTTTTTTGCTGAAGCGAAAGCAAGCATCATCACAAATGACAAGACATCAGTCTTGGTATCAGCCTAAAAAAATCAATGACGGGAGGCTAAAGAACAAGGTTAATTCTGCGAGCAACCAAATTTCTTCACCTGCTTAATTGCACGAGGAACCTATCCAGACAAAGCACTAATTCATTTTAATTAAATTAAATTAATAATACTTTGCGAAGGATCAGGTAATTTGTTCAAGGGAGCTAAAAAGCCCAAAATGGAATGGTTCTAACTGGTGTTTCAAGAGAACAAGGAACGATCTGGGTGGAACAGCAGCACCTCCGCTTATACTCCAGTGGACATTTCTTTAGAAAACTACTGTAAATTATTTCCAGATGCTCACCATTTTATGTGCATGCCTCTACACCTTTGGTGCTAGGGTGTGACAGTTAGATCTGTGTTGCAACACCACTCAAGCACAGTTATCTCAGCCTAAGCCCCCCCCCTGTATCAACCCTGTTTGAAGATATTCCGCTGTGGCACCAGTTCATATTTAATCATTTTTTTATTTTCAGCATACCAGGAGATGGCATTAATCAGGAAGGACTCAAAATCAATGGCATCAAGAGAATTAGGAGTAAATATGTGTTTGTGTTTTTTTTTTTTTGTTTTTTAATGGTGTCTGGACGAGAGAGAGATAAATGATTATAACAACGAATTAGAAAGTCCCGACTTACATAAACAGCTCCCATCCCTTCCTTCCACTCGTAAATGTATGCAAAAGACCGAAATAACAAAATCAAGTCTAGTCTACCTGCTTTCCTGTGTTTTTAAAATCATAATGTCTCAGATTTCAGATGTAATTTTTGGCATGCAAAACTCCGAGGTTTGAACTTTTACTGATCATTTGGAATAACTTTTGATTTCACCCTTTTCAGACTGTCAACACCCCTAACAAGATAAAGACCAGGACCTGGACGGCACACTTTAAATGATGTCTATCCAAAGTATTAAATAAAGGAACAAGAATACCTATTGTCTTTATTTTATTAGTCCTGTCTGCATTAAATACCATCTGACTACCCTGCCTATCACATTTCAGACCATTCTGGATAGTTACTCAAATTTACTTATCACCATTATTGATAATGTAGTGTGGTCCTGACAGGCCAGCATATTAGCATCAGTATATTAAAATGATAAAGGAGGGCGAATACAACATCTATGCATCTATACTTAGATATCAGACAGTGTAAACTTTTTTTTTGTCCTTCTCCATTAATGTTTTTTTAAAAAAAAACAAACATTGCAGTCCTATACATGACTAAATCAGAGTAACTAAAAAAGAAATTTCAAAATATTCAAACTAGTGGTGACTCTCTCTGCCTGTCTGTCTGTGCGTGTGCGTGCTTACTCGTCTTTTTCCATGCCCCAAGCCCCGTGCTTATTTGTCAAGATGTTGATGATCTTGTCCCTGAGTTTGGACGCTATGGCGTGGTCCCGTCGCTTGGCCGAGGTGATGAGATGATCACATATCTTCTCCTCCTCTTTCCTCTCCATGGCAGTCTGCGCACACAATGACTGGAAAAAAGGGCAAAACCTCTGCAATTCACAATAATCTGTCGCAAACTCTGCTATAAATTCACATCTCTCACATATTTTGTTGTTGTTGGGGTTGTTTTGCATTTAGATTATTTTAAACAGCAGCAGCAAACTCCCAGATCCCAGACGTAAGAATTTCTCCTTTAGTTCACAAAGTTATCTAGGGTAAAATAACGAGTAAGTTCCAGACTACTACAGGCAACGATACTAGTGAGAAAGGAACCACTTTTATACTTACAAATTAAAACCATTCTCATCTATGTTCTTCCACATTGTTATTTTAGGTAGGGGTGGGAATGTTAGCTTACCATTTAGTCTTTCCAATCACTCTGGAATTTCTATCACGCCATTAAATCTATGACAAAGGCTCATATTTATACACATACATATATTAAAGTTACATCAAAGTTGAATAAAAGCTGCACTGCATTAATTCTAGAATTTACTAAAACAAGCAGTTCGATAAAAAGTTAATAGCTCTAGATTTACATTTGAGTTATGATGACATTAACCCTCAGAGTTCACGGCTAATCGGTTTACTTTATTTTTATACAAACCTCAAACTCTGCATGTTTTTGTACATCTTCAGCTCTCATTCGAGTTAGGATGAACTCTGCTTCGTTGGCAACTCTTACGATGTGGTCTCTAGTCGCATGGGCAAGCAGCCTGCATATTATAGCAACAACAACATGGTGATGGATTAACTTTGAGGCAGCGAGGAGTAATTCAATGACTCTTCTGTTCGATGTGTACTAGCATTTACACACATTAACACAACCATACTAAAGATATCTAGAATATGCATTTTGAATATCACTAAGTGTTTATGTAAAACAAAATCCTTCCTACAGAGCCAAAGCTGATACTGACAGGTGAGGTCTAAATGCAGCCTTAACTTGTGGGGACTTCACTGAGTAAACCCAAACACAGATCCATCACATTTTACCATAATCTATATGTTGTTTTAGTGTGCACACATTCATTCTAAAAATTTTTTAAAAAAAAAGTTCTCATCAACGAGAAATCTGTATATTTTCTTCCCCTCGAGATTTTGTTTTAAAAATTTGAAAAAATCAAATCAAAATTAATAAATAAACCACTTAATTAAAGGTGAGTTCTGTAAGGAGTTTTCCAGCTGAAATATGCTTTGTTATAAGAACAAAGAATGGGATTAAACCATTTGAAGAATGTCAGTACATCAGAACCACAAATAAAAGATTTCTCTTTAATGCAACATGAAACACATCCAATAACAGATTCCAGTCAGTATAAATTCTTCTTAAGTGCGCCATTCAGCAAAGCAAAACAATATAAACATAATCCCGACAGCCTTAAAAACAGCAAATGGCCATTTTGAATTTTTCTGTGTAAAAAAGAAGAGTAAATCTCTAACATGTGTACGGTGATTTAATAAACTATGGGAATTTATAGTGGTGAAGGTTTTGGTAAAAAAAAAGTAATTTTGTGGAATATGAGGCATCAAATTTGTTTTTATTTTTCCAAATATCACCATAGTAGATTATTTCTTTCTGAGAGCAAGCCAACTTGTGAGCTGATAGTTGTGATGGAAGCCATCTTGAAAAGAAACTAAGACTTACCGTCCCTCGTTGACGAGTTCGATAAACGCAAGGCCGGCATGCTTCTGCAAGGAATTCTGCCATTCCTGCGAACAAAGCAACATCACTAATTCCACAACTGAGGTGCTCTGCTTCAGGGTTACCAAACCTGGAAATTCAGATTAAAAACTTGCTCAGTAACATCAAAAAACAGACATAAATCTAAATTTGTAATGCCTCCTTTGTACACTTTCCTGTTTGCTGGGAAGAGAAGGAGAATTGCAAATCCCTATCTTGGTTACGAAATTAGGGATCAAGTGGTTATGTACTGAGTGGCTTGCACAACCACTTTTCAGCATGAGAGGCTGCAATCAAAAGACTAGACTAGAAATCTTCATTTTCAGATGTAGAAGGGAAACTAGTGTAGACCCACATGGCTGGTGAAGAGAGAGAAGACACCATGCCAGAAATGCACACCAGATCTGAGCTGCTCCCAACTGGGATTTGAACATAGGCCATCAACCTTAACAGTTCTGTCGCCTAACCACCAAACCATCCAATTTTTAATACAGTAAATAAATATATCAACTTCCACAGCCACTTACTAAAATCAAATATGCACACCAAGGTTGAAAGTGTGAACTACAACACCACACAGGTTACAGTAATTAAAGCTAATGGAAAATCACCTTCATAATCACATGCATAACTTATGTTTCTTTCTCAAAAGTTAAAGACAGCATTTACATTTTAACTCATCTTTGCATTTTAATTTTAATTTAAAAGGCTATTCACTAAATATCGTACTTGGCATCATTTATTATAACAACTTTTTAAAAAGTAACCAGCAATACTAACATAAATATGCACTACATCCATAGTGTAACTCCACAGAGCCTATATACTATATTTTGCTTTCAAAAATAAATGAAGTGAAGGAAGAGTGCTGAGCTCACATAAATACTCTACTACAGTAATAAAAAAAACTCAAACAGCAGTTAAGTACAATTTAAAAAAAAAAAGAAACTTTTAGTTGGCCATTTCAGAACTTACCTACAAACTTACTACAAAATCTAGTACTCGCTGACATAACAAGTAGACATGTATACTTACACATTTCAGGAACTAATTTATTTCAACAGAAACAAAACCAACTTTACCTGGTTTGTTAATTATTGATTGTCATAAAGACGAGGTGTTTATGTTAAATATAAAAGATAGTAAATGCCACATAGAGATGGTATTTAATGTGGCAATTGAAGCACAAGTAAACATGATGTTTTATCCGGTGTTTTATTCTGACAGAAAGACTTGTACTTCAGATAATCCAAAAAACAATTTATACATTTTATCGGGTCAGACTGAAAAATAAAGGTATCTGATGTTATGAATTATTCATAAACATGAATATAATTATTAAAATAAATTTTAGTTCTTGTCTGAGGAAATTAGTTCATCTGAACTTTGCTGTCTATATTGGATTAGTCATTTCTGACATAATAAATGGTAGGTAAAAAGAATTATTGCTCCTGTGACATGACATGCCTTCATAATTGAAATTCCACCATTTTTTTTTTTAGGGGAAGGTCTGTTTACAAGTAAAATAACTGGAAATACTTTGTTCTTGAACAAAATAAGCTTAGCAAAACTGGGAACATTTTTGCTCTAAAGACAAAGCTCCTGCCTGCCACAGCATCATGTGAAGAGACTTTTCAGCATGTGATCTTTTTCCAAGATGAGGCTTTAGGGCATGGCATATTGTAATATGGGCTAAACCCCAAAGAGAATGCAGTTTATCAGTGAACAAGACTTGAAAGGCCGCGGATGTAACTGTCATACAGACATACATACAAAGCTATGCTGCAAAAGATGTCCCACTGGGCATGAAGATACATTGCCACGACAACAGATCTCTCTCACTAATCTACTAGGTTATCAAAAATAACCCTAAGTATAAGCATTGCAAAATACTTCACAAACTCTATTGGTAATCTGACAATTATAGATTTACATTTCTGGCAAAACAGTTCCCAAGTTGTTCTTCAAAGGTACAGCCACCGCATGTGCCACCTTTAACCACTGATGGCCCCATTCCAATATACTCTTGCAGCAACCTACCTTTGGCATTCCAATGTTGAAGCTGCAAATACTAGAATAATACCTAAAGTTCCCCAAAATAATCACCTGGTGACTAACATTAAATGATACAACAACATTCTTGGTGCATACTTATTTATTTTGTTGTTGGTCTTTTTTTATATAAAAGTGAAAATAGAAAATTCACTGCTGGGAAGAGTGAGTAAACACAAAGAATCTTACCCCCAACAAGTAACTCCTGACCATGCGAGCCAATCAGTGTCTTTGAAAGAAATGGGGCAAAATCAACAAAAATCTCTCTCAGAAGTGGAGCCGCTGAACCCAGTGCCCTCTCTAGCCGCTCTGTCAAAGAGCTGCCCTCACTAGGCAATGGCAAGTTTTCAAATGCCACTGGGATTTTTGTGCTTAGTCTCAAGTCCTCAGGGGGGTTTGAAGATCCCTCTGTGCCAGATGCTTCAAGCTTCTCCTCCAATCTGATTGATGAAATCCCTTCTTGTCGAATTGCCTCCTCCTCTTCCCTGCTTTCAGCCTCTTCCACATCCTGTAGTGATTCTGAAACTTCCTGAGTTGTTGTGTTTGACACAGCTGGTGAGTCTACCAGCTGTGGAGGAGATGGGAGCAATGGCTGAGGCCCATCAGTAGCTGCTTTGCTTGAAGCCTCTTTATCCTCAGGTTGTGGCATTTCCAACTCTTCTGCAGCCTCTGCAGTTACTGCTTCTTTTTCAGCCATACTTTCACTCAGCGCCTCTTTTGCCGGTTCCTCAGATGCTTCACCATCTGCTACAGAAGCCAAAGTAGCTTCACCATCACCTTGTGGAGATCCATCGACTGCATCTTTTTTCGATTCCCCTTCAGCTTCTTCCAATGTAGTATCTGGCTCTCCCCCACCTCTTCCTGATGACAATGATGCTGCTTCTTGCTGTTCACCTACAGAACAAAACAAAAAAATCAATGTAACATTCTTCTCTTTATTTTCTTCATCATCAGCCTCACGTTCCACCTGGCATTCATTAACAGCAGAAATTACTTTAAAAAAGGGGGGGGAGGAGGAGAGCATCCAAGGGGTAGGAGGAACTTATTAAACTTATATTAAGCCCACCAAATGTCTTCAGATTCTCCTAGTGTACACCAAAGTAAACTGTTCAACCAACTTGACACATACTCCCTACCTGTCCCCTCCCCACAAATTGAATCACAAAACAACATTAAAGTTAATGGTATCCTTACTTTAGTGCTTACATCCAAAGATAGTTATGCATCATCAGCTGAAATCCATAGATAAATAAAATGAAAGCAATCATCCTCACCTGCTATCATCTCACGCCTCCATCATCTAGCTCTTACCTTCACTACATTCATCCTTGCCATGCATTTCAACTTTCACTTCTACAACGGAGCATTCATCATCTACTTCCTTATCCTCATCGGCCCTACTGTTTTCTGCAACCAGACCATTTTCCATAGTTTCATTCACTGACAACGCCTCTTCTTCAGCACGGGATTCTGAAATCGAAGCAACAACGTTTCCATGAGTTCACAACATTAAAAAGGTCTTCAACATCTAACAAGAAGAAAAGAAGTGAATGTACACGTGCACACACACACATAGACATGGATTATATTTAATTAATTTCCCAGGTGACAAATTTAAAATAAAGAAAGGAGAGAACCAAGTGCACACTTCACAGCTAGAGCAACCTCCCTCACCTAAAATTTTAAACTTGAGCAATAACGAAGACAAAAGAATGGTAATTGATCTTCTCATGCTCACTAAGACAACATCATTTCTTAGAAAGATGTTTCTACAAATGAATCCAAATGTGAAAGCAGCAAGCTCACTGATAATTCATTCAAAATGATTTTAGGTAAATTACGAAAATGTTTTTTTAAATATACACACACAAAAAAGTTTTTTTTTAAAAAAAAAGCATTGTCTGAGTCCCAATTATATATATTTTTGACAAATTCTGTGCCAAGAATAATGCACAGTTTTCCAAAATAAGGTAGCCCAAAGGCAATCCAAGAACTGATTACATACTTTAGTTGTGTTATTGTTAGAAGCTGCTATAACAGAACAGTATCATACATCAACTTCCTAACTAGTACTGCTAAGAGCAAAACCATACAGAGTTACAAATCCCCTCTGTTTACTAATGGATACCAGTTGTCTTTAGTGCCCATGAGAGGTCTTAAAACAATCAAGAAACTAATGACAGCTTCTGCGGACTCCCAAACTAGGCCATCACCACCACCACCACTGTTTGGCAAGCACGCTCTTTTCAATCATTAATGGTCTCTAGATAAGTTGATGTGACATTTTTCCATCATTCAAACTTTTCCACATATTTCCTCAAGTGCAGATAAACAATCCATTCGTTTTCATTCAAGTTTTCTTCTCTTTTCCATTATTTCTTTCGCGGTTTAAAAACAAAACAGGTTCACGTGCATGTCGTACAGCTTAGACCGTTCAACATCAATTTTGCAAGACATCTAATCCTTCCCCTACCAAAAAACAACATCAGACATTTAATTACTTTTCTTGCTGGAAAGGAAAACAAAAAGCCAGCCACACTGGACGACAGATAAGTAAAAGGTACTTTCGATGTACCTCTCTGTATCCACACAAGAGGTGCTGCTACTAGCTAGAACTAGACAAAAAACCAACACAACTTCTAGTGTCTTTGCTACCTGTTCTCACCCCCCTTTTTGTTGTTGTAGTAGTAAACATTTTGAGGAGTGATGTAGGCCAAAATTCTGCTCTGATCAGCTGCAACTTTAACTATTTGCAAAGGTAGAGATTCTTACAACTTGTCAAATAAATAGACTCAAAATTGTCACAAACCACTTTCTTCCTCTGTTTGTTTTTAACCCTCCATATGCCATGCTAGCTTTTACCTTATTCAGGCCACCCAGCCAAACCCAGAAGCACTCTTAATGCAAAACACTTGAGGTTGCAGCGATGTATGTGTCTGTTGTTACAAAAAGCTATTATATTAATGGGAAGGATACTGTGTCTTACAGCCACTTTGGCTCACTCAATCTGTGCTGAGTAATTAATATAGGTTTGAAGATAACAGAATGAAAATGCACCCCCACAAGGTGGTATACAGAGGGTTAATCTTGCACTATACTAAAAAAGAAATCAGTTCATAAATAGATTTTAAAAAAAAAAAATGATAATTAAAGAAATATTGTATTAAATTCTGGTTTACCAAAGTAAAAACAATAAAATTCAGAAAGCCATGTAATAAATGTGTAAACAGTTTACCAGGTTACCTGACTGTAAGAAAAACCAGACCAATGTAACCGAGACTTTGCATTATGAACAATCATGCAACAATAAAGCCTATCTACTCAATTACTTGCTGCCATAAACAGTTCTGAACAACAACAAAAGCAATAGTAATCACAAATCAAGTTGTTTTTTGGTTTTTTTTTATCCCTGCCCCCACTTTTTTTTTGTAATTTTGGATTTGAATGAGAGAAAAATTAGCAGTTTCTGTTGTGTTTTTGTTATGATGCATGCCAGATTATCTCCCTTGTTAAAATTTAGAATTCAAGTGCAATACAAAATGGCACAACTGAAAATCAGGAACTGCATGTATGTATGTATGAGAGAGAAAGATCATGCATGTTGTTACTTGAGTAAACAAAGTACAAGCAAATAAATGGTAACATGCATTTTACTTTTCAAATAGATTTACTGACCAGAAATTCCATGCAACCAAATGAAAGATTATGGAGAAAAACTACTACTCCTGGAGCATAGTAACCACACCCACTCACCACACACACTCACTCTCTCAAAACAGAGTTAAAATAGACAATTTTATACTACAAGGTTGGAAACTTGGTAGCACTACTGCAGTAGCAACTATAGTCCAGTAGAATTATGAATAAAAAAGATAGAGAATAAAAATAGTGTGAAGGGCTTCCAGGTAGAGAAAATATAAATGAGTGAGGGTACAATTAGTTGTCGTCTAAATTTAAACAAACAGTGGAATAAATAAAATGTAGAAAGGACCAATGATGTGTCTGACTGGACCAAAGGTCAAACAATGTTATTCTCTAAATATCTAATAGGCAGCAGTATTATACCATTACTGTAAGCAATTTAGGCTACTGTGTAAGCAGTCAAGATCCATATTACAAAAGAGCTTAACTGTCTCCCTGGATAGTAGTAATGCAATAACAGCAAAAAACAGAGTTAGGAATTCAACAGATCCACATTACCCTGAGTTCACTATATATTATGGTGATGGCTGAATTGGACAGACAATTCCTCACAGGGCCCGTACAAACAAATCGATGTTAGAGCCACCAAAATAAATTTGAACATGTGGCCTTATTTTGTTTTAATTTTGCAGAATGAGAGATTGCTTTCAATGTACACAAAGAAGCTGTGTTACAGCAGATGTCAGAGTAAATTAGGCAGGTCAGGCCTGTGAAAGATATGAGTTTGGTGATTAAAGAAATGAATGGATTAGTGCATCATATTTGAATTTGTCACTTATGCTTCAACACCACAAAATGTGAAGGGAGAGAATACTGATGGAGGTGTTATACTGAATAGTCTCAGATCCATACAACATTGACAACCATAATGAAAAAAATAATCTCCAGACTTGCTGAGAACAATAAATGAGGATGTCGGTCCTCATTGAGTTCAGTCAACAAAGACAATGAATAGCTGGAATCTTCATGTACCCGCTTTACATATTCTAGTCAAAAATTGAAGACACAAATAACAAAGCAGATGCACAAAAAAAGGAAGGTTGTGTAACCAAGCAAATTAGCTAATAAAAACATATTTGACTTTAAAAAGAGAAAAAAGACAACAAATAAATATCACATCAAAATAAGCAACAAAGCAACTTCTTATTGTAGAGTTTTAGGAAACCTTGAGATGTGATCTTGTCAGTGTTGGTGCACGCTGAAGCCATATGAGAGAGGACACTCCCAACTTCTTCTGCAACAACAACAGTGGGTTTTCTTTTATGTCCGTCTGGCGTCTTTGGTCCATTTCTCTGTCCTTCCAACCCAGCAGCCAGCTGGTTGGTATTGTGTATTCCAGTGGTCGAGAGTTCAGATGGCTTTACAGTTGCAAGAAAAGTGGGCATAGGTGGCCTTCCTTTGTCTGCTGATCTCCCTGTCAGGTCACCACCATATGCAATAAAGGTCATCAAATTTGCAGGCAAAGGAAGTAAATTTTATAGTTGAGGCACACTAGATTTATAAATACTTAAGACACATACTTGCCAACCCATGGAAATAAACCGTCTAGAAACTTCAGTTGGATCAATCAAAGCCACAAAATAAATAAAGGTAAGGTATGTTTAAGGGTATTAGTAAAATAAAGTTGCAAGTGTATAAATCACATTTTGTATTTTGTCAGCAGAATTATTCCTCTATGGCTGGACAAGGAAACTACAGATGACAACATAAAAAATAGCCTTTTTATTTGTGAACAGTCAGTCAGCAATAAGTGCATTTAGTTCTCTTAACACTCAGTGAAAATCTGACCATTCAAACTCTAAGTGAACATTTAAGAATACAAGAGCTGGCATTCTTCCACCCCTTTCTTTAATACAAGTGCTTACAGAGATTGTTCTAATTGAGGAATTCTTTCCATAAATCCAACACTACACATCATACACCAATTAATATATAATACAAGTGCTTACATAGTTGTGTTTTGTTATGACACCTTTTGCTAACAAATCACGCAATAAAAGAAAATTCATTGTTAGTACTTGGTTGAGCCACCTTTTGCAACACAAGGTTTCTACCCTTTTTAGCGTTGAACTCTATCATATTGGCTGGACGTGGATAGGCTGCTCTCAGATGACAATCAAGATACTTCTGCAGGTGCTCGATCAGATTATCAAGGTTTTGAGGTATTCTGGGAAAGTTGGACGTGCTATTCCTCTTTCAAACTGTGGCAACACGGAAATGTGCCACATAGCACCAACCTACTGAAGAATATGAGCATCAAATCTTGTTATGCCTTGTTGGTAGAATGGTAAGAGATGTCTTTAAATGGTAATGTACCTGACAAAATTTAAACATCTTTTGACAAACAGTAATTCTGCCTTTTAACCATACCTTCATGCACCTATTACTAGGACACTCCCACCTTCATATCTGACTAACTTTGGAGTAGGTCTTCATTAGTTCTTCAAACCTAGGTATAACCTCCATTGTAAACTACCGAAGGCTGAACTCAGAGAAGAAAGGGAATACACTACCATTAATCAAGGGAAAGAGAAAAATTCCTCTCACCAGACCTTTTGTAGCATAGTCAGTGGTAATGACAATAAGAGAGTCCTAACACTAAGTGTAGACAGGGTGACTAATGACAGTTTTGTTGTGGTATCAATGTTGAAAGCTTTGCAAATCACTTTGCTGCAGCAGTGAAATTTACCTTGGTAAACTTCACAATAATTTTGGCCACAAAACCATGAGAAATGTCAACATTTTTGGCAGTCTATTGAGAACTCTGGCCACACTCTGGACAGCCCATAACAATCTCAGATAAATGGAAAAATAGCATGGATCATCATGCTTTTGGCATGGTGATATCTGCCATTAAGTCATCAAATACACACATACATATATAATCACATCTGGTATCTGTAAATTTCAGTCTGATACATTAATTTATGAGGTTGCGAAATCACTATAGCAAGACACTGTATGAAGAACAGTATGTTTTAGTTATTTAGTAGGATATGGGGGAATAAGGTATTTAATTGTATATCTAAATTAAAAAATAAACCCCAAAATTTGATACATTAGAGATTTACGAGTTCATGTAAAAAACATATGAATGAAAAAATCTATTACAACAAGATTATGTTAGAAGCTTGATCTTACACACAACATTGTTTCACCAAAATATCCTGGCAAGCCCACAAACATGGCCACCATCAGACTTGTGTGTACACTAGTGACCAAAATCATTGTATCACCAATGGCAATTCCTCGGTTAAAATGTAATTGTAGTGTAAAGACTAAATTAATGCTTACACCCTTTTTGTTTTAATTTAGATTTACCACTCATGCATTTCTTTTGCTAAAATGATATTCTCAAAACAACACTGTAGATTTATTACTCTTGTTACATCCCCACAATAAATGACTACATGAAAAATGTTCAGAACCCAAATCTTATGAACAATGAAACATTGCTTTATTGACTTTATTATGATAAAACATTATTATTTTTTTTTTTACATTGTAACAGGCAATAACTGCTAAATATTTTACTTTAAAAACATAAGGTGAAACAATGATTTTGGTCACCGCTATCCAAGAGTGAGGTTCAAAACAACTATTTTCAGGTTTGAGTCAGGTGAAAAGACAATATTCTTTGCATTTCAATAGACCAAGATTATCAGGTTCTCAGGAAGGGCAAAGAATCAGTTCCGTGTAAGTACACACATAATAAAATTATTAACCATGCATACAATAAACTATTGGCAGGTATGTAAATGATTGCAATTATATAAATATACAAGCAAAACTAAGAAATAATTCATAGTAAATTTTTCATTCCTTTAGCAAAATATTTCAGAAAACAAAATCTGATGGTTGTTGCAGTGTTTCTTTTGAATACCTCACGCAGCGCACACAAAAAATTTACAACTTGTTTAAATATAACTGACTCAATTAACTCATCTTTACTGAGGTCTCAACGAGAAATTCTGAATTTATTTATCACTACAAAAAAAAAAAAGAAAGAAAGATGTCTCAGAGCTACAAAATTCAAAAAAAGGAATAAATTGCAAGATTAAGAAGCAGCTGTTGAAGTCTAGCAACATCTTTGGCTAATAAGGTTCACCTAAGAGGAGGAAGACTTCCCAAGGGGCTTGGGCCCATTTATGAAGGTTACTCGAGTATGCTCAAAAGGTGTTTTATGAAAAAGAAAGTGTTGTTTGCAAATTAAAATCAAAAAGTCGAAAGGTTTCAGATGCCTGGTTTGGCCAAGCAGATATTTTTATAGGAATTTGCAACAACGAAGTATTAAAATTTTTTTCCCAGGGCTATTTAACATTCACATGACAAGAAAGATAACATCAGAGGTCAGACTCAAAAGATAAATAATAAAAACATTCATTTAGACACTTAAAAAAATACAAAAAACTTTTGTTCTTTAAAATCATAATGCATTAAGAAAAAATGTATAATAATAATAATAGTAATAATAAGATCAGTTGAGAGCCCAGATACAGATAATATGTTATACTGACAGTTAACAGTAGCATAGATTCAAAGTACTTATTTCTTTATTTATAGTATGAATTGGGGTTACACGGATGGAAGCAAGCTTCAGAATGTAGAAAATTAATAAATGAAATGGTCAGCATCTGCTGTATATACTCGAAGCCACAATCAAACATGGAATAATAATTAGCTGTCAGCACAGACTCGCCTAAAATGGTTGATCAGTCATCAATGTTAGTCACCTGATCAGGAAACAGATCATGCTTTAATGAACTTGCTGTTTAAACTGCTTGCTTGGCTCTTCAGAAAACAAACGGCGGCTGTAAACAAATGCCTGTGAATTTGTGGCAGTCAAAGATGTAAATAGTTTTTAAAAAATAATAATGTTCTGCCTGGAAGCAGATTCAAAATGTCAACTTATATCACACACACAAACAAAACAAAAACTACTTTTGTTTGTTTTTTTTTAACCTATATACTTCAAGTTACCTTACCTGAGCCTTCCTTTGAAGTAGGAGAGTGGATTGTGGACCGGTGAGGCCCTAATGTTGGTGTGGATGCTGGACTGGGAGGCTCCAAAATGTCCCGATACTTGGAAACCATCAAAACTGAAGTAAAGTAGACAATTGCCAAAGCCAAAAATTGAGCCTGTTTTGTTTCATCCTGCAAAACAAAAAAAAAAAAAATTTTGAGTCAGTGAGAATAAATAACAGTTTAATCAGAAGTATGATTCTGGTTCAAAGAAAAGGTGTTTTTGTGTGTAGTGTTTCAAGCTATTTTCTTTTCCTACTTTCGCTCTTAATAGCTAGATAAAGCAGCAAGTTATTTTCACAACCACATGCATCAACTGCTTTGATGTTACTCTCATATTAGGTTACTTCCCCAATTAAAGTGTCTCAACATTAAAACATTGTTCAGATTCTCGAAACTTTCACTGTATCTATGAAAACTATAGATTAACCTGTAGCGTAGAGATACTAGAACTCTTCAAACAGCGAGACTTCTGTAATGTGCTTGCACATCCAGGATAGAAATATAATGCAGTGGTGGTATGACTAGCTCAACACAGCAGTGGCCAAGATTTTTAAAAAACTGGAAAAATCCACGCCACTTCAATCACCAAGTCCACAAATTCTGTCTCACTTCTGTTTTCTTCTGGTTACAATGGCTTCCTCGCGTCTCTAATAAAACAAGGGAGCCTTGTATAAGCTACAATGGCTTCCTGTCTCTTCATTAAATGAAAGTAAAAATAAAGGATTGCACTAAACACATTATGTACATAATGCTGTTAGTTTTGGTTTCCTTTTAAAGATTCCTGTTTACACTTGTACTAATTACTCAGCATTACCTGAATGGCCAGTTATTGATACACACCTTTCAAGTCATATCAATGACCACTGCATAATCATCTCCCATTCCCATGAGGATGTAGTTTTGTTTATTTACGCTACACCACTAAAACTTAATAAAACCCAATAAACTTCGGATTTCTTTCCAAATATGACTTCCCACAAACTTTTTAATGATAGCATATTTGTGTACTATAAATCATGTCTGTATTTATGGTAATACCTTAATACTAATGACTACAAGCAATATAGCATTTTGGTCTTCCTTCCAGCACAAGATTGGTAGCTGTTATGAGAAACATCGAAAGCAGGCTCTGCCACACAGTCCTGAACAACCCCAACATTGGCTGGATGGATGGATTTGTAAAGCATATTTCCTTTCCTGCAAACTGTCATACGATGTCAATCATAATTCGACACCCATGAGAGGCAGGTTATATCGTTGTTCTTTCTCCATGGCAGACTTGCAGGCACGAACATTTTATTATTTTTCATGCTCTGCATCCCAGCAGACAACAGCAGCTCGGAAGTCTCATGATATCAAATATCCTGTAGCAACTTTCTCCACAACTTTGAGTTGTCTCATCTTTGGATAACAAATTTTGCTTTTTTTTTTTTTTTTTTTGTAAACCACTAAAAGATTTTCATCCTTCAGAAAAATATCAGCTCATAGTAAATCACTGCCTTTCTATTCAAAATTCAGATAATCAACTAGTCTCAGAAAGTAAAGCTTAGTTGCTTACCAGAAAGTAAGAATCACTTTCGGAATGTACTATTTACCCACTACTAATAGATTTTACAGTCACCATAACAGCACAAAGCCCATCAAACTACTGAAAAATTTTTTTTTTAAATACAAGACGACAAAATAATGGACAAAAACAGTAAAATAATTCTTCTTTTATATCAAGATCAAAGAAAAATTGGATGTACCCATTGTTGCAGATACTGCACACAAAATTTGGTCCTCAAAATAAATCAACAAAAAATATATATTAGAAAATAGATAAACCTGACTCAAAATGACAGCATTGTCACAACTAATCTCCACTTACCACATCCCTGTAGACAACTGCTCGAAGTCTCGTAATGTCCATGTCCTGAAGCAACTTCTCTGCATCTTTGATAGGTGTAGTCTGACCTCCCAGGTTCTCAACAATATTCTGTGAAAGTACAAAAATATCAAGTATGAATGCATTTTATTCCTAAGCCATGGTGTAGCAACAGTTTTATTTAACCCTATGTATACCACCTGGGTTGCACTATCCTTCAAACCTATATTACTCAGCACAGGTTGAGCCATTGGGCTGTGACACAATACCTTGCTAATTAATGTTACCCTCTGTAACAAAATCTGTATCACTCCAATCCCATGTGTTTTGCATTATGACTTTATTTAAATATACAGCCAGATCAACACAAATACTAGTGCTTCCCAGATAGTATAAGATAAAAGCTAATGTGGCACACAAAGAGTTAAAATTCCACCAGCCAAAGCAAGTCTTATGACAATTCCATGATTAATCTTTCTTTCATCATTCATCCACTGCTAACTGTTTTAAAAAAGCTTGTATTCTTCAGTCATCTTTCAGTTTATCAATTTTAAACCTACTTAAACATGACTGTACAGATATAAAGCAAGTTTTCAACTACCAACAAAAACATACAACAGTGCACTAGTTCTGTTCTCTATTACAAAGACGACATCAATACTGTATTATATTCACGCTTCTTTCCACATGAATTACACTGGAAAACGATCAATTTGCTATTGAGGTAAAAAGTCTGTCCCTTAGACTTATTCGAGTACGCTGTTTTCAAATCTGACACCATAATTAACCCAAATACGTGAGAATTTTTAGTTACAGAAATAAATGGAAATCTAATGCTATATATTTTGAGTGTTCTTTTTAATAGTGTACACAGGAGAACCAAGTCGTTGCCTGCTTACATGTACACACACGTGCTTCTTGCGCTTGTGGAATAGATGAGACAATGCACATCACTATAAGATCGAAGAATGGCCATCGAGAACAGACCACACTCCAGGAAAATTAAGTGTGCAACATGTGCCACTGGTACATCCGCAAAGAATATTTCTTCCACCACTGTATGTAAAGCTGGGCCTAATGAAGAGCTTTGTAAAGGAAATGAGTGTTGAAGGTGCGGGATTTCTTTATCTGAAAGAAAAATTTGGAGTGATTTTTACTGATGCCAAGTTGAAGGCTGGAATATTGGTCGGACCAGAAATTTGTGGTTTACTTTCCGATCCAGGCTTCTGGCTGCATGGGAGGCTTTCAAACCGGTAGTCCGCAATTTCCTTTGGAACCACAAAGCAGGCAACTATGCCGAGTTGGTTCAAGACATGATAAAAACCTTTAAAGAAATGCATTGCCGTATGTAGCTGAAGTTGCATTTTCTTGATTCACACCTGGATTTCTTCCCAGCCAACCTTAGTGCTGTGAGCGATGAGCACAGTGAGAGGCCCCCACCAACATACACAGGCAATGGACATGTGCTATCAGGGGAGATTCAACTCCAACATGATGGAGGACTTTTGTCAGTTTCTCCAGAGACAAACCGCTGCTATTCACAAGCATAAAATCAAGCCCTTAAAGGATTTCTAAACAGTTAAACACATTGTATGAAGTGTACATTATGTTGTGAAATGAATTTAGTTTTTTTTTCAATTTTGTGATGTGCTTGATTTATTAATAAACGACGACTGAAAGTGACATTTTTCTGTAACTACAGATCCTGACAGGCTGGGTCAATTCTGGCTAGCTAAAATCATACTCCAGACTATCTACATTACAAAACACTATAAAATATATAAAAACACCAATGGAACTTTTTTTTTTTTACTTTAATATACAGTGCATCTCAAAATAAGTGTTACTGAAATTTCATTCAGAATGGGTATTATAAATGTCTGCAGCATTTGTATATGTGTTTCACCTGTTACACTGCCATCAAAGGAGTGAGGACCAATACCCCCACATCAGTCCACACCATGAAATCCAATATGGTGCACAATTTTTGCACCCCCCATGTACAATAATCCAGCACACAATCCAAGTCTTTAAAAAAGTTGTTGCCTTTTCCCTTAAAGACTCTACAAGGATGTGCCAGGTAACTGAAACCCCAAACGCTAGTCAGGCAGCAAGAGGAGAATAAAAATGGCACAGCTTTAATAGCCAATGTTACAGAGCCTAATGTACCAACTGGCCATTCTAGCAAAAGAATCTACTAGGACTTTTGCTAGTATAGATGTATAAATGAAGCCAGACCATTAGCTAGACATTACCCCTACCAATCTAATGGGGGAGATTGAACTGGTGGCTATCACTATAAGTGAGCACATAATCAAAAACCTTGCTTCCCATTTTAAAGAATGCCATTACCTTTATTACATGTTTGCAATGCAAATGTTTAGACCGGCTCAGGTTCAAATGTCACCTGATCCAACAACAATGAAAATAAACATAATATATTCTCCCTCCCTCATTAAACAATATTTGGTTCTGTGCTCATCAAGGACTTGCACAGCTGAGAACCTAAATTGGATCTTGCAGCATTTGAAAAAAAAAAAAAAAAGTTTCTGAGTGCATTAAACAAATATTAATTTTTACAAAAGTAACTTATGCAATACATTAATTACTGCTCTTAGGTGAATAAAGCACATCCCAAATGTTTCTCTTTCTCTTCTTAAAAATGAAACAAACCAATAAAATAAATAAATGTTAACAGAATTTACTAGTCGTAGTAATAGTGCAGCTAAATTTTCATCTCAGTAGCTATTGCATCCATTGTTCTTCACAACAAAGCATCAAATCTAACATTTATATCCACTGATTGATCAAAATATGAGACAAAAAAGAAGATAATATTGATCAAAGTCATGAACACACTTGTCAATATCTATACTAAAAATACTTTAGCCATCAACAAACAGATGTGGTGATTGATATTATGTGTAAACACTGGCTTTAGACTTTGCTGGAACAATGTCAGCAGCAATTATCTACACAGCGTTGATAATAATCTTTAAACCAGGTAAGATAAAGTTTCTGTCTTTTTTAAAATTTATTTTAATTTGTTTTTTTTTTTTATGGGAAAAATTGGAATATTTGTCTTTTCTGACTGATTTGCAAACTGTTTCAGCCAAGATCATAGATGCCATAGTTACTTTCTGATAGTTATAGATTGATTTTTGTCACATTTGTGTATGTATGTATATAGACTAAAACTTGCCAAGTTTATACAATATCTGGTAGGTTCTTTGCTTTCTATAAGCACGACAATAACCTTTTCATTGCCTAGTTTTCCAGCATCAGATTTTCCCATTTCAGTAGTGATGCCATGCTACCTTTTTTACAGATTAGCAAACAACATTCCTGGCACAGCTGGTAGGAGAGAAGTCCTCTATGTAAAATTAAATAAAACATTCATGACAGTCAGCAATGTGTGCAACTGGTATCCATGTCTCTTGAGAACTAAATTTACTTTCACTTCTGTGAGATCAGGAGTCATTTGTATTTAAATTTTCATTTTGTTTTAAATTTACAGAAGTCTGCAGTCAGCCTGACACAAGATAACTAGTTTCATTGTTAATGGCCATGTTATTTAATATAAACAGAAGAACAGCAAGCAGACAAAAGGCTTCTTAGTATAAACAACAACATACTGCTACAAGCTTGTTTTGAAAATTCTACTTAAATATTCATACATCATATTTAAAAAAATGGTTAAAAATGCAAAAAACATGAAGTTTCCATTAGCGCTCAGAAACTCAGCAATGTATGGATTTCGTCATGCAAGACACCAAACTAAAAAACTTCTGATTCATCCATCCATCGATAATAGCATCAAATTTAAACTTCTCTAGACTAGAGAATTTTTAGAATATTTTAATTTATTTAAATTCTAACATTAATAAAACTAAGTACTAGTATTCTGATGGAAAAAAAAAAATTCAAATATGCTAACTTCTTATATTTGCCCATCAGTCATGCATAGCTACAAATTAATTAAATATGGTACAGAGACTTGACATAAATAGATATCTCCTGAAACTCAAATAGGCCATCTTAGTCACATGCTAAGATGTGATTGAAAGCTATAGGAACACTATGTAACAAGCTATGCCACAAACAAGTGATTCATGGGAACTGATGTTTTAAAACAACATAAAATGTATTCATATATAGGAATACAGAACATGTAATTTTTATGTATAATACGTATGAGCTTGTTTCGTTCTATAGTATATATTTATAGTGAACTTATCAAAATAGCAACAGGGTGATACATAAATCTAGAGAGGCATCTTCTGGAATTTTTTTTTTAACTTCTGGTCACATCATGTAGAAAAGACAGAACTGTCCTAGGCTAGTTGAACCAGTTGGCTACATGTTCTAACATGTTGTCGAAGGGCAATATCAAATGAAATCCAATAGTCCTTGTTGTGAGTCTGGTAAGAAAAGTTATCCAATAATAGCTTAACCCTGAAAACAGTCATGGCCTCCAGTGCATTAAGTATTCAAATGACTATATGAGGATGGGATTCACTGCTGCCTCTTGTGATGAAAGACTGCCATTCTTTTATGTGAACAAATTCTGTTGAATGAAGGCAGGAAATATGGTTGTTTTGACAAACATTTTAAGTTGAAGCATAGTGAACATGTAGGAAAGTCTTAAATATTTCACAGGATTTGAGTCCAAGTTTGAGAAAACTCCCAGAATCTTCACAACCAAGACTGTCAATTTTGATTGTGCTCGTGTGGCCAGTTATGAACTATCACTATTAACAGCAAAGACAGAAAAACCAAATAGTATCGGAAAAGAGCTAAGCCAGGCCTCTCTCAATATTTGCGAAAAGTTTTCAAAAGGACGAATGGGATGTTTTAACTATTCTTCTTAGCAGTGATACATTATGAATTCATACTGATGAGATGGCTATGAATATAAAACAACAGCTCCCAGAGTTTTAAAGCTGAAGAAGTTTACTATGTAATATGATAAGCAACCATCAGAGACAGTGAGGCTTTACTTTCAGCCAATGCAAGGTATACTGACTGACAAAAATTCTGTGTAAAGCTGCTGCTTTGTGAGTCACTGACAACTGCAACTGCTGCAACTATTTGCAGTAAAATTAAAAATTATTTTCTGAAGGAGGATATGATGTGATGGTGCACCTATAATAAAGAGATAATGTAGTGGTTGCTTGAAACTGATGAAGGATGACAACCCAATTATGATTATTATTCGTTGTGTGATCCAATGAGAGAACTTAATCATGAAAAAAAAAAACTCTCACCAGAACTGAACAAAATAATGAGTACTGCTGTTTCATGCATAAATGCCATCAAAGCCATTCCAAAAACTGAACATCTCTTTCAAGCATTTTGCAAGGATGCTGATGAGAGATTTGCGAGGTTGTTGATGCATACACAGGTTCACTGGCTATCCAATGGAAAATGTCTTTAGTGTTTTCTGGAACTCTTTGAAAGTCTGAAGGAAATTTTGGCAGAAATACAGAAAAAAATGCTTTAGAGTGTGATGGAAAAGCATTGGTAAGCTATTTGATATATATTTTTGAAAAATTTAACTCTGTGAACCATGGACTACAAGGTTAAAATATGAGTTGTGGATGCAAGAAGCCAAAATATTTGATTTCATCACAGACCTAGCATTGATAGAAGTAAAGATTTCCTGCAAAAATTTCTTACTTCATCTGGCTTAGAAATTGCTCTGTGTCAGGCAAAGCTCTTCACTAATTGGAAAAACTGGAAAATATGGAATTTCCAGGATGGCTGACACAGCCGTTCTTATATGATTTAGAAAAAGAGATAAACCTGCAACAAGAAATGGTGGAAGTCCAAAATGATTTGTCAGCAAGGATGATCCAAAAAAAAAAAAAAAAAAAAATCAGTCAAAATTTCATGTGGTTCAGTGATGAAATTGCCAAAAAACATCTTCAAGCAACAGCTTGTGCACAGAATCTACTCTTGCTATTATTTGTCACACTTAGTCGAGGGTTCCTTCAGTACCTCACTGATTTACTTTTCAAAAAACAAGAGCGCTTGAGTATCACAAATTGCAGACTTGAGAGTCAAGCTGTCTACTAATATCCAACCTATTATTAAGGAGCTAGCTGATGGCCATCAAGCAGGATCCCATTAAATGTATCATCAGATATTTGCATTATATGCATATATCATATATACACCTATATAACGGAATAAACTTATGTTACCTAGAGAGCTATTTCCGTATCTTCCTTCATTTTATTTGTGGTTGTTTTTTTTTGTTTTTTAATGTTTGGGGGACTCTAGGCCCTTTCCAAGGCAGCTGCAATCAATAAGATAGTGGTATTTTTTCTGTGCAAGCATAGGGAGTTTGTCGCCACCAGCAAATTATTATTATTGCAGCAGTGCCAGATTTGGATCTGGTGGCATCTGATGATAATGTTGCATATTTGGTGGGGAGTAATAGAAAAAAGGTTAAGAACCTCTGGTGTAGTTCAAGAGTAGCCATAAGACAACTATTCCTGTACATCCTGTTTTCCTAAAACCAAAAGATTGAGTACATGCATTGTGAATAAATACTACAATTGTTGATTTCATCCACACAATGTATCAGCACCCTAATCAAATTTTGCCAGGTCAATGCATGGTTCCAGAATAAATAGATTTTGTTCAAACTTGGGCGTGTAATTTATGTCAAGACTCTGCATTTAAACCTAGTGAATTTTCCCTTTTAAAGATTTTTTTTAGTTAAATAATCTAATGAAATTAAAAAAAAGTATTTTATTTGTAAGTTTATTACTAAATGACTTTTGATGCTTTCATCTTTGGCTTTATCTGCAAAATATAACAACAATAAACCCACAGAAGTAATTTAAAAAATAAGAAGAAAATCACATCTATGTTAGTCTTAATGAGGATTAAAGTTTGTCTATAAGGGAACATTTGTACCGTTTCAAAACATTTTAATAGATAAGCAAATAACAGAAAACTTCAACTTATTTTTTAAATTTGTTTTTGCTAATTGTTTCCATACTTATGATTCTAAAACAATTACATCCAGTAACAGGCATTAGTAAATAATAGTGGTCAAGCAGCCAACACACCGGGGGGACAATCTCATTTGGTGTAAAAAAAAAAAAAAAATTAAGCAGAGATTTAAATAACATGCTGGAAGTTGTCACAGGTTTTGAGTGAGTGAATAATAAAAATCAGCATTTTATCCAGCTGTTACAAAATAACAAGATAATAGAAATCTCACCTGCTAATTAACAAAAACATAGAGCTAGGCTAGGTACAAGAGCAGGTGATTTAAGGATTTTGTCAACTAGACTAAATGGACTGCAAAGAACTGTGCTTAATAAAAAACACTATCATATATATATATATATATTTTATCAGCCAAAATGTATCTAAGTTTCAACAGCTTCCTAAGAGGGTATAATAAATATTAGCCAATCAACAGAACTAAAACTCTTCTAAATGCAGCTTTAGCAAGGATAGAAAGTCTGTTTGCGCCAATGGCTTTCTACCTCCATCTCCCATAATGCTGCTGTATAATTTTTTAATGTAACTTTTGCCTTGGAAGGAATTTCTAAATGGTTTCTGGACATCAACAGATAAGTCCTGGCTTTATCTCACTAGAAGACAATAACCCCCAAGCACTTTGCAGAGATATAAGCAGTATTCATCATAAAGAGCAAATAAAATCCTAAAAATGGATGAACCATCACCATAGTCTCCATATGTCAATGTTATTGAACTTAGCTAGGATAGATTAGATTGGGTTATAAGAGAGTGTGTGTGTGTGTGCGTGCATGCGTGTGTGTGTGTTTTTGGAGGGGTATCTTTTGATATTCTGCTAGTTAAATAACTTGCATTAGATGCCAAAATCATAAAATAGTTATCAAGCAAAACAGATATTTTGATGAAAAGAATAAAGATGGTGTTAACACTTTCTAATGTGTATATTATTTAAGCTGTATGCTGATATACATGTAACTATAAGCAATAACAAATTGATTATAAATGCTACCAGAAAGAGTGAGTGCCTGTAAGTAGCACACACACATTAAATGTTATCACCATCAGTGAATTTGCTCTTTGTTTCACATAGAACCAAAACTCTCTGCAGCATGGGAGAATGCAGCAAAGCTGATTTGCATAGAGATGTGAATATTTATTGCTAACATGTTTCTCTATATCCTTGTAGTTTTTTTCCTTAAAATATTGGCTATGACTAAGAATTTTAATTCAGACAGTCTTCTGTACCACGAAAATACAACAATGGTCAGTCCTCATAATGAAAGACAGGCATTCACAAATTACATGCAAACACCTGGAGCATGAGTTTGTATCTTCATCAGCAGCTCCTTCACTATAAACAATGTACACTTCATAAAAAAATAAGTTTCTTAGGCATTCTAGGCTAGAACTATCATATTGCATGCTTTTAGGAGCACAAATCTGGGAAAGTTATCCATCAAAATTAAGAAACATTCTGAACAGATGCATACCATTGCCTTCACACACTTTCAGTCCAGCAGCTTTCTGCATTTTGTAGTTCTTTTACTTTTTTTTATAAAGATTTTAAAAAATGAGTGCATTAAAAATTGTATAGAAAGTTGAAGAAGAAGTGTGCACACATAGATGTGTGTTAATTCATATTGTTTTAAAAAAATTATCTCTAGCTCTGTTTCAGAAATTAATGTGATTAAAAAGCTTACTGAATATATTTCAGATGGTTTAAAAGCAACTTCCAATAAGTATTCTTTAACAACAACAAAAACGGAGGTCCAGGACCCTGCCAGAATGAACAAGCCAACAACAACAACGGAGGTCCAGGACCCTGCCAGAATGAACAAGCCAACAACAACAACGGAGGTCCATGACCCTGCCAGAATGAACAAGCCAACAACAACAACGGAGGTCCAGGACCCTGCCAGAATGAACAAGCCAACAACAACAACGGAGGTCCAGGACCCTGCCAGAATGAACAAGCCAACAACAACAACGGAGGTCCAGGACCCTGCCAGAATGAACAAGCCAACAACAACAACGGAGGTCCAGGACCCTGCCAGAATGAACAAGCCAACAACAACAACGGAGGTCCAGGACCCTGCCAGAATGAACAAGCCAACAACAACAACGGAGGCCCAGGACCCTGCCAGAATGAACAAGCCAACAACAACAACGGAGGCCCAGGACCCTGCCAGAATGAACAAGCCAACAACAACAACGGAGGCCCAGGACCCTGCCAGAATGAACAAGCCAACAACAACAACGGAGGCCCAGGACCCTGCCAGAATGAACAAGCCAACAACAACAACGGAGGTCCAGGACCCTGCCAGAATGAACAAGCCAACAACAACAACGGAGGTCCAGGACCCTGCCAGAATGAACAAGCCAACAACAACAACGGAGGTCCAGGACCCTGCCAGAATGAACAAGCCAACAACAACAACGGAGGTCCAGGACCCTGCCAGAATGAACAAGCCAACAACAACAACGGAGGTCCAGGACCCTGCCAGAATGAACAAGCCAACAACAACAACGGAGGTCCAGGACCCTGCCAGAATGAACAAGCCAACAACAACAACGGAGGTCCAGGACCCTGCCAGAATGAACAAGCCAACAACAACAACGGAGGTCCAGGACCCTGCCAGAATGAACAAGCCAACAACAACAACGGAGGTCCAGGACCCTGCCAGAATGAACAAGCCAACAACAACAACGGAGGCCCAGGCCCCAGCCAACACCACCGGGCCAAGAACAACAACAACGGAGGCCCAGGCCCCAGCCAACACCACCGGGCCAAGAACAACAACAACGGAGGCCCAGGCCCCAGCCAACACCACCGGGCCAAGAACAACAACAACGGAGGCCCAGGCCCCAGCCAACACCACCGGGCCAAGAACAACAACAACGGATGCCCAGGCCCCTGCCAACATCACCGGGCCAAAAACAACAACAACGGAGGCCAAGGCCCCCGCCAGAACAATTGGGCCAACAGAAGCTGAGCCTGATATAATCAAGCCAACCACAGTTGAGCGTATGACTGCTGAAGTGACCATAGCCAAAATGACTTCAACCCTATCAACAATTAGTGAACTGACTACAATTAAACATAAAGAAACACTTCCTAACGGTAATCATTTTTATAAATATTCAAATTTGTGTTGTAACATCTTTTGCCGTTTTTTTTTGTGTATCTTAAACATAAAAAATGAATTTGCTTTAGACCTTGATTAACATAACTAAATAAAGGGTAAATCCACAAAAGTGTTTGTTTATTTTTCTTGTCACTAGAAACCAAATGGCTAAACAGAATTCAATGAAAGAGCTTTTCCCCCTCTCAGCTATCATCAAACATCAACATCTTTTAACTTTTTTACTCTTTTAGCAAGGTTGTACTCTGAAGCTCAAATGTCTCCAACTGCCTTGGATGAACTTTTATTCTTCTGTATGCAGCACTTATTATGAACAGATCAGTACATTATGGGATTTTTTTAAAAATTGTTCTCAGAAAAGTTAAAAGGAAACTGCAATTCTAAGATAAATGCCAGAACTAGATTTTAGTAAATGCCATTTCTCCTGTATTTTTTCAGAGTTTCAAAGTGAAATGAGGCTGTGTGAGTGTGCATGCAAAGACAATACAGCTATGCATGCTACTACGACTGACACCAATGATGCCCTGGTGCAAAAGGAACAATTTCAGAAATTGCTGAACGAAATGAAGCTACCTAAGTCATCTCTCTCCAGCCAAGTAAGAAAGAAAATCAGCGCCAAAGATGACAGGCCATCAGCAGTGGCCATTGGTGGCATTGGTGTGGTTCTGCTGGCAATTCCATTTGCTCTGATTGTTGTCATAGACATGACCAGTTTGGCCCAGTTTATACTGTCCAAAAATCAAACCCACCATTGAGTGGAGCACAGATAAGTGACAAATGAGGTTTACTATGACTGCTGAAAAAAACCAATCTATTTTTTGGTTTTACAGAGTCGGATGATTAGAACAGATTTTTAGATAAGCACACACTATTATCAAAAAAGACAAAAATTGTGCCGTCATATGTTCCTTTAGAAATCCTTTTGATGATACCCATATAACTAGATTTGTTTCATTGTACTTTACATTAATTTTGAAAATTTCTTTTGCATTTCTGACTTTATGCTCACGAAACATTTTGTCTGATATTCATAAAATGTCAAGGTATCCAAATTAATTAGTACATTTTAAAACTTGCCATCAAACCATTAACTAAAAAATGCATAGCTCACTTTTTAATCTATCTAAAACTGTAAGCATTTTATCATGAACAAATGTTTTATCCATATAACAGGTTATCTCCCGCTGTTGACTTTGGCAGGCAAAGGCTTAAGTAATGCCTTTTTAAAACCTTTTCTTTTCTTGAGTTTTAATACACCCAGTAGTTAAGTAGCCATTTATGTCATAAGATGACAAATATGGTAAGAGTAGTCAATAATTAGCACACATGGCAGGCATCCAATGTAAACTGTTCCACCCGTTAAGCATTTATGAGAGGAGCAGGACAGAACACAGTAGCTATCATGGTCAAATATTGTCAGAGAGGAAAACGAAGATGACCAGAGTAGAAACATGTTGTGGCAGTGGCGGCGGCGGCGGCGGCTGCTGCTGCTACTGGCGTAGTGACAAAAAAAAAAAAAAAAAAAATAGAAGCAGAGGTATGAACTGTAACTCCAGCTGTGGCACACCCAAGCATCTTCTGATGGGGGAAGAAAGAAATTGATTTTGCATAAAACAGCTACAATGTAGGTCTGTTCACAAGGAATCAAACTATAAAGGAAACAGAGAAAATGCAAAGCACTGTTAGTCAATTACTGCAGAAAGTAGAAGAAAAAACAAACAATAAATTAAAGGAATGCCGACACATTTTTCTTTTAATTAAAATGTCTCTTAACAGGTGTACCAGACATGTATTTATGCACAATGTGGAATAAAGGATTTAAAGATGATACGCTAACTTTTTGCTGATCTGTATGTGTTGTCCGTATCGCAGTATTGTTAATCAAGAAAGATTGCTTAAACACTTCCAGCAATGCATTTCATTACCGCGTTTTTCACTTTTGCCAGCTTGTATGATGAAATCAAGATGATAAAACCATAAGTTATGGGCCACAAGGAACATAAAACAAAAAAAATATAGCCTCCTCTTCTTTTTGCCAATTCCTCCATTCAAAAACCTGAAAATAATGAACGCTCCCTTAAAATTTAAATGCCATATAACTTTCATCAATAACAACAACAAGTCTCTAAATTGAAAAAAAGATGCCAATGCTGCCCTTCAGTGTTTCAAGAAGGGGCTTGGGTTTTTTAAAAAAAAAAAAAAAAAAAAGTCTCTCACATACTTTAGGAGATGGATGTGATCCACCAATCAAGGACTGTATTGGATCCACACCATTGGCTGCCTTTGAGTTCTGTCTGGTAGGTGGTGGTGGTGGTGCAGGGACTGCCTCAGTTGCTGTAGGGGTCTTTGGGGAGTAGCGATGCTTACACTCCAGACAGTTCCTGACAGCTGCTGTACACGCTAGAATGCAATCATTGTAGCGAAACCAAAAAAAATTATTTTTTTATCTATAAAAAAATAACATTTGTAGCATTTAATCACCACCCCTAACCCCCCCATCTAAACTGCATTCATCCATCTCTAATCTCATTATTTTATTTAAAAAAAAAATAAAAGAAAAATTGGAAATGTAACTTCCCACTTTCCTTCAATTCTTGAAACTTATTTCTTTTTTGCAACTAATGAATTATTTACCTGACATCAGTTGAGAGAGAGAGATGGATGGATGGATGAAGAGAGAGAGAGATGGATGGATGAAGAGATGGATGGATGGATGAAGAGATGGATGGATGGATGAAGAGATGGATGGATGGATGAAGAGAGAGAGGAATACACGTAATAAAACTATTAACTACACAGGTCTAAACAACTTGTGACCACCCCTAACCAAATCCTTTCCACAGCCCTCCCAGTATTTGTCATAAAAAAAAAAAAACTACCCGTTGTATCTGGTGGCTTTCTTGTCACACGTCCAAAATAACCCGAGGAACATTCTGGAAGACAAAAACTGCTACACACGTTCTGACTGTACCACTATTATTTTTGTTTGTTTCGGTGCTAAACCTGTTAATCGCAGACTTTTAAACTCATACAAGAAATTAATTATTCTAATGTCGATAGTTTGGAGAGTACCGTGTATATTCTTCTGAACCGAGAATAGAACCAATGATGTTGGAACCAATCATCTGCCATACAAAGTCATCCCTAATCATGGTACAGATCTGAACACAGAGCTTGAAATAAAAGTGCTGATGCAAGAAAACTTTTATTATATCTGAATAAACGAAGAGGTTAAAATCAACAGCAGAAGGAAGAAAATTTGTTCTAAAAAAAAAAAATGCCAGAAAGATAGCAAGTTAAACTGTGCAAGTACTATTTCAAATGACATTGCAATGCATTATGAATATAAGCAAACTAAAAAAAATATTAAAGTTTGCTTCTTAATCTAGAACGACCATCATGACTATTTGCACCCACGTATACAAAAGTCCACAACTCTTCAATTTGTGTACACGTGGTGTTGAAACAGGTATCCATATCTAAGCCCCAAAGATATCTCATTCATCTTTGCAAGATCTTACCTAATCGCAGACACTGGCGAAGAATTCCGCCAGAGGGCATGTTCTTTTCCTGTTCCAGCTCAGAGAAATTTGTGGAGCTGGTGAACACCACGATGTCTGTCATATTCATGATTCTCTGCAGTATAGACACAGCCTGCTCAATGCTCAGCCCTTGATTTGGCTCCAGGATTTCAATCTCTCCCTGTGTCAACATCAAAAGATAAAGACAAGACAAGATTAAGTCTCCAAAGAGGCTAAAAGATCAAAATATACCAATCCACTTAAAAATGTCTCTCTTTATTCCTGCAGGGAAAAGAATAAAAAGTTAATATCTTTTGCCATGAGGCCCACAGTGGGAAGCAGTCTTGGTGTCAGTCAAGAAGACAGAGGTTTCATTTAATTACTATTTTTTTTCAGTCTATAGATCAATACTCTTTTTTAAAGTTGAATGGTCACAGTTCTCACCACCACTATCCGTGTTTAGTCATACTGAAAGGCCAACCTACCAATTAGCTAAGTTATCTTCTCTTGCTGAAATCAAAGCGTGTTCTGATCCCTGTCTCAATCTGACAGGCCCAGCTGCCTGGGGAGAGGGCTTGTATTGCAGGTTCTCACAGCATGGTCCTTGCCCTTGAGTTGGAGATTGTGACATCGCCAGAGGGCATTTACTCAAAATGATACAGCCCTACTTGAAAGCAATCTCATGGAGATTCAGTAACCTCATCTCTCATGAAAGGAGAAACACACACTGCCCATATTGGCATCGCAACCACACACACACAAAAAAAGTTATTTTCCAAAGACAACAATCAGTAATACATATGTAATGATTTGACAGATGGAGATTCAAGTGCTAGAGTTCGAAATCATTATGCCAAGTTAGAAACAGGTGGCAATACTCGCATACACGATAGGTTTTCCATCCTATTTAGTAAATGCTCCTTCAGTAGCAAAAATGTGGAATTTACTTTTGAAAGGAATGACAACTGAATGGTCACAGGAATCTATGTGTACAGTAACAGAATAAAGTTACACATGAGTGGAAAAATAACCATAGAAAACTGAGAAACCAAGAAGAAAAAAATAAAAGTATTTTAATAAATTTTGGAAATATCCAATAAAGAATGCAACTGTTATTCAGAATTTGTCTTCTTATTTTTATAAAAAAAAACATTTTAAAGAAAAATGGAACATTATCCAATCAGGTAATATACTGTGAAATACTTGCCTTTAATAAATTTTTAAAAGAAAGAAATTTAAAGTAAAACCAATACATTTAAATTTCATTCCTTTAACAAAAACAAAACAAAAAATGTTAGTACCATAAAAGCAATGTTAAGGTTAATTAAAACTATTTTCTGATCAAATAGGTAATCTTTCCTTGGTAACTTCAATGGGTACAGGGTACTCACATTAGGTGAGGTCGCAGCAGCCAGCAAAGGAAGTAGGCCTCCACATGACATGATGAGGTTGTCAGCCAGCTGAGAGATCATGTGCGTCACATTTACCACATAGATATGGTTCTCTCCAGAGTTCACAAAGTCGACCACGGCTCTAGTGCTGTGGCTAAAAATGAAACAAGCAGGGGAGACAACCTGTTAGGTGCCAGACACATTCATGGAATATCAAAGAAGCTCTGCTGTAGACAAACCAAACTCACAGTCAGCAAAATTGCGAATGGTGAAATTTTATAGTAATCATGGTGATTCTGACATGCATTCTAACTGATCTACAATGCATTTTAAAGCACATTAAACAAGACAAAAAAAAAACAAAAAATACTGAAGAATTTAAAGAATCTCCACAAAATTTCATATACTCCTCATATCACCAAGATTTAAATCAATTAGCTCTAAGGTCAAGTTGGATATAAGAAATACCCTATAGTGGCATATGACATTCTCAGTACTCTAAAACAAGGATATAGATACTGCCATTTATAGATGTCAGAAAAGCAATGGTGTTGGCAGAAACTCATGTTGATCATACAGGTTGCTGGGTCCCATGAGCGTTGTAGTAAAAGACCCTGCTATAACTTTTCATTTTTCAGATGTGGGAGGAAACCAGACAGTGCAGAGGAAATCCACGTGGCTGACTGGTGAAGGAGAGAGAGGCGAAACCACAGCAGGGAAATATGCCAAACCGCACAGGTCCACATAGCCCAATAGACAATGGAAGCAAGAACCTTCATTTTACAAGTTACAATTACCAGTCTTCAAAAGACCAAAAGCCAACAAAGAAATGTTTTAAAATGGAAGGAAAAACAACACACTTATAATCAGGATCTGCAACAAAAGTGAGTTATTAACAACACTACACCTGTAGTCATGAGACCTGTCTTTCATGTCATTCAAGACTTAGGAGCAAGAGCATGGATGAGTGAGCAAGTCAGATATTTTAAAACAGTAGTAAAATAAGCTTCTTTTCTAAATATTATCACCACCATGAAAAATCAACATGTATAACATTCTGTTATCCATAGTACCAGTATCTTCATCAACTTTTTTCATTTGTTTTTCTGCTGTAATGCATCTACAATTAACATTCCTTATTGGAATAACATTCTTTCATCAAAAATATTTCAAAGTTTTGCAAATAGTGAAGATGACTGCTTTATTTATACTTGCATCTTCTTAAGAAATCCAATACATTAAAGATGTTCGGTATCAGTCCTAAGAGTATGAAAATAATGTTAAACTGGCTGTATTAGAGTTAAAATGCATTTTTTAAATATTTAACACACACACACACTCCTCTCTCTCTCTGAACAATAAATATTTAATCTAAAAATATAAGGTGATCCAATAACTTTGTCCACCACAATATTTAAAAAGAGAGAAAAATGGCCAAGGCTCACCTCTTCCAAACCTGAATATCTGTCTCGATTGAAAAAAGAAGATCAGAAAGCAATTTCTGGTGGAGATAAGACCATCGGAATTCAGGAATTCTAAAAGGTGGAGCACGAGGTCCAGGACTAAACAGATGTCTATTTCCCTGACCTTGGGAGCGACCCCGAGACATTGAAGGAATTTCAGTGGAAGGTTTGCTTCTTGATCCCATGTCCAGAGGTCCTTCACCTCTGTCCAATGTGATTGGTCTTCCCTGAGAAGCAGATCTAAACTCATTTTGTTCACTTTTGTGCTCCCTCTCATCTTCCCGTTCATCCTGCAGCCGCAAGTCTTTCAGGACTGCGGATACTTTTGTTTCAGCAGCACTAATCACATTTTCTATGATTTCATCCACAAAATGGATGACTTCTGGTGGCACATTCTGCTTCTGAGATTGGTCTGTAGTTTCATCTTTGGTGCTTTGTGTTTGACTTCCAGAATGTTGATCGACGGCAACATCATCGTTTGAATTATTTTCCAGTTCACCACTCACTGCTCCTCCTCCAGGCTGGTTTATCTCACCTTTTGAATGCCCAACAGCAGGAACCTCCTGACCAACATCTGATTCAGTGCCATCAATAGAAACCTGACCAACTTCTGGTTTGCTGCTAACAGCAGCCAACTCATTGGTTTTCTGTTCATTGCTGGTCACCGTCACCTGACCACCATCTGGTTTACCATTTACAGCATCCATATTTTGACTAGACTCAGGCTCACTCCCAGCTAAGTTATTCTGGCTAGATTCCAGCTCACAACCTTTGTTCTCAAACAGTGTGTTCTGACTGATCATAGACTCATCATCCTCAGGCAAATCTTCTGTCTGTCCAGATGCTAGTTCCCCAGGCTCTGGCTGCATATCCGGTGCTTCCCCTTGCTTGCTTCGATCAGTGATGTCTGTAATCACAACTGTATTCTTCGGCACTGTGGCTTCATCTTGCAACTGCCTGTCAGAAATACCAGAAATGGTGCTGATTGGATAATGCCGTCGGTCACCTGGATCAGCAATGTTATCAACTCGTTGTCTCTCATACTGCTGGTACATTTTCGACATATGAATTCGAAAATCTTCATAAGCTACCTAAAAGAAAAGGAAACAAAAAAGGAGAAAATTACATTTAAAAAAAATGACTCAATGTCAAATGGCTACTTTCAATATTGTTTATTTATTTTAAATGCTATATATATTTTTAATCGCATCCAATGACAATTATTTCATCACTGTTTTCAGGAAAACTCTGCATAACCAAATGAAACATTCAGAACAAACTTCACACCTATTTTAATCTTTAAAGTTAGTTCTATTAACTTTTCCCTTAAGGAAGATCAACTTGTGACCAGCAACATTCCTTTGCCAATGTGTACACAGCAATGACCAAGAAATGATTCAAGTACAATGCTTCTCCCTCCCCTGACCTTGCAATCACCAAACTATAAAGAGTTATCTCATGTGGTCAGTGATTCTGAGACCAGAGGGTTCTGCTGATAAAAGACAAAAACAAAAAAAATATGATAAAGTTAATGTTTTGGCAAATCAGCAAGGGAGCAAATCTCTGCATTTTTTCCATTTTATATGCAGGGAGATGGACCTTTAGCTGTATGAGCTTGGAATGTGCATGCACAACAACAGTAGTTCACTTTAACGCAGGACCTACAAAATTTTAAACTAATTCTTTGAATGCCTCTGGTCTCGTCTTTAGCCATCTAGCCACATTCATGATTGAAGCGTTTTTATTTAGTTTCTTACTGCCAACTCTAACTAAGCAATTGTTTACCTTTGAATGCAAGATTGCAAGGGTATCCACCCAGACTCTCCAGCCTCCATACTCAAACTTAATAGCATGATGCAGCAGCATACGGAAGAGAGCCATCACCATGTCTGTGATCTTCTGCTCATCCTGGCTCCGTGGGTATATGTATGCCATTGCAAACAGCCATTCTTGCCATACAGACATCTGAAGCAAAGTCCTGAAGTAACAGCAAACCAAGAATCAGCCACCTTCCAACCCCCCCCCACTGAGGAAGTATCAATACCTGCCCAATTTAAACACCTGCTAATCACATTCCTCAAATGGTTATCTTTTCTCACAAAAAGATGATTATTGCTTTAAAACACAGAATCTAAATTGTCTAACCTAAATAAGGTTTCCATGCCTGTAAAGGATATTTATTATGTGGATGAGTTAACATTTGTTGGTTGTTTTTTTTAATGTTGCAATTAATTATTTCTAACATCGTTAGCAGACAATAGACTCTTGCACTGCCTTTCACATTTCAGACATAAATAACCCCTCTGAAATCATTTTCTGAAGCTACGCAATTTTTTGTACTACTTGTTTGGATAATCCAACTTTTCTTTATACGGAATTCTATTTCCCACTTAAATGAAAAATATATAATAAATTATTTTTTTTTAACTCTAACAAATTTTACTATCATTGGCAAACTTCTTCATATCAATGTCTGCCACACTATCTATATCATTTATGAAGAGAAAATTCAAAACTAGAACCTTGTGGTACATCACTAGAGACTTGATGATGGTGATGATGGCTGACTATGCACATTATATTTGCTGGGTCATGTTTGTAATGAAGGTAGCAGGCCATTGTACCAGTCCCAAATGATAATATTTAAGACTTGACATTGTTGTCTATTTTCTAAGTTCTTGTATATATATATACTGACATTGATTGTTTTTTTATTACTTTCATATAACCTAATTTCATACATTTTCATTACATAATCTTAGACTTCAGAAGTATTAATTATTTTCAGGTAACAAAAAAGCAGACAAAGTGGGACTGTGCACCAGAACTGACTTGTATATAATTAAAGGCAGAACTAAGCTACCTTTTAAAATATGATCAAATCTATCATTATTTCACAGATTACTGTAATTAACCTAGACTTGTTCTGCAGAACAATACAACAGTGTAAAGCTTATATGAACTTTTTTTCTTTTCTTTGTAGATTACAAAACCACACCAACTGAGTACATAATATGTCTACTGGCTATACACCAGAAAACAACACCATAGCATGTATAAACTTATTTTTAGCAAAACTGAATTGTTTTTTATTATTGTTTTAAAGTGTAAATATCTGCATAAAACTAAATCCACACTATTTTACACTAGACATTTAAAACAGTGTGTAATAAAATTAATTTAATATTTCTTTTTTTTAATATATATAAATCAATTTTCAATAAGCCTGGGCAATCTTCACATAAGACAATATTTCACTCCCAACACACACATACCAAAACAAACAAACAAAAATTAATCAATCAGATATTTTAAATTGTTAATATAAAACTAGACTAAACAATAATGGTGCATCCACAGACTTGGTTAACTTGTTAAGTGATAATTAATATTTCATAGCCATTACACTTTCCATTCAGAGAAAGGCCACAGAAGTTTTCCTTTGAGGTCAGACATCTCATTTCATCATCTGCCAGCTGTCTGACAAGTGCACCAGAGTTGGAAAAAAAACAACAACTAAAACGAAAATATTTCACTCAGAAGCAGGCAAAACCCAGATAATAAACAAGAGACAAAAAGACAGGTGACAAACAATAATGGCTCCACATATATCAAGAGACTATGCTGAAAAAGATGAATAAAAAGAAGAAAAAATATGCCACTGAAAGTGAGTAGAGGGAAAGGAGAAATGTGATTTATGTAACCAACCAGCTGTTCAACTTGTTGGACCAGCTTGTTGAACAAGCTGACCGTCATGACAATGTCAAGTTTGAAAACAAAGTCCAGGTAATTAGATAAACAGAAATCTTGCTAAGATAGATGAATGGCTATTTAGTTCTTAAAGACTTTATGCTCTGTCTTTAGCTGAGACTTTATCATCATCTAAAGATCACTGCTCTGATCAATACAATCACACCTGAATGACAGGTACTTGTGCTCATCTTTTTTATTTACCTGCTGAAAAGCAAGAAGCAGAAAGCTCCAGATAAAATGATATATTATTAACTTCTTGTGGCAAAGAGAGAAATCACATAATACATTGTAATCCATGTGCAAAATAATCAGATTGTATATAACCTGCAGTTCAAATGAAACTTACACAGACGTTCAACCATCTCAGCCACTATGCTAAATGACCAAGACCTAAAATGTCTCAAAGCCTTTACAGATCAGTGGAAAAACAGTTCAATCCACAGATCCATATGGAAATGTGGTCAAATCTAAGCTAATTTCAGCCTGAGTTGGCATTTTGTATCTGATGGTGGTTTTTTTGTTTTACACCCATGCAAAAATTAAGCTAAATGCCAGGTTATAACACAGTACATTTGGTATCTTAATAAATCCAATAATTTCACACAATGAGAAAGACTAAAAGAGATAATATCAGCTTAGAGCTAAATATTCCTTTTCCTTCACTATACGCCAGATTTCCTCTCACTAACCCATCTAGTTTTCCCCCCCAAAAAAAACCTTTTATCGCTAGACTATTCCCAATTTCTCTAAAAATAACTCCAAATATCCTTTAATGTACCCTAATTAACTCGCATCCTTGCTGTGTGAATCCCCTATTCTCTTTCAATGCACTCAATCCTATCTCAAAATTTTTCACTATTTAACCCTTTCCTTTCCTGTAACTGAACCACACCTGTCTCAATAAGCTATAGTTTTGTTTTGGATTTTTTAAAAACAAATCACCCACACGTTTATTGGTGATCAAATTTTTCATTTTAAAATATTTGAAAATACAAGTGCTTATCAGAAAATAATCTTAACAAAACAGAAATAAAAGACAACCTGTCAAAGTTGCAAATAAATGTAGTCATACTAACAATGAAGTCTTATTAATCATTCATAATAATAATGATGTCAGATGTCAGAGGCAATCACTAGGCTGATATAAAGGAAGACAACTCACCTACGGTTCTCCTTGTTGTTATTGCACATAATCGTTAAGTCTGACAGAAACATCTTCTTCACCTCCATCAGTTCAGCGTTCTGCTTTGACTGCCGAATCATTGTAGCCACAACTTTGAGTATGGCTAGATAATATAAAATAAAACAAAAGATAATAATAGAATGTTCCCCAGGAGAACAAGAAATAGAAGAAACCTCTTAAATTGCAAACCCAATTTTAAGAAAAAGCAGTCTCTACCTGGAAAATGTTGTTTTAGTGTTGTTGTTCCCTTAATTACATGAAGATAGTGGCTTCTTGTGGTTTGATAAGCAAGGGATGCAAAGAAGCTTCTGAGATTCAGGGATGCTCAAAGTTGCTGAACCTTTTCCTTTTACTAATTGCAAATAGTTCAAAGTGACAAACTTTTACAGTTTCCTTAAAACATTTTATAATTTTAAGAGTTACAAAGTAAATTGTAAAAAAAAAAGTTAAAACCTTTTTCAACTTCATTTCCACAATATCAATCATTGTATTTACTATTTTCTTAAATGGCAAACTACAGATGATAATAGCCAATAGAATCAGTTTATAGATGTGGATCTAGAAAATACCAGATTACATAATCACTGTTAACTACTTTCCCCTCTTGCATTTGGCTATACTGTCTGGACACTCTTCTTCATAAATCCATACAACTTTCCATTAGGTTGTCGTCACCCTTGCTGATGAAGAATTTGTCTTGTGCAAACCTCTAGTAACACCATAGATGGATTTTGACCTGTCTGGAACTTTCTTCTTGTCCTCTTCCACATCACTTTCATCATCAGGGTCATTCTCCTCGTTTAGCCTGTGCTGAAGATCTGTGATGTCTCATGACGCACTATTGTTGAAGTGTTGAGGGAACAGTCATGGCTGCAAATTCTGTCAAGATGACATGAAGTATATAACCATTCATCATTTTTCATGTTGTTCAGGAAGTTCTGCACTAGCATTTCCTTCAACTCCAGCTCTGATGCCAGAGTTTCTGAAGCACTTTTGGATCATGTCTGCAACAACATCCCTCCATAACTGATGCAGCCAGTAGATAAGATAATCTCTAGCAAAGTGGTGTGTTTGAGCATGCCTGGACCAGTCATGTCCTTGGTTTTCTCCAATTTCTGCAGGACAACAGTTCAGCTGTCTCTTACTGAATTTGAGTTTTGATGTCTGGATCACTGATGCTGTGTTTAGAGGTAAGAACAGTGGTTTAACGTTCAGCTATAGGTAGAGATGGCAAGGAGCAATGTCAGGCATCATCAGAATGTGTGTTGCTGGTGGCCCATCTTGACAAATCTGTTTTAAGTAAAGTTCAAAAGATGTTGACTATCATCCAAGCTTTTTTTCTTTGCATGATATTCTACTGGCAGATCCTTGTTTTCAATTCTGCCAAAGCATCAAAGCTTGAAGGACTTTACAACAATGAGAGGCTTCTCTTTCTCTCCAAGTGCACTGGCATATAACATCACAGTCATTCTCTCTTTTAACAGCTCACTGTCTGAGCAGTCAGCTCCTTTGAAGAGCAGTGTAGTGGCCACAGGTCAGAAGAAAAGCCAGTTTTTGTCCAAGTTGTAAATGTTCTAAGGAGCATAATCACTACACACGTCTGAAAGTTTCAACTTCCACTATTCTATAGTGGCTCATTCCACCACTTTCGCCTGACATTTAGTCAGAAACAGTGTTATGCCTTTGGTGGAAAGTCTTGAGCCATCCATTCAAAGCTGTGTTGAAGCATGGACAACCATAATGGAAACATCCTGGCAATCAACCATTCATAGAGAATGGCACTGATTCCCTCATTTCCCCATCTTCCAGATCTTTCTTTTTCAATCCAGAGAGATAGACAGAGGACTGGTGCAGTGAATTTGAGACTATGTATTTGAGAATGTTCTGAATTTGAGTCTTATAGATTTAGGCTGTTGATGATTGTATGTAACCTCGACCCTTGCTGCTCATGCATTCTTCTCACTTTTGATCTCTTTATCAGGAGAGAGAGAGCTGATATCAGGCAAACTTGCCAAGATTCATGTGCATAGTCATGATTGCAGTTTAAGCAGTAGAACAGAAATCAGAAAACATGCATGCTTCCTTCAGCAAGACTTGATAAACAAGTAATTGCAAATCATGTACAATGTTGACAGAGATTTGTGACAAAAAAGCTAACAACAGTGAGTTTCAATTACAGTTTTTTTTTTATTTGTAATTTATTTGTTGATATAGCAGCCAAAATATATGAAAATTTTTTGAATTCAAAGTAAATTTCTGTTGATGTGATTGCAATTAATACGAACAACTTAGCAATTACGTGTAGTGGTCAAGTCAAGACTTCCCCTGCAAGTCTGGGCTTCAACTTACACTCCAAATCGAGTTATCTATGGATAAAATCATTTAAATTGCTTTAATAAAAATAATTTTAAAATGACAAAGTTTGTTATGTTCTGAAATAAAGTGTAAAATTGTTATGTGGAACAAACTGCAGAAATAACTGCCTGGAACATTAGCCGATTTGGTGAGCAGTTGACCTTTAATGTGCTCACCGAAACGTGAAATTATCCAAACAATAACAAGCACATGCTCAACAATACATTCTACCTGTCCTTTTCAATCTTAATTACGTATAAATATCCCCAACAAATCCTCTACATCATCTCAAAATGCCTACCGTGAAGTCATGCAAGTTATATACAGCAGCTTTTAAGTTTGTTGAAGAAAACGGTGGTAACATGGCCATGCACAGGAAATATGGTGTCAGGGAGAAGTGTGTTAGGGTTTGGTGTAAAGCAAAGGGTACATTATGAACTACAAAGAAAATCAAGAAGGTAAAATTTGGCTGCAAAGCTGGGTGGACTAACACTGAGGATAAGTAGAAAAAATGTGTGCTAACCCAACATGCCACACAAGTTAGTACTGTACAGCCGAAAATAAAGATAAAAATATCACAACTTATGACTGATTTCTCTTTCTTTTACTGATGTACAGCATTCACCATGATGGTTTCCTAGAGGTGTGTATCATATAATCCAATCAGAGAACAGTTCAATGTGTTGACCTTCATGTTAGCCTCAATTTAACCCCCCAAATGTTGCACAACTTGAAATAAAATTGAATATCAAGTTGTGGATTAAAAAATGAAACTGAGCTGAATTTCTGAATTTGAGTGTTCTTTAATAACTCAAAATCAAAAAGTGTTGAAGACAGATAAAACTGACACATTTCATTTTTTAAAGTAGGCAATCCAACAGTGGTCACTTGACGGTCAATGGTATCATGCAGTGACTAAAATAGATACCAAGCTTTTGACACCAGAACCAATAATAACATTTGTAGTTTGTTTCAACTATTTCTCCATGATTACAGACATGTTGAAAAATTATTTAAAGTAGTTCAGTGTTATTAAAAAACTCATTAATATTATTGAATACCACAGACCATTGTGATGTAATGAAAAGCATGATATATTATTCTGAATGGTTGAAAGTTCGGCTAACTACTACAGTTAATCTAACGTTGACTTATACTGTAAATCAACTCAGAGTTATAATCTCAAAAACACAAAACTCAAGTAAAAATGAGCTGGAATGAATGTTTTGCAAGGTGGTAAGTTAGCGCAGGGCACTGCACTGACTCAGCATACAGTTCGCTGTGATTATAGGTGCTGGTTCACTGGTAAGAGTCTCTTCGAGACCAATCAGTTTCCTTCCACTCTCTTATAGTCTTTGCTAATCTAATGACTGATGGTAGCATTTAGCCTGCCTCTGCACAAATGCACCATCCAGAAGGCCACACACCTGGATAAATGACTCCTGATGGCGAGTTGCATGTGGAAAGTGAACAGCATCTTAGTTTGCAAGGTACCTTCTGTTGACTGACTTTGCACACTAGTGCTGGTCATCAATAACTAGTTCTCACTAGCTGAGAAACAAGGCATCAATGCCAAAAGAAAAACACAGTCTGACTGGGACCAGAGACTGAAATTTCAAAAAGATTTCTTTTAGAAAACAAAATCAAACTTATTATTTGTAGATAAATTACAATTTCTTTGTTGTTGTATATCTATATCTTTTGGCCTTGCAAAGCATGGACATGATCCATACCAAAATAATAATAAAAGACATCTCTTACCTGGATTTTCCAGTTTGTAAAATGACTCTGGCTCAGAGTGCTTCTCTTTAGGTACTTCAAGGGTCATGCGTTCAATCAGAATCTGACCGGAAAAGAATATATTCATGCATTATTTTAATCCATTTCTACTTGAAAGAGTGTGTGCTTATAATACAATTTCTTTCAAGTGAAAATTACATTCTGAAATAATGGTCCATATTGTGCAGAGGAACAAATGATATTCTTTTTGACTTGCATAAACATGCCATTATTTGATTTTTTTTTTTAATTGTAAACTGTATCAATGATTTCTGTATATAAACTTCATATAATTAAAATATTAATAATAAACTTTCTTTTATACAAAAGATCAAAATATCTGTAAAAAGAAAGAAATACTAATATACAGTGTACACAAGTTGTGTGTTTTACACATGCATGTACTATAATAAAAAATGAATGCAATCTATCAATAATGTACATAGATCTTTAATTAAGCAAACAAAAACAAAAATTATAGGATAACTGTATGCACTCCGTATAGAATTTTGACAGAAGTTATATATATTAAAACTGTAACATTAGTTTTATAACCTATTACATACATACACATACATAAAAGAAAACTAAGATAAACAAACACCCACCTCAAAAAGAACATTGTATGTTGCTATGGAAATTGTCTGTACATTCAACATTAAGCGCTCTCCAATTAGTGAAAACAGGTTTTGTGGTGCCATTGCATCATGCTTTCTTCTGTATAATAAAAGTTTAGCAGATGAAAATTAACTGATTGATATAGTAATACTTCTGAGACCAGCATCTAAAGTAGTAATGCCAGAAACCCATATGAACACTGTCTAGAAACTACACAGCACTATACACAATTAGAACATACTGCCTATCACCAAAATCCTCAGTCATCTTCTACAGGTACCTTGTGACAGGCCACCAGACACCAGGAGTGCAATTCAAACATTAAAGACATGTTCTGAAAGCAGTCTCATGAAACATGAAACTGCAGCTTACAACTGCTGCAGCTAAAACAAAATGTGCCAAAGCGCCTTAGATGTGTTTTAGGGTATGTCACATCCAGGAAATAAAGGCCAAACATCAGTATTAAAAAGGCAGGTGCACCAGTGTTTGTGCCTCTCGCATTAGACTTTTCAGCCACCAACAATGTCATAGCAAAAACTGATAAGCTTCGTCACAGTGGCTCACTCTAAAATAAGGCACTATGTACTACTATAATACATATGAAGTCATTGACAAGAGAGATATGGTGTTGCCAATACACATGAAAAGTACTGAAAGTTTATATTTACCGAAATCCCCTTGAACTTACTGATATAGATGAGTTATCTCAAACAAATGATTTTAGTTACTCAGTAAAATGTCTTTATTAACAGATTCCAGGTGTTCTTTAAGACAGTTTTTTGGGGGGTTTTGTTTGGACAAAACTTATGGTATTTTTTCTTGGAGGAAAATATCATCTATTAACATAGGATTAAACTGGAACAGAATTAGAGAATTTTTATGAACAGTTTTAGGAAATTTCATACTTTAATTCAAAGACAAATGTTAAAACTCATTCAAAGCTGAATTTGGTCTGTTAGGTTTTAAGATGAGCTTCTGTATCTTTAAAGGCGACATTCTACAGCAACATAAAAAAGTTATACTTTAATATAACTAACTTTTAAAATCCTTAACCCCATAATAAATACAGGTATCTTGCAGATTTATAAACCATACCCCAAATTTGTTCATTTGTTATATTAGATTAAGATACATAAGGCTCACCAATCATTTATCCAGATTCAAACACTAAGCAATTACCTCCTCTTGATCACTTCAGAAAAAAACAGGGTTTAAAAGAAAACCGTATGACTTGCTTGCAGTGTCCAATGCATTTCTGCTTTAAACTATATTAAAAATAATATTAGCACCTTAAAACCCTAGTCATCATTAGTTAGTCTTAAAGCAGAAAAATAACCAGTCAAATTCTTGCATGACTTTGGATCCTATAACATACCACAACCAAGTCATACTCACTTGTGTGTACTGCGCATCAGGAAAAAGCCAAGTAGTTTCAACGCCTGGATGCGGAGAGCTTCACTAGCGGATGCCAAAAGTTTGTACACAGTCCTTGAAAAAAGTGTAATAATAATATTAATAATAAAAACAATATTAAAAAACTTCATTGCTTATTGGATAAATACATTCATCTATACCATTCTCTAGTTCCTTAGCCATCCAAAAGACTAATCTATAAAAAAAACTAATTCTTGTTTCCATCTTGTGCAACAACTATATATTTATTCAAGTGCTTCTGGAACTAGGTGGCTTGATAGTTAAAGAGTTAAAATACTGTTCTGGTCTTTCTGCTTAGATGGTGTTTTAAATCCCCACCCAAGTTCTATGAAAGCAAATACTAAAGTCCTTTAGATCTTCAGCACAGCAAGCAGAACACACAAATATCAGCTGAAAGTAACTTCATAACTAATAAAACCATGTTCAGCAATGAAAGCCTCACTAAGTAAACACAAGAGGAAAAGGCTTGGAAAATTAATTTTTAAGGAAACTGATTGAAATTTTACTTATTTATGTTATAATTTTTTCCCCTTTTTATTATAAGGTGCTTGTTTTGAGTGCTTCGCTACCTTCTCCAATATTAAAATTTCAACTCTAACTTAAATAATTCTTAGAAAATTAAACAATTACACTTTAAAATACACACATGTGAAATCACCAATTAAATATCCCATGTTTCACTTATTTGGTCTGCTGATTAACTCAGACCAGCCATGTAATCAGACCACTTACGAAAAATCAGAATCAAAACCCTTTAATTCACACAAAATGAGGTCGGTTATTCAGAGCAGTCTAGTTACTTAATTGGACCACATCAAAAGAGCTGACAGGTAATCAATGCTCTAATTTGCAATGAGTTCTTTAGCCTCTTTTTTTTTCCCTGTTCAGAAGTTAACAAGATGCCTAAATGTCGTAATCTCTTGCTGAAAGAAAAGATTACTCTCCTTGACAAAGATCAACAGGTCAACACAAGTCAGAGCCAAATTTCTAAGTTTCTGGGTGCACCTAAGACGACAACTGGTTGATTCTTGAAGCAATGAAACAAGTTGCATAAGATGTACAATCAACATGACAAACTGTCTAAGGGCAGAAAGAGTAAGCAAGATGAGAAAGATCCTAAAGCTGAAGAGTTAATGAGCTGATTTTGAAATCAAAAGCATAACTAGCTAAAGAGCTGGGGCCCACTGTCATTAAAGTGACTGACAGGTGGCTATCCTGCTGGAAGACAAGAAAGTGTCAACCAAGGAAGATTTGGAGATCAACTGTCCTTCTCCAACTGCTTCAAGGCTTTGATCCTGAAAACATTTACAATGCAGACAAGGTGAGTCTCTATTGGGTCATTATGTTACAAGCACAACCAACTGATTGGCATAAAGACAGTAACGAAACAAATCACTGTTCCTTGCTACATCAATATGACCAACTCTGACAAGTGTAAGTTCTTGGTTGTCAAGAAAAGCAAATACCCATTTTAAACCTGTAAAGAATGCTTGATGACAGCAGTCATCTTCACAGAGTGAATGTCCAGGGAACCACAGCTCCAGAAACAAAAGCATCACATCTTTTGGCTTGTAGACAACTGTTTCTCTCATTTCAGATGAAGGCACTGAAAAACATCTGCCTTTCTATCATTCAGCCAAAGGATCATCAAAAACCTGAAGACAATGTACCAAAAGCACCTCATGGTGCTCAACCTCAGCACCTTTGAAGAGAATCTCCTTTCTCCTTTAGCCCACTTCATCAGCCAAGGATCTGAGCTCCAAGGTCTCCATACTACAAACCATCCAATTCTTGAGGAAAGCTAGCACACAGTCATATCTAGTGCCATCAAGCATCATCATCATCAGAGATTTTGTGATGTCAAACAAGCCACCAAAAAAAAAAATCAAACCAATGATTCTCTCAAAGGGAATGAGTTGGCGTCAATAACAAAAAGCCGTTCAACAACACTTACTGTTATGTTCCTTTTTATACCAACTTCAAAGATTAAGATGACATCACTGAGTGTCAAAAAAAAAAGACAGATTGATGAAGTGGAAGATGACAGCAACAATAAGGATGCACCTGTGTAACCACAAGTGATGCATGCACAGGCTTAACAGCATATCACTGCTTTTCAGAATTAATTTTCTGTAGCAGAGTCATTATGAAACTGTTAGTTTAAGAGTTGTCTGATTTATAATCAGTCACTGAATACTGTGAAACAAATTAAGGTAGATCGATTATCACCTGATGCCAATGAATAATAAATTCTCTCATTACATGTACATTTGAGATTAAACATTTTTTCTTTTATTTAATTAATAAATCATACAGTATAATACACACAATCAATAAAGATACTTAACACACACATGCATTGCCATTTGTTTCACCTGTATAGGACTATACAAAAGAATATAGACATCAGGCAGATTAACATGTGGATGTTGCATGTACTAAAAAGGTCAAGATTACTCTCAGCTGTACAGACCAGCCATTTAATCAAATCAAATAGACTACATACAAACATGGTAAAATTAAGTGCAAACAACTATATAATCAATTCCTAAGTGTTCTTTCATTAAAACATTCTCCTTTTTATTTGCATTGGTGAAACAATTATGATTGCCAGTGTATGCTCACAAAAATATTTTTTGTCCAAATCTATTAAGATTTACAGCAGCAGTACATACTCTAAATCAAAACTACTGATGGACTCAGGAAGTCTAACAAAACAACAGAATGGTGAGAAAGAGAGAGATAAAGGAAAAGAAAAAGGAGAAACATAGATGCATAACAGAACAAATTATATAAGCTGCAAAAGAGTTAAATACCGATTGTATCTATCACTGAGCTAACCTGAATTTCCATCCTTTCTGCCCCCAAATGTTTTAAAACTGAAAATTTTGAGAATTCGTAGAGCAACGAGAATCTTTTGTTCCACTGATAAGACAGGTGGTTAACCAATTAATTTAAGGAAGAAAAAAAAAATACAATCCAGCAACATTAAAAACAAAATCATTGAAGACTCCATTTTAACTCCATAATATAACTTTCTACCACGTGTTAAAAAAAAAAAAAAACATTACAAAAATAGTCCATCACATACCTGATCCCACTCTTTCTGTCGAAAGATGGAACCATAGATGCTGGATGCTGTGCCATCAATGTTACAATCAGCTGTAACACATCCATCAGATTGTCATCCTGGAAACCAAGCAAAGCAACAAATCAGTGAAGTTAACTTGGCAGGATGTGCTACTAATAAACGATTTCCTGAAAAGAGGATCAAGAGGACAAATTGAGACATCTAGCAGCCATCAAGCAAATGATTGATGAATAGATGTTAATTAACACTCTACTGTCAAGTCAAAAGGACTGAACACAAAATGGAGAGCAGCATAGAACAGAATATACATGCGAAAAAAAAACAATTTTTATAAGGCAAAAATTTAAACACTATCCATAATTATTATAATTAAAAAACTCAAAAAGCGAGCTAGCTATGATAAATTTTTTTAAACGTTAATCTATGTTAGTTTTATCCAAGTTATCTCCCTTACACTATATCCTATTAAGCCCTTCACCCTGGAACCCTACCACTGTTTTGGGTTTATTTGACCCAACACAGGTCCTCACCAAAGGTAAAAGTTGCAAGACATTTTTCTTTAATCCTACCTTTTATAATTTAGGGTCACCAACACAACATGAGAAATAAATAACCTTGGCATTTAGTTTTCCTAATCCTGATCTCACATGCAGGCATCATGACAAAACAGAACAGATGGAACCAAAAGTTCAACAGGATGGTTAAAGTTACCAATGCTTAAATAAATTTACCAATATAATCAAATTTAACTATAAGCTATCAATTTTACCTTGAAATAATCCTTTCTAAATTATATATTCATATAAATAATTTTAAGCATAGAAGGAAACAATCATAGCTACAAGGCCAGAAGAGAACAATTGAAAGTACATTTAAAATAAATGAGGCATTAAATGGAAAAAAACAGATACTGTTTAAAAGATGTTAAAATCATACCTTTCTTTTTTCTGCCAATTTTAATAAACTTATACCTTTTTTTGTTTTGTTTGCATCAATCAATGTTTGGAAAATAAATAAGCCATGGCAGTACAAGGTGGAAAATTCTTTGTACAGGGTTTTCTCAGGTGTTTTCCTTATTACACACAAGAAACATGCAGGCCTTGCTTCTTTTCTAGTGTCCAAGCTCTTCCTCTTAAAAGATACCTACCCACTAATGTCAACCTTAGAAATTTTAAATATGTACAATGGCACTGGAATTTATCCAGCTATCACACAGAAACAGTTACCAGCTTTTTCGGCATTTTATTGTCAACCAGCAAAGAAACTGGTTGAGAGATTGCTAAGTACCAGCTGGAAACTTTCTTACACATAGTAACAAGTTAAAAACAAAATGACTGAGTTAACACCATCAGAACTACGCCTTGGATCAATGGCACAATTTATTATGGTCAGAGAAAAGCTGGTTTAAAATGTCTGGTTCTACATGACGACAGTATGCTGGAAGGAAGCCGAGAAAGAAGCGTACGGAAAGCTGTGTTTACCCTAAAGGTGAGCACAGTGGTGGAAATGTGGAAGTATGGAGTTTCTTTGTTAGTTTATTTAGGTGACGACTTGATAAAATTGATCAATTCTTATGATAGAAAAACATCATGCAATTCCATCAAGGCATCCTCTGACAGGTGGATGGGTTTATACTGCAACAAGACGATTACCTGAAGCAAACTGTAAAGCTCAACACCTTGCTAGAAAAGAATCCAAGGTTTGACCCCCCCCCCACCCCTAGAATGTCCAGAACCCTACTGAATTTGTGTGGGACAAACTAGATCAAAGAGTCAATGAAAAAGGTTCAACCAATCTCAGTCAATTATGGAACTACTTGCAGGGCAAGTTGTTTAAATGTTATTGAAAGGATGGACCAAAACATCTGCAGCAGTCATTCAAATGAGAGATAGGTTTTTGATGAAAAAAAAAAGCAGTATCACAATTAAAGGTATGCACGTTCTAATACGTTTTTTTTGGGGGGGGAGGATGGAAAGATGCATCTTCATTAACAATAAAGTGTTGAAAAAGCAAATAATTCTTTTTTATGGTATGCTGATAATTTTTCATGTCAATGTGTATACGATTTATAAGATGTCATTACAAGTATTTGTGAAAATAATGCTTACTTAAAGAGACACAATATCCCATTCATTTGTAACCTCTATTACGATCACCGCCACCCACCGTTACCTCTCTCAGTGAAACTCTTTGCAGTTATTTCGGTACCCACCTCATGCAGAGTGGTCAAGTAGTTGAGCATGCTTTGTAGCTCATCCTCCAGGATACCCTGCCCTTTTAAGATCAGCTCCTTGACATAAAGCAGGATGAATGATCGTAGCTGGATGATCTCATCACAAGTTGGTCTTGGGCCCTCTGCAGCAGAGAACAAACAATACTTAGGTGCATTTTCTTTTTTTTTTTAAGCTACATTTCTACAAAAAAGTGCAAAACATCCTCAGAAACTGAAATCCAGCAATAGGATGCAATGTGAAAAAGATTCTTCACCCTACCTTTATGTCGCATTTCATCTTAAACTTTACCACATCAAACATGCTCCAACAGATGCTGCTATCAAAATGCATGCATAATGTATTAAAAAAGAAAATAAATAAGTAAATATACAGTGCTGGAAATAGTTATGGAAAGAGAGGAAAAACTGGATATAAAATGCAAATAACGTGTGGTAGAATTATATCTCATGTGTAAAGATGAAATGCTCTATAGTACAGTAATGTGTTGTATAGTACTCTGTTAGCGAAGGCTACTCCTTGTGCCAGAATGCAGCCCAACTTCATTTTTCAGGAAGAGCTGTATGCAGAGCCCTGAGGAAGTTACATTAAACTGTGGTCAAGGAAAAAAGCCCAAGCTCTCGAAAATAGAATTTAAGTACCTCGGGGCACACCCTGTGTGAGAAAACGACGAGCCAGTAAAGATCTTGTGGGTGCTGGCATTTCTTCAATAACAGTGAGATGCACATTAGCCTGAAGTGGTCTCATTAGATATGTGGCTACCCAAAAACTCTGCTGAGGAGAGACAACCAAATAACAAGGCTGAAGGGAGCCGCAGGAAGATCAAACTCCAGTGCTCTTTACAGACGAATCCAAGTTCAAACTGTCTAGCAATAACCAATGGCAGTTTCTTCAAAGGCGATCAAGAGAGCGATACAACAGCATTCAGTGTACAACAGCTAGTGAAGCAGGGGAGTATCAATGCAAGTGTGGGTCTGCATGTTAGCCCAGGGTTCCCAAGAATGAAAGCATGCTGACTGCCAACAGGCTATATAGGGGTATGTGGCTATTCAGGAAGTCAAATAGAAAATGAACAGCTTGGATGAATTGTGGGAAGCGCTACTTGGTATTCGGAACATTCCTGTATGGAAGCATAAAAACAAGGTGTCATGCTCAATGTAAAGCAAAGGGCTCACAATTATTTCCAATGCTGTATATTAGAATAAATTAAAACAAAGCAATAAATCAGTATAATCATAAATATCAAAATTTCAATCCATGACCACCTTTCCACAAGTCATGCAGTCCCTGAATCTTCCATCTGTAAATTAATTCACTTTACATAATACTAGTGCATACAAACAATCTACAATACATACTTATCAAAGCTGTGATTTATCCAAATAAACCCTTAAATTATCATAATCACATGGTCTATCTAGACCAGTGCACAAATGACTAATTACTGGTTCTAAGGATAATTCTTGTTTTAATTAACTTTCTAGATCTTACATGTTTAAGAAAGTGCTATTATAACAGAAACTGTATTAATCCCCCATGAGAATTCACAGTAATGTTGCCCCAATGATACAAAATTTTATAAACTGATATAGATGATAAACAGACTTGAATTACTTTCATCTCATAAATTTAACTGTGTGAATACACGAGATCATGAGCTGGGGGTAGTGATATTTTCCTAAACTCAATGAAGGTGAGATATAGAGAATTCAAGATGGCAGAAAAGTGACCCCCCCCCCACCCTTGTGAAAGGATAACATTCCCACAAAGGCTAAGAGGAGAAAATATGATTGCAAATTTCGAGTGCCTCGGAAAAAAAGGTCTCATCATTTCTATCTTTTTGTACATTTGCAGGCATACGGATCTTTACTGATTTTATTTTCAAATAACACTTCTCCACCCACCTAGCTTCATGTGATTTCCTAGTCAGCTAAGCACTACGCCCTCCACTCCCTCATTACATGGCAGCTCAGTGCATTCCATCATCTGGGCAGTCTTGTGTTAATTTTCAAAGTATTAAAATAACATGGAAAGTATTTTCTTCTCCCTGGTATATTTATGGATTTTAGAAGTCTGCTGATTTATCATCTTTTCATCAGAGTTAGTTGTTGCTATCAGAATCAAGACAATGGCAACAATCGCAATGATAATATGGGGATCAGCAATAATAATAATAATAATAATAATAATAATAATAATGGTCATGAGCAATAGTTTATACTAAAAATATAATGTTGCACTCTAAGCATAGTAACTGATTTGAATAAGGAAACATAAACATAAAATGAAGATTATTCTAAAGAACAAATCACAGTCTTAAGGTAAAATCTCAATGTTACGATGTAAAAAAAACTGCTAATGATAACGGCATGGAGTATTTACTGTGGAACATAGTTCTCTTGGTCTTTCTTTTCCCTTCTTGCGCTATCGCTAAAGGAAGCACTACACAAGCAGGGATGGCAAGGAATTAAAAAAAAAACAACAACAACAAAAAAGCCAGCAAATAAGGAATAAAAGATGAGAATGGTGTAAAATATAAAAAGAAAAATGGTAATGGAATTTGAGATCAGAGAGAAGCAAGATGCTGCAGCTCCCAACCTAACCTGGCCATTAGCCAAATGAATGTTTCCCCCACTTATAAACAAATCAAAAGTAGTAAAACAAAAACCACAAAAATATTTATTTCTTCTCACTGTTTCTCTTCCACCTTTGGAACTTGGCTAAATAAACTAGAAAAAGAAGTAAAAAGAAATAGAATTTAAAAATTAAAATAATTAATAAAAAACAAAATGATGACGATGATTCACCACCTCAGACTTACTTTGGAACAAAAGCTAAATGTTACCTCTCTACCCCATCTAAAAACGGCCTTCGTAGTAACAAACTGAAACTGAATGGCAGGCTACAGCGAAGCTGCCTTATGAACAGCATCAAAGTTCCACGTGATGCAGTAAGTACCCTCTACCACTGCCTGCTTCAGAAAATGAATGCAGCCATAGTGAAGACGTTTTAAAACAATGTCTGTATGCGAGCGATTTGAATCAACTGGAAGCCCAACAAAGACTGTCCCCCTTCTTATTGACATGCAGCAATCGGAAAGGAGGAATGTTCACCCCCCCCCCCCACATCACCAACACAAGATATGTCTCTTGTTCCTTGAATTACCTGCTTGATAACCAAAATTGCAGTACAAGCCAGATTTTAAAGAAAAAGTAGTAAACATTTTGCACCCAAATGTTCTGGACATCAAGAGTAAAGTTCAAGAACTCCACTGGAGCTTGCTTTTGTTTTGTTTTACTTCAAAATGTTAAAACATCCAAGCTATGAAAATGGATTTAGCCAGCATCCAGAAACTTCTTATTTTAGTGAGTGGTCTTTTTTGTCTTACAAATCTGCGCCATTCTTGTTTTCCTGGCCACTGCCGCAATGAGTACCGAACTTTCGTTTACTATAAATGAAGAAATATTGGGCAAGTAACCAAGAGCTTAAAAGAAAGTAAAGAGAATGCTGCTAAAGCCTGAAAATCCACCAGGAATCGAAGTTGTGTTTAAAATTCATATTGACAGAAATTATTCAATGAGTGGAATAAAAGGAAAAAAAAAATTATGGAGGGGATGTGTGCAGAGGCGTAGCAAGGGTTCTCAGCGATGCCCGGGGGCAAAGACCCTTTTGGCGCCTCCACCTCTGAAATGTTTTGATTATTTGTTTGTGACTCATTACCCACTTAATGACAATCACAAGGAATTAATCATCGCCTTATAAAGAGCTAATTTGAAGTCACAATACAACATCTCACAATATCACAACTGTAAACCTGAAACTAATGAGGTATCGCCTACTAGGTTTACTTACATAATTTGTTAAATTGTAAACCATCTTAATATTTATTTCATCCAGTATCGTTCAAAGTCACACAGCTGGAGTAATCGCTCAACCATGCAGAATGCAGTCACTTGTGGTGTACATGTATTACGAAGCAGATTGATGAAATACTACTTATGTTTACAAATAAATTTTATTAGTTTACAAAACTGTGAATATACTTAACTAGATCTTGTACAGGTAGCATTCAGGTATTCATTGTTACATTATATGTGAACCTTTCGTGCTTTTACTGCTGCAAATGAATCAATTAAACTATCAAAATTTAAGGTAATGAGTACGTCTTTTTCACTACTTAATATTGCCAAGTTACTCAGTCGTTCTCGAGTCATTGAAGTTCTCAAGTATGTCATAATTAATTTCAGCTTGCTGAAAGATCTTTCACAACTAGCAATAGAAACCCCAATTAACAAAATCTGCAATGCAAATCTTAAATTTGGGAAAGCATCTTCACCACATGAAATTATAAATGTTAGGTACCCGGATTCTATAATCTGCATTTAAATTCCCTGGATTACAAACATGATTTTGTAACAGTTATGTCCCTGACTCCAGCAGACTGCATCGAGTGCTTGAGTATGTGTTTCCCTAATTTTGCAATTACTGTGGAAATTTCATGGGCGGAGGTGGCTAGTTATTAATTGACATTATAATTTATAGGCCAGAGGAAATTTTGCGCCCCTTCAGACCTGCACCTGGGGGTGATGCTACGCCTCTGGATGTGTGTGTATGTTGGAGAGTTAATGGAATAATGAAACTAAGATAATGAAATCTGATCTTAAACAAAAGACATCACTTTGTGTAGAAGCACATCAGAAGATTCTAATAATGGCAAGTTTTTGAACAAAATTGTGCAAACCACATTTTCAGTTGTCAAAGGTGGATGAAAGAATGTCAACAAAGTTTCGTTATGGCCAAAATCATCTGAATGAGCGAGAACTGTTTAGTGAAGACTTAAGAAATACGAGTGTTGTTGCACAAACCCACAGTAACTGGTGGTGTATCATGGCCCCTTGTCTCTCACCTGTGCCTTTTGGAATCACTCCACTCCTGTCCTTGGGATTAGTCACCCAGTAGTAGTATTTTAATGTGTGCATTGTCTGCAGAACTGCACTAACCCTGCGGATGTTGTTGTAGATCTGAGCATCATTGATAAACTCTGTTGCCAGGTAACAATACAGTTTAGTCTGTACCTGTAAATGAAATAATAAAGAAAGATAGATAGATAGATATTATAAACGAGCCAGACAGATGTACACACACATACACTGGTGGCCATAATTGTGCATTCACCAATAAAATAGTTCATCAAGCAGAGGAGGTTATTTTGATAACAAAAATCTTGAGACACAAAAGTTCAAAAAACAAAAATTCCTTTTACATGCAGGATTTTCCAATGATTTAAATGGTGTTTATATGCACTAATAAAAGTACTTGAGAGTGGAATAATTGAAGATTTTATTGATGAGTCCACAGCTATAGTCATCAGTACAAATAAAATGCATGAAAGAATTTGAACAGTGATTAGTCCATTTCTAACTACTGTAATGCATTCAAACAAGTAAACAATAATATGTACATTGGAATGGTAGTTTGCAAGTGGTGTAGCTGCTTTTAGAAAAGGTAATTCAAGTGAATGAAAACCAGTCATTCTGATAAGCACAAGTGGACAATTTTAGATGATATTTAAAAGACAAATACTGATTGTATGGAAAGTAAAAAAAAAAAAAAAAAAAAAAATATTTAGAGCTAGTGACAGGATATTAATATTTTAAAATTTTCTAGTATTTTAAAATGATGTAAAGATCTTAATGAGGGTATTATAATTGATGACTTCTACCTTGACTTCAGTAAAAAAATGCTAACAAAGTTCCCCATCAATAATTGATTGTTCAAGTTGAAGATACTGGCATAAGCATGAATTTGTAGCTTTGGTTATCAAATTATTCATTGAACAAAGCAATATGCCAGTGAAAGACACTAGGTGGACTACCTTAAGGTTCTGTTCTGCGACCAACCCTGTTTCCCATTTGCATAAATGGCAGATCAGTAAAACTGAAGTTGTTTGCTAGTAATGTCAAGTTATACAGCAAGGCTAATTCTGATCAAAACATCAGTCAACTACAAGAAAACTTAAACACATTAAATAAATGAGCTGATAAGTGGCAAACAAACTTCATTCTCTCCAAGTGCAAATGCATTCGTATGGGTCATGCTAATTCTATAAAAGCTAATCTGGTTAGATGATAGTTCTATTGAAAATAGTGGTCTAGGAGTAAACATATTCATTCAACATAACTTAAAGTAGGATAAATAATGTAATCAGGTGTTAAAAAGGACAAGCAAAGCAACTGATTTCTTAACGAGAGCTATTAGAATAAAGACACCTGAAATACTGCTCCACTAATTAAAGCTTTGGATAGACTTCATCTGGAGGATGCAGTAGTGGCTTGGTATCCTCATCTTATTAATGTTGACAGGTTTGATGGAATGCATTGGCATTTTACCACAATGGTTTAGGGAATGAAAGATCTTAGGTATTCTAAGCAATTAAAGTGAAGGAGATTTAACTTTAGTTTCATGCTGATTTGTACATGCTGACAGATGAGCCAATCAGAGCCCAAGTTACATATGCTGCTAACTACAGCACAAGCCAAGAAATTGCTGTATTCGTGCCATTAAACCTTCAGAATGAGTATTTTAGAAAAATTACATCATAGATTTTTCTACTGCTTTCTGGAATACGTTGTAATACAGCGTGGATCTATCCTTGGGGTGAACCTTAAAAAAAAGGTATGACAAATAATTTGTTTACATAAGAGAAGCAAGATGAAAGCAAATGGAAAGGAAGGACAGTCACAGACAAAAAGAAAGCTGCTTACAGTGAAACAATATAAAGTTTACAGAAAGAAGCTGAGCTGTTTATTGAGGACTCAATGAACTTTCTTGGTGCGATATCTTTTTTTTTTTTATCTTCAAGAGCAACAGTTCACTACCTACCAAAAAAACAGAAGACTCCAAACGAAACTTGGAGTTTGAGTATTGATATAACAGTAAGATAGTATTGTACTACAACAGTAATGTCATAAACTAAAGTTAACCGGACAGAGTTACAAATCAGAGAAGCGGGAAGTTTAATTTAAGCCCTGATAATACTACGGTTAAGTAATATAATTTAACTGTACTGACATTTTAAAAACATTTTCGCAGTGCCATTATAAATAAATGAAAATGCCTTAGTAGCAAACAGTTATAGTTTTTCTTTTCTCTTCTGTCATTGTTATGGCGTTGTTTTTTTTTTGAGAACTAAAAGTCAGTTAAAACTGAAACCGAAGGCTGATACAATACCTCCACTGATGCATAGATCCAGACGCCAGGATTGAAGAGGATGTGGTCAAACAGGTGTTTCAACAGAGCACTGCCTGTTGGCAGCCTGACCAGGTACTCTGTCAGTTTTAAGAAATGGAACAAAACAGGTGGGCCGATGTGCTCTCGAGAAGACTGAAACAAAGGAAAAGCATAATTAAATCAATAGAGAGAGACTCGGGTAAAATAATATTTAAAAAAAAAAAGAAATTAAGGGGGGGTTTGTTGTTGTTGTTTTTTTATTTTACAATATTCAGGTTTATGAGCTACATTCCTCTTGTTAATAGAACAGGTGGAAAAATAAGCAGCTTCATAGGTCAGACTTAGTCAGATGATTACTAGGAGAAATGGAAGTCTGGAGATCACTCAGCAGGCAAGAAATTGGCATGTTCCCTTTATCACTAAAGTAGGTAAGTGCAGCTCGAGATAGAGGTGTTACACTCACAGCTGAACAACATTGCTTGCTTCATAAAGGAGAGATACAGCACTATCTACAGTGTGGTTAATAAGTTCCCAGATACCAATTACATTTCAGATTTATATTTGAAAATATATTGCATTTGCAATAGAGAAACAGTTTTGTGACTCCAGTTTGATTTCACAAAAGGCATCTTCCAGAAAATAGTGACATTTCTACAGCATCTGCAGGTGGTTTTTGGAAGCTTGCTCAATAAAAGTAACACTATTAAGTGGAATTAAAAGGCAATCACCGCTGCTTGTTAGAAACACAAATCATCATTGCATTGAACTACACAGTTCATGTGCCATGATCCGGCCAGCAGTATCATCAATGCACCTGAATGGACCATACTCTTTTTTTTAACTGACCTGCCAACCAGAAGTCACATCTTGAGATGCTGAAGAATTTTTTGGAATCATAACTTGGGTTCCCAATACAAAGCCATTCCTGGACCACACCAAGAGTGCCAAGTGCCAGATTTAACCACATGACAAGTTTGTGGAGAATCATCAGAAAGTTGTAGAACCTCAGTACAACATCAAAAGTTATCTACAATGCATTCCAGACTATAACAACTGCCATGATCTGCGGTGCATCTCACAGGACATAGGAAAAAGAAACATTCTTTGCCAGAATAACAAAAGCATCCACACAGATCTATAAGCTCGTTAACTTAATAAAGTACGTATCCAGTATATGGGGGCTTTTGAACTACACCGTACAAAAGGAATTATTTATCAGTGTTATTTAATTATGGAAAGGGTTGTTCTACTCATTAGCACCAACTGAAAGGCTACTGTGTGTTTATCACCATCACCTAGGACAGAGGGTTTTTAGCATTAACTAGCAGGACTTTCTTTTATATTATGCAAGGTCTGTTGTAATCATTAGCCCTGTATAATAAAGCTTTCATAAGCATTCCTTGAAAAGAGAAGTTACATTTTTAAAACATTTAAAGGGTCACTAGAAACAGACCATCAGGCATAAGGAGAAATGCATTAAGATGAGCTGTCTTAACTGGATTGTATCTTCTTTCTAACTGATGGAGTAATGCCAGAGTCATTTGCACAATACTTAAACAATAGTTATAAAACATAGTGATGAAGATCACAGATTTATTTGATACCAAAGCATCCCTACTATCTTGTAGTGTGCGCACACGCGTGATCATACACAGTTTGCATCTTTAAAGTCTCCTCCTCCCCTCCATCTAGAAAAATATTGAGATTCTTTCATAACACATTTGCATAATTTTTCTGTTATTTTTATTGTGCTGACAGAATAATTTACATCTTAAAGTTAGGTGTGTGGAATGCGAGGAAGGAAAAACTAATAAACAAGGAAATGAGTTAAACAGACTCCCACACAATGTGGTTATAAACAGAAGTTTCTCCTTGTTCTTAAGAATGGTTGGTTTATACATAACTGCTGTTTGTGGCATCTTTTATGTACATGTTACCAGCTGAAGGTTTGCTTTTCAAATCCAGATGTAATGCAGGTTTACTTACTTTAATGCATATTTCTTTCTTTAAGGCAAATAATGCATAGATACCTTGAATAACAAAAATGCTTATTTCCATTATGTTTAATTTCTAACAAAGCAAATACTCAAAAAAAACAACAAAAAAAAAGCTGACATTACTTAACATTTACAAGTTTCTGTAAGCATTAGCTAAGAATTTGACTGATCAGGTTACATTCAAGTACTGATATTGCCGCCCTCTCCCACACCAGCAAAATATTCTGGTCCAGATCCGGGATAAGCTCACCTTTTCCAGCAGGTAACTGATGATCAGGAAGCCTTTGTTCTGCAGCAGCTCTTCCTGTATGGTGGCAGAGCTCTCCAGCAAGTCACACATCAGGCCCATCAAGTTGGCACTAAACAGGAATTACAACACAAAGCCTATATTGAGCTAAAGACAAGGAACATGATCCATATTTGGCTAAACAAAAGGAAAAGAAAAGGGGGGCATCTCTCTACATATTTTAGTGAAGTGTAAATAAGCATAGTTTCAAAAAAATGTTTTTAAACATTCATACTACAAATGATAATTCTACAAAAATAAACTGCCAAAATAAGTCTCTCTTTTTTTTTTTTTCCACTTTAAAATCAGTGAAGTAATTTTGGCCAGCGCTGTAAAAATTTCCACACCACACAGGGTTTCAGAGCCATCAGATAATAAAGAGTTTTTTTTTCTAAAAATGTCACTAGTCGATTCCGCTTACAAGAACCTGTCGCACTCTAAAATAGACAAGATGGTAATTCAGCAAAGCTCTGAACTAGCTCGTGCTCTTGAGACAGAAAGTACTGAAGCTTATAAAACTGATGCATGTGGGATAAGAAAGCTAATGCTGCAAATGAAAGAATGAGGAGAACTTCCAAGGAAAGGAAGGTACTTTCTGATGAGATTCCAGGCTACTACAAAACTGATGCTACAAGCAAGCTGTGACAGATTTTTTTTCCAAAATCTGATTTGAAGGAATCTACTATGTACAGCATCAGGGCTAAGACTTTAAAAAGTTGTCAGGATCCTGATCAAATTGCTTCACTACTAAGCATGCAGCAGAGATGGCCTTCACTTGTAAGTAAAGCTATAGATTAGAAATGCAGACCACTATAGGAAATTTCCCTGTTGTTAAAAGAATCAAGAAAAGGAAAATTGTAATGACTAATGAAAAGGCTAGTTAGAAGACTGTGCAAAGAAATCAGCATGAAGCTCAAGTCTTCTTTCTACCGGAGATAACATTTCTATAGTAAATTCAAGCTGAAAATGAAAATTGACATATGGAGAGTAGATCTTATCATCTATAAAGATCAAAACAGACACAAAATTTGGTTTATAGAATAAAGGAATAAAAGTGTCCCATTTCATAGTCAAACCAGTAAGTGTAGATTTCTAATAAACAGTAACGTTAACACCATAAAGCTCTAATAAGAATACTGAGAAAGGAAGACTGCCATCATTCTCTATCTCTAGAGTTAATGTTAAGTTTAGATGCTGTTCATTTAACAAATCGATAATGTAGATTATGGAATTGACCAGAATACACACAAATCTTTCTTCAATAGAAGAAATAAGCATGATGCCTAAAACGGTACCCAAAGGGAAACCCCATGGTAACCCCATCAAACTGAATATACAATTTGATATTAAAAAGAAAACACACATCAGTCATAGCCATAAGCAGTAAATTTTTTTAAGTGTCTCAAACAAAGATGGTGAAGATATAGTCCCATGACATAATTTATTAATGCACAGGTCAATGGTGTGTTTTAACAGAATATTAGTCAATAAAGAGTGCAGTAGCCTGGTGGTTACACTACCGAACTGCCATGGTTGAAAACCAGTACTCAAATCCAAATGGATCAGATCAGTCTGGCATACCATCCTGGTTTTTCCCAAGCCAGCCACATGGATTTCCTCCCACACCTAAAAATGAAGGGATCTAGTAGAAATATTCCACGGTGGTAATTCTAGAGGTTTGCCCCAAATACCAGCCCCTGGAAATATTTCATTCTGAAGATTACAATTTTAAATGAAAGCCACAATACGAAAAGAATCTTTAAACAGCTTACTGGCTGACAGGGTTGGCACCAACTTACACATCCCACATTTAAAGGGCAACTGTTTTTATGAACTTCCAGACGACCGTCCTGCTTGTGGGCCAATGGTCTTATCTGATTATAAGAATCATTGGAAGTAATATTTTCAGTTATTAAATTCAAAAGAAACCTTTGAAGCCAGTCATTTGTTTTACATAAATGACACCCTGGAATCTCTCAGAATCAGATAAAACACGACAGACTTTTCCGTACATGGTCTGATAGTCAGTCACACCACTCACACCTTTGTCAGGGTGTATGCTAGTACTGTAAGCATATTTTTCAAGTGGCTGCCTTTTAGATAAATTTAAAATATTCTTTTGTTTTACTGAAAACAGCCAGTGAACCAATTTTGGTTAGACATCAAAAGACAAGCCCATCAGATGCTAAGCCACACTTAAAACTTGACTATCTTCCCTCCCTCCCTTAAACAGCTAAGAAACAATCTTACTTGAATGTCAAAGGTTTGCCTATATATATATATAATAACATAAACCAAAACAAAAAGGCAAGAGTGGCTCCACAGGAGGCCTAATACTAATTAATCAGAAGTCAGTCATCTGCCTCACCAGATGGTGTAGTCAACTGATGGCTTTTGGCCAGGACCACAATTCACTGGGTTGTCTAGTTGGCCAAACAATGGAAAGAGAACCTAAAAACAAACAAATAATAAATGTGACAGTTCTTACAGGTTGGTAATGTTCTTTCAGTGGGAAATAATTTGTGATTTGCATGCATGTGCTCAGTACATTTATACGATTGGGAGAGACAAGTCAATATGAGGAGAGAGCACTGACTCAGATGAATGCCAGAAGCTGCTGCAGATGTGAAATCAAAAAATTAATTAAACTTTTTGTTTTTTTTGTTTTTTTAGGGAGGAGGAGAGCAGAGTTAGGCAAACTTTCTTGACTCTGTCAATCCTGCAATCGTCAAGCTATCTGCTGAATGTATCTTACTTTTTCGTTGTAAGTTTCCCATAAAAACTAAGTGTTTGACAAAAGAGACAATCACATACACACTTGAGTTGTTTTTTTTTTAATTTTAAAAAAATGTAAAGCTCACCAAACATAAGAGATAAAACATGAGCCCCAGGGGGGTGTTTTATCTGAAAATGCTGAGTTGAGGAGGAGCCAGAACAAGATAAATTGCAGTCCTGATATGTTGCAGAAATTCCAACATGGCTGCTGTCATCATTAGCAGATTTTCCTATCAATCTGAGCCAGACTCAATCATTTGCAACATGCTGATTGGAAGTGCAGAAAAGTCAACTTACCTCTGCACCACCCAATGAATGCAAGGTGCTAAGCAAAGAATGCGTGATGACTGCTTTCACATCCTACAAAGAAACAATGACAGAACATGACAAGCATTTTCCTCCGTGCAGACAAACCATCAAAGAGTGGAGCATCTTCAAAAAAAAATTGATAAAAAGATCAATATGGTTCTAAAAATAAAGTAAACTGCCAAAATTGATGTTATAAGATGGCCTTAAATTACTGTAGAAATTTATTAACAAAAATATTAAATGAAAAAGACTAGAAATGTTTATAAACCAATGGTAATTTATTTTAGTGAAATGATCTTGTTCTTTTAATATCTGTGCACAAATATCAAGGAGGCAATAGCATAATCACATGACAGCACAAGCAGCCAATGGCATGATCAGACTGACATCATAGGCAGTTGATTTGATCAGCTACATCACATGAAGGCTCACAATTGCACTGAAGGTTGCAATCAGGCCTGCTTTTTATTTATTTCCAAATGAAAATGTTAATATTTCATTACAAACAAATGTAAAAAAGCAATTCTGCTAAGTTTCTGTCATCTCTGTTGAAAGTGCAGTCATTTTATTGTTGTTCCCCATGCACAAACATAAAATAGCTGGCTAATCCCAGATATTACATGTTATCTCACCTCTACCATCTGGGTCAAACTTACCTGGAGCATAAGCGCATGTGGGGAATGTACGAAGTAAGAGGCATTGCCCTTTGGGGAGGACTCCAGACACAGCTGACTGTCACAGGCAATAGGGTTGTACACGAACAGGATGGATGACGTCATTCGTCCATCATACAGAATCTGTGAAGAGAAACGGGGGTGCTGTTATGAGGGGAGACAAGCATTAAAATCTGTTTGAAGAATAACTTAACTTAAAGTATCAAAGAAATCCTAATAGTGAATATGGAAATTGAATTAAAGCATACCTACAGAAAGTTTTAAAAAAAAAAAAAATACCCAAAGAAATTTTTTAAAAATTGCTCCTAATTTAAAAATTAAAGGTGATGTAGTAATGGTGTTAAATCCACATTTATACAGTTCATAATAAACTGGGATATCAGACTCCACACGTGTTTATTTTTTAACTTGATATATAATATTTTATAATGAATTCAGAACAAAGCCATTAGAATCAAAAACAGGATAACGTACTCTCTTTGCAGTTTCTCCAATCAACGAGGAATTTTCATTATCAAATCTGAACTGACTCTGAAAAGAAAAAGTTAGATTGTTATGCAAAATATTCATTTTGCTAGAACCCTCTCTAGATATTAAGGATAAGGCTTTGTATATAAAACATAGCTTTTTTTCTAACTTTTCTTTTTTTTTTTCTTAAATTAATTAAAGGCTTACTATGATGGATATAACAAACCTTGTATCCAGGCCCAAGCAGATACATCATCGCCACCTGCTGGGCAGACAGTGCATCACTGAAGAGATAGATTGTGGACATTTGACCACAGAACATCGTGTCAGGATCACCGTCAGAGCTGGCTCCCAAGAAGCATTTGTCAAAGGGCTGTGAGAGAGGGAAAAGAGAAAATGGTCATTTAAAAAAAAAAAAGAATTTAGAAACCTAAGTGTTGTAGAGTTTGATTAAAAACAACAAAAACAGGAAACAACTGCATCTAGACGAGAAAATAAGTTAACTGACATAAAAAAAACAAAAAACATTAGGCTAGGTACTGTATGTATTAGAACAAATCAGCTTATCTACTGGATCTGGACTTAATTGATATTAATAAAAGTGATGGATAAAAGTGTTTTTCCTCATTTATTTCTTGAAGCTCTAAGCAAATAAAATAGTAGTAATAATCTTTATCTATACTTTAATCTCAGTACAACTCAAAAAGGAGAGAGATTAACATAAAAGTAGTCTATAGATTCATTTAAAACTGCATGCAAAATGTTATTAGGATCAAAAATACCCAATCCAATAAAATTTTACAAACTGATGAGAACAGATTAATGCCATTTTTTCCTAATCATCACATTAGAAATTGAACTAACTAATAAACGTATAACTGTTAACTGAGGAAAACTATTGTTGGCAAGCAAATATTAATGTTGATTTTATCTGCAGCTGATTTTTTGTTACCATGGTACAAGCTGCTTTCAAAACCCACAACCAATCAATCAAAGTCAACAAGACAACTTGGGAACTGATAAATTATAGGTTTCAAACAAGTTTGTGCAATGGTAAAAAAAAAAAAAAAATATATATGTATACATATATAACAACAACAACAATAACAACTGTTGCAAGTAAAATCAATGACAGCATTTGTTTAACAAACAAGATTAGACTATCTGAGAATGAATAACCTTACATCTAGTTCTGTTACTAATAATAAGGGAGTGGGAAAAGTCCAAGGTAATCCTTTCATTTCTTATGAACTGATTCTTTGCTTTGACTCTGATTATTGCTTCCTCTATCCAACAATACTTTGATAGTTTCATCTAAAGTGGCACTTTTCAAACCAGTACTTTTAGGGGAAAATGGCAATACTCAATGTGCATGTAGACACGATCAACAGAAAGTGCAGCATGTACTTCAATTGACATTGCTCTCTGTGCGTGCAAGCATCAATGCAAAAACAGGCAGACTGTTTCCTAAGACCGTGTAGACCTACGTTCATGTTCAAAAGGGAGACAAGCAGGGGGTATAGGGAAGTGTTTTTCCACTAGGAAATGGCGACAATCCTGGACCCCCACGCTTCTGACTCTGGCAGGGATAGCCTCACTGGAACTCTTTATTTTTAGATGCTGGTGGAGGGGAGAACCAGAGTGTTCAGAGAGTAGACTATCATTTCAACTAGCATGTAAATTCTTGAAAACAAACAAAAAAAAACAGCTTTGTTCACTCACATCATTTGTGTTGACCAGCCAGGACATGTCTGTAAATGAAACCAATTGGCCATCCACATAGCAGCGGAGTTCTGACCGACTCCAGCGATAGTAAACATGCACAACTGTCACCATATACCACTGAGAAAATAAAAGAAGATACCATTGCCATCATAATCATTTCAATTTTAGCTGAAAATGTTTTATTCTTCTAATGTAGTATCCAAATAGCGAGAATTAGTATAAGCTTTCTGAAGTTAAAAACAGCCACAAGCTGAACAAATGAAAGCCATCAATATAAACTTCCTGCTGGAGTAAAGAAGTTAAAGTAGCAAACATTCTTGTAGCTTTCTTTGTGAGCTGCTCTGTGAAAGGGTAAAATCCATCAGCTATTAATGTATCTCTCTAAATGTTAACAGCACCAATTAGCTTAAGTGAAAGCCATAGCCATTAGTAAAACCTTCCATCCGAATGGCTCTACTGCCAAGTTAAGGTGCACATATAAGAGACTCCGTTTGTTTCAGATGGACTTGTTTAAAAGATTTTGGAATGCAGCATTAAGCTACACTGACTATGCTACCTATTTTATCAGCCGTGTGATGAAACAATTAGCATGTCATGCTACATTATTAACCCTTGTTCAACAAACACAACAGGACCACCTCTTCCTCATCTGCATCAGCAAGGAAACAGACAAGGTGCTTACCCTTCGTGGCTGAAACTCATACTTTGCACAATGCTGGAACCCTTTGCCCTTGATCTTCATTGACGTTATGACCAATGAACTTCCAAGGAAATGAGCAGAGTAGCCAACACCTTTGCTTGTCCGAAAACTGAAAATAAATAAAGATGTATTTTTTCCAGGTTATTCCATGTTTTAATTCTGTCCCTGCCAAGTCTTTTTGTTGGTTTTACTCTGTAATGTTACTGATTTCATCACTAACTGTCCCTATTTTTTAAATTAATTTCCTGTTATTGTTTTCTTCTTGTTTCAATAATGACTTTATTATTACTGTTTCTGCCATATTATCAATGTTTTTGTCTTGGTGGTTGCCATTAATGTCTCACAAGGTGTCTGGAAAGTTTCCACAAGTATTTCTTAAAAGTTTGATTAGTTTGGATTACAATCAAAATTAGTCAGTCACAGTAAAGACACACAGTGTGTGTTTTAATGTTTCCTCTTCTCTTCTCAACATTCAGCCCTTTGCTGGGTGCCAGCACTTCAAAATAGTGTGTGATGAGCTTTGGCCACCAGTATTCTGTTGTTCCATCTTGCATTTTTGGAGGTGCTAGTGGTGAGCATAGAAGTTCAGTGATGTGGTAAAGAGTCTAGGAACTGTATGTCATTGACTAGTAGTTTAAATGTGGGCAAGATGCAGTGAGAGATAAAGGCAGAATGAAGTAGAGACTATCAACTACAACAACAACATGCAGACAAAGCCCATGGATGAATTTATGCAAACAAATCAGCAAGTAGCAATTCAGAACACTCATTCCATTGTAGAAGAAAGGATTCAGTCTAGGACATTCCCACTAGACTGGGCTATTATAAAACCTATGCCAACAGCGAATCTAAGAAAAACATCATGTGGAGATGTGCAGAAAGTTGTTGCAGCAATATGCAGAATGTAGTGATGAATTTCTTGGAGAAAACTATGGCAGGCTTTGTTGCCGTTCTTTATCAACAAAAACAGGGAAAGAGTTTAAAGAATGGCGTCATTCTTCATCTCCTTGGCAAGAAATTTTAAAAAATTTTAAAAAATATAAATTCAATACTCAAATGTCTTCTCAGAAAATATTGGGCTTTTTGTTATTCTTTTATCAACAAGAACCAGTGTTGCTTGATTTTCTCAAAACTAACACTATGATTACTGCAAACAGAAGACATTGCAGTTGCTCAGGAATGCACTAAGGAGACCTGCATTATAAGATAATGATGGCTGTTTGTGCAATATTGCCAGCCCACACAGCATTCACAAACAATGCAAGTTATCACCAAGTCACAGTCCAGATTTAACTCCACTTAGGACCATCAGCCCGTCTGATGCAGTAAGGAACCATCTTTGTAGAATACATTTTACCAGTGGTGGATGCTGCTAGACAGTAGCTAAAAGAACAAGTATTTTGCACCAGTACATCACAACCATGTCTTTTGGCATCACAACACTTAAAAATAAATGTCACATAAGCAGTCAGATTAGCTACTCACCACCATGGCATTACAAGTTCCAATGTCACTACATTGAGTGGACAGGTTAATTGACTAAATAGGTTTAGCTTCATTATTATTAAAACAATACTTTTAGTCACCCATTTTGTTCAGATGTAAACATACTTAGAAGCAATGGTAGATTATGGTATAGTCTTTTGGTCCTTGTATGCTGCCTCTAAGCACATGGATTTTAACAGTTAAGGAAGAAAATTCAGCTGTATATGACACATCTGCTAATTCACAGGAACAAGACACTAAATTCCAGAAGAGGAAAATACATATGTTCAATGCTACCTACCTGTACAGGTATGGTTTTTCCCGTTCCACAGTGACACCAGTAACAGGATCCAGCCGGATCCAACAAGAAAATGTCCAACCATTCTGATATGGCCATGTTCGGATTGGTGGAAGAGCTATAAACTATGTAAGGGGAGGGGAGAGAGAAAAAACAAACTATTAAAATACACACAACTTCAATTATATTTAAATCAGCATAAAAAACAGAACAAAAAGATGTCACAATAGTTTATTTATTCACCGGCCCCCTTCAGCTTCTGACCACAAGGAAACAAATGTCCTGAGAGTCCTGTTTATTCCATGCCAACATTATGGCTGACTGCACAACCTGCCTGATAACATTCCTAAATATCTGCTTCATTCTTGTTTCTTGTAACTCTAGTTACTGCATCCAAAATTCTCTTCAACTCTCTAGTACCCATCTTCTCTCAATTCTTCTCGTCTGCCAAATGTTTTTAATAATAGCTCTCTCATTTATGGTCCACAATAACAAAAAAAAAAGTAATTACCTTTCCTCTGTTTACCAGAATTTTAGGTAAACTAAAATCTTGTTTTTAAATTTAATACTATGTAAGTTAAGATGGAATTTATTCAAAAATGTGTTTAAAAATTAAATTAACTGTGGAAATAGTTATACTAAAATTAGTAATACTTGCTTAGTTTTTTTTTTTTAGATCTTCAAATATACTTTTTATTTATGTTGCACTGGAAAAAATTGCTTGAACAGCAATCAAGCTTATTTATTTTCACGAATGAAAAAAATTCAGAATAATGCAACTCAAGTGTAAGGAACAAATGTATGCACATTAAGTTATTTAAAGAATAGTTTCCATCTTGTCCTCATTAAGTGTACATGTAAGACATCTGAATTAAAATATATTTCTCTACAAGTATATCTGCCAATCTAATTCAACTTAATTTCAAATCAATCTTGCCCTTATAAAGTTTTGCTTCATTACAATAGCTCCCCACAGATTGTTAACATTCCTCCTCTTTTTTTAAAAATTTTTAATGAACTTACCGATCCCTTCTTTCCAGGAAAACTAAAAAATTCATCAGGGCCATGTCTTTGTGGCATCTGCCGTAAAACTGAGAGCAACTTCACGGAATGTCTCGGCTGCAAGACACAAAACAACCCAATGATCTCAGAAGCAACAACAAAATGGTGACACGCAAGGCTGACGTTTGCTAAACAAGAAAAACTTATTAAAAAATAGATTTATATTCTGCTTTTTTTTCTTTTAAACTACAGCAAAATCTCATTTCCCCAATGAGAATTTCAAGGAGCGAAGAGAGTTAGGTAATTGAATTCTTTATGGCTGACAAAGGGCAATAACTCTCAACAACCAGTACATCATAAGTCTAGTGAAAAACTATTTAAAGTCAAAAAGAGAATACTAAATGGACATTTTTTTTTTAGTAATATTAAAACATGAGTAAATCAGTGAAATTTTGCTAATCTATATTTGATTTTTGATGGTTTATTGAATGTTTCTTTTATATTACATTACATGCAGATTTAATAGATTATTTGTCCCTTACCAGGATATACTAACAGATAAATATGCATGACTTGGACTATCTATTGTCAGTGCTGCATTCCAGACTAATTATCAGCTGGAGATAAACTACACAACAGTTGTTGGTGAACTGCAGATACGCTCAGATAATTAAGATCACACAGTACTTATCTAGTGTCTTCAGCTAGCAATTGAGAAAAAATATGTAAATCATGTCAGCTAAACAGGATCTGTGTTCAACAATTATGATTGTTCACATCACTACAAGTTAGAAAGAAATTCTGCTGCTGCTAGCTGATCTTAGTCAAGAAACCAATGCTCATCAGACCAATTACTTTGGTCTGAAACTAGGAGGAGGAATAGGGTCAATTGAATTCAGTCAATTAGCCATGGTTCCTGCCTAGCAGGGTATATGAATAAACTTTCCTCTGATGTTCAAGAAGAATTGATAAGATGACTGCTTTGGTGGGGGAGGGGACTGCCACACTTTTGAGTATAAATCATCCTCCTCCTCAAGGTGTTTTTCATACCTCAAGCTTCATTTTCCCATAATAGGTTACCACAAAAGATAGATCAATCAAGATCTCAACCACTGTTATTTGTTTCTGCACTTACAGCTCTCATGTTAACAAACCAAATGGTCAACTTCTTTGCCAACAACTGATGTTGCAATTGACAATGGGCTGCTTAGACAGCATCGCCTTAATGGTGTCTGGCTGGGTTTCATTTAAGCATCCCTGGTAATGGTGATAATCAGAAACATTCAAACGAAACCCAGCTGAAATACCATTCCCATAATGGTATCTGGCCAAGTTTCAGTTGAATGCCTCTAGTACTAACAATTAAATTCCAATCCTTTTTTTTAAAAACACTCTTGTATTCATGCCCCTTTGAGAAAAAAAACAACAACAACAACGACTTTCTGCTAGGTGCGGCCTGAAAACCAGAGCTAGAAACGATGACTTATTCCATTAGTTTAAGGGGACTTTTTTGTCAAATTTATGGACTCTGAATAACTACGGCAAATTGCCAAGATCCTGAAATAGAAAACAGCATGAAACTAGTGTATGCATAATACTGAAAAGATTTTCCGATGATATCTTTAACAAACAATAAACATAGCTTTTGCGAGGTTTTTTTTTCTATCTTGAAAAGTTTGACAAGAAATGCGAACTGAAGCCTACTTTAATGTTTAGAAGGGGAGTTTTCAGATTGAGCAAAAGTCATTAAGAATGTACATGGCGAAAGACAGCAATTTCGATTAAGCTGCACTTCAAATTTCTAATAAGTGAAGACGGTACATCTGATGAATGAACAGCAATCCACTGCCTTTCACTTTCATCGGTCAACCAAAAATGTACCTGTAGTTAAAAAAGCACAGAATACTTCAGAAGCATCACCAACCAAATAAAAAAAAAAAAAAGAAAAGCTCCATCCACATATTCAGGAATAACTAGCGTCTCTCTTTGTTCTTTAAAATCCTCAATTCAAATTTCCTCAACAGGCATTTGGGCTCCCACTGCTCCTTATAACAGATGAAGTCACTCATCTCTCTTCAAATACCCTGAATAAAATCATTTAATCCAAAATAATCCTTCATTTTTTTCTTCAACCTGAAAATACGAAGTCATTTGTCGTTCTAAACATCCAACAAATTCTGAACATACAAGAATCAGAAGTTGTTATACTTCTCTAGTTTATTGTCTTCTGCTTACAAATCTTTTTTTTTTTATTTCTTTCTTCTTCAAGAATCAATTGTATTTAATCTGAAAGCTTTAGATAATTTTTAATTGAAAAACAAACAAGTAAAGAAACAAAAGAAATCATAAGTAGTAAACAACAGTTCCATTATAAATATTCGGAATCAGGTGGAAAGCTGGTCAGGATCCCAACGTCATCCAAGAGATATTTATTTCAAGCTGTGGCAAATCTAAACAGGGTTAGGAACAGCTGAATATTCCCTACCCTACATTCAATAAAAAAAACCCCCCACATCTACATCATTATTAACAATAATTTGTATAATAGCAGCCTCTACATCCTCTCAAATCATTCTTATGTTTAAGCCAGCCATTATCTTACTAAATGGTATAATTTTATTCAATCACTGCTGTTGACAACATTTCTTATTTAATTTTATCCCCAGAATAAGTCAAAATCCCCGAGTTCTTGTATTCTGTGGCTTCTATACTAAAAAAGAAGACTAAGTGCATTGTTCTAGAAAGACAAACAACAACAAGCACACAAGATTAAATACAATCTTATGCAATAAATATTTGAAACTATGCTGACATGGCATGCTAATTAATGGTGTGCTACATAATTGGATGCCTAGTCATAAGACCTTCAAAGCTTTGCACTTAGGTTTCTTAATTAACAACCAATTATAACAGCAACATCCTTTGTATTTCCTAGAAAAACAACTTTCAAACAAAATCAATATTCAACTAGAAACGACAAACTGTTGTCACGCTAAAAGGGGCACTCTAGACGGCCATTCCCCCACACACCGTTACACAGCTAGTCTAAAAAAGGAAGGAAACAACTATTTTTACCTCTTGTCTTCTAAAATAAAATTTGAGGGAAATTGGAAAGAAAAAAAAAAACTGATTAAGACTGATCGCTAAGCCCAGATCTATAGCAGAGTTTAAAAGGCAAACAAACAGAATTCCACTTTTAATGACCTGGTGAACATCAATGATACACACAACACACTCCATGTGGTGGACCTAGACCTCTGCCCATCTATGGATGAAACCGATGTGCCAGACTGCGTTTGCATAAATATGTAAGGAAAAAATGTTTGTGCACATACCCATTGTTTATTTTGAACTTTCAAAAGACTAAATAACGTCCTTAGCTCTTTCACAGTTATGCTGTAGCTTGCCAACACACCAAGCATATCCACCAGCAGATCTGCACAATACAAAAAAAAGACAATATCATTTTCTAACACACTATCCGTGGTATCTGAAACTTAAATCAGGAGGAAACCCACATAAAACATACCAAGCCTCTTACTTGGATTAGAGATCCTTAATCTGCTGGAGTCACCAAATTGTAGCCATAACTTACTCAGATTTATTATTTTTTTATGCCTTGAAATGTAGTCCTTTTAGTTTTTTAAAATTTGCAAAAGTTATTTCCCTTTGAATTTTTTTTCTCCCATTTCCTAGGGTTAAATGCAGTCCCCAACAAATCAAATTGATCAATCTGGCCTCGTTCTATTTTCTTCCTATTATTGGTTAAGTTTAATAACAAATTTCTCATTGTGTTTATATTTAACCCCCACTTTATTTTTTTAAAACAAAGCTGACAGATTTGTTGGAAGAATGCACAAGAAAAAGAGAAATCTGAAGTAGCATTTAATTATCTAATCAAACTAATTTCCATTACATTTCCTGTTCATCAGACTCGCCCCATTAACAAAAAGGATTTCTTGATTTCCTTGTGCTTCAATTCCCTGAAAATATTAAATAATCAAAAATCCAAAAACAAAAAGTTCTATCAATGAAACTAAGTGGGAAAGACAATAACTCAAAATAGAACAGAAAAATTTTATCTAAACAAATATAAATACATGAATAAATGTGTAAACTCATAATTAAATACTTAATTTAAGTGCTTAAGGGACTGCCAGCTCTTTTAGCATTTGCATAGAGATTAAAAAAAGATTTCTGCATTTAGTAAGGCTGTAATATATTCTTTCATTCAACTTCCACCATTTAATGTTTTGGTGGACAGAAAATCAAGTGCATAAGTCTATCTTGCCAGCACAAAGCCTCTACACTTCTAAGGTAACATCTAGAAACTGTGGCTCCAAAGGACACAAAATGGGCACAAGATGTTTTGCTTTGGCCAATCTACCAATGTAAGGCCACTCACCAACCATGCCCAAGCCACAATGGAGTAGATGTGTGTGCACCTGCACTCTGTCTTCATCTTCAGAGGATCGCCCATTACAGACATAAGAGCTTGCCAGATTAGGCTCTTTGAGGATCAAAGTCAGGAAAGAAAGTAAAAACTATGGCAATGATTTAAATGAAATACCAGAAACCACCATCCAGGGTCTCCTCCCCATGGCATCAATGCAGGATGCACAACTGCCATAAAGAGACAAAACATTTTACCTGCAACAACATCACTAGCAGACTCCAGCATCTTGAGAACCAATGAGATCAATCCTACTTCAGTGCATGCATTTAAATTACGCCGACTTTTCTTCAGCATTGCAGTGAACACACTCCATATCTCAGCCTACAAACAAAAGACACGTAAATTTACAAAGGTTGTTCTAAATCAGCATTTTAATGCCCTGTCATTTCTATGTTGCTCTTGATCATCTTTTAAAATGAAGAACAACAAACAGAGTTTAATGCATCTTAACTGATTCTTGCTAAAAACACCATTCATATAAGTCCAGTTAGTATTTGCTGTCACATTATCTAAATCTCTTCTTTTTTTCTTTTTGTTTGCTCATACTAAATCTCCATAACAAACAAAATTTACTTGGTATATAATCTAACCTCGAGAATCCAGCAATCAGGTATCTGGCAGATTTTATGCCATTCCCAGTGTAATCAGAAGTCACGAAAATCATCGGTCCTTCAGAATCGGAGTGAGAGAAAATGGAAGACTAGTGTAGTTTTTACAGATTGGCTGCTAGCGTTTCTGGGCACATTAGTTGGTAAGTGTTCAGCAACGATGCATCACGTGTGAGGTAATTATTGCTATTTCACATTTATTTAACCCTTTTAATAGAAAATCTTTTGCTAGTGTTTCACCAAGAGAAGTGCATTAAAAAGGAGGCATGTAACACTTATAATAATGAAAAAGGTAAAAATACAACAAAAAAAATTGATAAGGGGATGACTGCAAAGATTCTGTGTACAGTTTATGGTATCAGTTCTTTCACTATCTATGACATTAAAAAGCACCACTTCTACAGCTCCTAGTGCCATTCCTGCCATACAGGAAACTGCATCTTTTGGTCTACTTTACAATTTTCTTTACTTTAAAAGAGGAAACAGTCAAGATTATTTGGTAAGTAAATCAACCATGTCATTATATTAATATTGCTTTGTTTTTTGTTTTTTTTATCATTTTATGTAATTTTGTATATGTACTGTACGTACACACACAATATTAATCAGTTGTTCAGCAAAGTCAGTAATTCAGCAAAGATTCAGTCCCATCTGATGTGTACCACTAAGGTAATCAAAATTGTTTGATATTTCTTTTTCATTTGGTTCTACTGGAATGTTGTTTTAATAATGGTGTAGTATTTGCCTGGAACATACACTACCCTCAAAACCAATGAGCCTGGAGGCGCAAGTGTACACAACAGTAAAAACTATTATAACAAACAACACATCTTCTCGCCGCAGCTTTCACTATCACATCACCAACTGCTGTGTTTTTTTTTTGTTTTTTTTAACTTCTCAGATTGCGCTCCAATAATATGACTGTTTCACACTTCACCGGCTTCTGGTTCATGGGTTTTCATGAGGTGGTAATTTGACAATTCATTTAAAGAAGAAGAAACTGCTGTCAGTGAGCCAAACTCTGCTTACCTGGAGTGTGACTGGACATTCTTCCAGCACCCGGAGCATGTGGAGAACATTGACGGACTGTTGTATAACAAAACTGGTTTCAATTTCAAACTCTCCACCAACCAACTTGTAAAAGAAGAGAGAAGGGAAAAAAAAAAAAAAATGATTTTAAATGACAGTTAAACAAAAAAAACTTACTATGATGAATAGATTGATACATCTCTTTTTTTATATAAAACAGAAGACTGGCATCGCAAGGGAATAATAAACTCTTTACTGAAGACTAACGTTTACTACTTCTGCTCTATTGCCATTCTTGGTTTGTTCAGTATCTCACCAGCCATTCATTCTCTTTACCACTGCCAGGAACGTGTCACCGTTTCAGTGACCCTCCCTAGTCCACCGCCATCCTCCACAGTATAACCGTGAGCTTGCCTCATTCTCATTAAGAAGCGAAACTGTTATCTTTCATTTAAAATTAGTAAAGAAATCAATCGGTCAAATTTTAATGATTTTCCTTCTCTTTTTTTTTTCTTCTTCCAGATTAGTCAATCTACCTGTTTAGTGAATAACCTGTGTAAAACACAAGCCCCCTGACCAGCTCCCTCCACTACCAGCATTCATCTGCAGAACAGAGAACACGTGCCCTGTTTGCATTTTTGACAAAAGACACTCCAAAGGTGCACCAACCAACCACCCTAATGGAAACTTTGCATAACGATGCTTTCTGAAAATGCTGATAAAATAAATAGAAAATAATTACAACCAAGAAAAATTGAAAAACTTTATAGATTATTAAATCTATATATAACTTCATTCAAAATGGCCAATTAGGTAAAAAGAAATAGGATCTTAGACACAAAAGAAAAATAGGATGAGTGATTATTGTATTGTTGGTCTCTTCCATGGCCTATATCTTTAATTCTCCTCATGTATATGATTCCTTTGATATTTTTTTTGGCCTGCTTATATCTATATACATACATATACATATATATTTCATCAATTCAAACCTGGCCTGTCGGTCCACATGTAAATCCCTTACACACAGATGCAAAAAATATGATTTAATATAATGTCATGGTACCAATCAGCCAGACTGCTGGCTCACGATGAAACAATGCCGCCATGTGAGCCGCAGAGTAAGTAACAGGTGTACTTAAGTAAAAGGGAATATGTGTCACTCAACAGACATTTTCTGGCAACTTCATTTCCCATCTGAGCAATCTGCCATTCCATTATTGACAACATTTTTGCGCACGCGCGCACTAAATTCTCTTCAATGTTAAGAATATATCATTCAATGTTTCAGTTATTAAAATTCATCCCAGATATAATGAAAAAAAAAAAAATCTGCCTCCACCCTTTCTCTCTCGTATGACACTTGCAGCTTGGATGGTTAACCAGTTCTTAACAGTAGAAATATACAATGACTATCGATTGATCTTTTCTTTTAATTACCGTGATAATGTCAAAGCACATCAGTCACAGTTGTATTATATTAACAAAAAACCCCAGAAAACACTTTTTATCAGTCATGATTTCAGAGAGAATAAAAAAACCAGATAGATTTAGTCATAAAGTGACATCTTTAAGGGTATACTTTTCCAAGAATGACTAATGCAAAAATTTAATAAAAATTAAATGCCTACCCATTTACATCCAGAATTTATTTCATTCAACACAGAGGACAGCAAACAGCTTATTAGATGCATTGCTATTGCATTTTATATCATGAACACAGAATGATACTATACAGAAATTTTAATTCTAACTATTTCTATAAGTTCTTCTTTAAAGTTTCTTTCTCTTTTCTTTTAAGGGTTTAAACCTTTAGATTTGCCAATTCAGTGACATGATCCATTAATTCCACACAATTAAAGTCAATTGATATGCATGCAGCCAAGAGACTGCTAATCGGGCTAATACAAAATTAGTTTCATTAATTAGAGGGTTTCAAATAAATTAACTACAAATAAAATAATTTGAGTAATATAATCAGAAGACAACCAATGGTATTCCACAAATACGAGGTCTGTCGAAAAAGTATCCAAACTTTATTTGTTTCCCGTGGGAAGTAATGAATAGCGGCGGGAGGCAAAGTGGGTGCATAAATGGAGCTGCATGCCAGTCATCACATACGTGGTTTTGTTGGCAGGCTTGCTGGCTGGAATGTGTTACGTTGTCAGGGGCAGCCAGCGGTGTTGAGGTGAGCTGTAATGGTAATTTACTTGTCACATTTTCATTTCGCCCATGACCGGAACGTTGGACGAGCACGAGTCTTGACCGTGGCATCAAGTTTTTGCCAAAAGCTGGGAGATACCCAAGGGGAAACAATTCACAAAATTCAACAGAGGCTTTTGGTGACAATTCCATGGGTGTAACCAAAATAAAGAAAGGTAACAACAGGTTCAAAAGTGGTCGCACATTGGTGGAGAGTGACCGGCATTCAGGGGGGGGGCCGTCAGCAAGCAGCAATGCAGTTGTTATCGAGAAAGTGCGGACCTTGATAATGGAGGATCGTCGTTTGATGATGTGGGAAATTGGTGATGAGGTTGGATCAGTAAAGATTCTGCACATGCAATTTTATGGAGGATTTGGGCTTTGTGCAGAATGGCAGCGAAAATTTGTGCCAAAGCTGCTTTCTCAGGAACAACAACAACTTTGACTTGAGGTTGCGCAGGACCTGCTGGATACTGCCAACAGGGATCCTGAGTTCCAGAATACCATGATAACTGGAGATGAGACGTGGGTGTATGGGTATGACCCTTAAACCAAAGCTCAGTCATCACAGTGGAAGCATCCAATGTCAGGTCCGGAGCAAAATCAAGGTGATGCTGACTGTTTTCTTCGACTACCCAGGCGTTGTGCATCACGAATGCGCACCAGAAGGACAAACAATCACAAAGGAGTACTATCAGGAAGTCCTCCGATGTCTTCCTGATGCAGTTCGGTGCAAGAGACCAGATCCGTTGGCCTCGCAAAACTGGCAGCTGCATCATGACAACACCCCAGCTCATTCGTCGCAGCTGCGCTCTTTCGCCAGGCTCCCTACTCTCCAGACATGGCTCCTTCTGACTTCTGGTTGTTCCCAAAAATGAAGATGCCACTGAAAGGCTCCCACTTTAAGAGCCGAGAGGACATCATGCGGAATGTGACGGCAGATCTGAGGGCCATTCCAGAAGAAGCATTCCAGACATGCTTCAAACAGTGGAAGGATCGCTGGGCTAAGTGTGTGGCGGCACAAGGGGCCTACTTCGAAGGGGATTAGGAATTGAACCCCACCAAGTACGTAATTTTTTTTCCCAGCCTAATGTCAGATACTTTTTCGACAGACCTCGTATATATAATGTGTATTTGTGAAATAAAATATTTCTCGTGTTTGTATCATCCATTTATATTTTCTGTCATCTGGGTCACACATTAATGAAAGAGACCTTCTACAAGTAAAGTAAGGCAACAGCTGATTTGCAAGGCATGAAGAGATGTTATATACATCAAATCTTATCATGCTGACCAAGTTCAACCACTAGATTATCATTCCTAAATGTCATTCAATCAGCATAAATTATTAACAAAAAAGACAACTTTATGGAACCTGGCAGGGTTAACGAGATGTTGATGAAAGAAAAAGTATGCAATCTAATTTACATAATTTAATGAGCAGGTTTAGTAAATGACAAATTATTTCCAAATGCAAATGTCTCAGACTTGAGCTTAGGGGGGGGTGCAGCAACAATACTGGTAAAAGAAGAGAGGGATTTAAGGGTTATCTGAAACAGAACCTTAAAAAGCCAAAGTTATTTACGTCTCAAAATCAAATCATACTATAGGTAGTAAAACCTAGGCTATATATTGCACAAAAAAGAATATAGTTTACTTAAAAAAGATCAAAGGTGTATAAGAATGTTTAGTGATATGGTAATATGATTGAAGTTTTTACATTTCTTTTCCTGGAAAAGAATAATACACATTTCAATAGATTTTTTTAATGTGATTGCTATTATTTTTTTTCTGTTTCATTCTCTCTCTCTCTGAATTTTATATGCCTATGAATCACCACACAAAACTAATTCCCTTACTTTCACCAACCATTTGATAGAAATAAATCCAGGTGTGATATCACAGGTCACTTAAGCACTCAAAAGTTGTTTGTTTGTTTTTTAAATTTAAAAATTGAAATTGGAAGTAAAGAGATGGTTGTAAAACCAAAATCTGTTGGCCCACTACACCAGATGAATAAACAGAGTACTGCCCCATGGCAATAGCTACTGGCCTCAAGATAGTAGATCAGTGGTTATTCCAAATCCTGCAACAAAGAACCAGAACCCTGAGGCAACTGAAGAGGAGGGGGGGAGATAAGTTGCATGAGAAACAAGCAACATAAAAATCCCCCAAAACATGCTGACTTCAGCCAGAGTGACTTATGGGAACTCTGCTAATTACGAGAAACAGGAGGGAGGGTGGGAAAACTATGTCACTTGGCTGGACCTTGAGTACGACTTGAATGCAGTGGGTACCAGTTCCACAGCTAGCACCATAACAACTAGTGGAATTGCTTAATATTTTAGAAATGTATATTTTAAAAAAATTGTTTTTCAAAATTTAAAAAGATTACTAATAAATGGGATTTTGGAGGGAGTCTTCATTATTATTGTGCATGTTTGCTGTTCTCTCCATCAAATAAAGTTAATGTTCCTGGATAGAAATTACTAAGGTTTTATTGTTATTTTCAACGGTTTTGGTATGTAGAAGGTTAATAGTTGTAGGAAGAGGGACAAAAACACCACACAAGGAAAGTGCATATCAACTCAAATAGCTACAACAGAAAAACAAAGGGCAGGAAAGGATGCATTACTAATATGATGAAAGTATATTAAAACAAGATATTGTTATTTAGCTAACTGTATTTTAGAACTCCTGCAGCTCAGAAAGAAAGAATAATGACTGAAGCTTAGATTTTGAAGTTAAAAGGGGTGAGAACCTTTGTCTGCTACACAATTTGTGAACCTACTTTTCTTCCTCACAAAACAAGGGCCAGTAATTGGATAGACAGAAGTATAAGCACATGACCTACAGCAAGCATGTATCTGTTTGAAGATACTGCGCCCCACCCTTTCAGGGTATTTGCTCAAGCACCTCATTTCTTAATTGAATAGGTTTGTTCTTAGTCTCCTTTGATATTTTAAAAAAAAACACAACAATTTCTAAAATTTTTTTTCTGTCTTTCTTGATTATATCTTGTAAATGAATACCAGCTGCTGTCCTCTACACCTCAGTGATTAACTATGCTGTGTAATTCCCACAGTGTTGAAAAATATGCACGACAGTAATCAGTGGTTCTGGAAAACCTCAGTTAACATTGACAGCACACTTTTATCTGCATCTGACAATTTGTGCCTGTTCTCTGTAGCTGGAAAACAGCAGAGGCTGTAGGTATGCACACTGGGTCCACCCACACCTGTCCTGTCTGGCCTACTGAAGATGCTGAAAAATTCCGACTATTAGCTGCTGCTGACAATGATACAAAAAACAAAGGAAGCCAGAGAGTAAAACTGGTGTAAAGAAAATCACTTATTCGATATTTCAAAAGTAGATTATAACAAAAACAAAGAAAAATGTTATTGCCCCTCAGCTATGGGTGCACCACTCTATGCAGTAGCCGATGATTTCCCATGAAATAAAGATTCTGAAGATTTCATCGTTTCATGAAAACAAACGCTTTTACGGTATTTTGGAAAGGTGTAAGTTGTGGAAATTTTCAGACACACACAGAGGGGGGGGGTCAATCTGCATCATAATGTCTCTTAGTGTTATGAACTGTTTCCTCTGAACTTGAGCTTCTTAGAGTCCAATAACAAATAAAGTTGAAAAGGGCAAACAATACACCACATGATTTTGAAAGTCGGCATGCTACCTTGTCTCCCATTTTGAACTTTAGTCTACCAACTATCACTGTGATAAACGGAATTTTAGAAAATTTATGGCAGAAATGGAAAAATAGTTGCCAAGTGGTTTGCACAAAACATTTAGAGAGAAGCAAACCTGCAGTTTGTTCTTTTTTTTTTTTGTATTTGAATAAGCAACAATGGGTTCATAAGACACTAAGGTAGGAAAGACTGTAGGCAACAACCAGATGAGAGGGTGCCAGGGTAGCATAGATCGACACACTATCAACTGAGTTGTGTGTGTAATTTTTGGTACTAACCAACTGTGAACATATGACTGTATGCAAACACCATTTGACAATCTTGTCATTTACCATATCCCAGTGAAGCAAACACTGGACATCTTGGTCTACATATGCACTTCTTTACAACCATGCAGTACAAAAGAGGGACAGACAGATACGCAAAACATACTTCATTAAGAAAAATCATGACAAAGCTGTTATAATTTAAAATAAAATATTTAATGATTAATATAAACTCACAAATTTCTGATTTAAAATCCTAACAAGCTAGAGTCAAGATGTCCTCGCTGAAGGTTATGTGGAAAAGAGTAAAAGAATGCAACTTCCCAGAGATTCCTTTGACGTATTTAATAAGAACGAGCCCAATTTCTCATATATCAGGCTGCATGAGACCAAACAGTATTAGAATCTCATCTCAAAAAGGAAATTAAATGTCAATGGTGCAGTTAGCACAGAATAAATTATTAAATAAATCTAAATGAATAATCATTAAACTTCTTCAATTTAGCATTAAGGAGATGATATAGTTGAGTTTCTTTTCCTAGTACATCACAAACAAATGGCACTTTGAAAATCTATTATTATACAGAAAGTAATTCTGAAATAGATCTGTGAATGTTAAAACTATGCAAGCTGCCTAGGTCCACCGATCCTAATGACCTGTTAAAGGTTTACCATGCAAGATTGGCTAAGTCATACACTAACACTAAGAAAAAATAATACAGGTCGAAATAAGACCTCACTCATAAACAGCTGAGGCGGCCGGTCATGGAACCGACCCAGCTACACCACATACACTTGCAAACTTAACAAACAGGCCATAACAATTACATCACACCACCCCCCCCAAAAGTCATATTCTATAGAGACTACAATAGTGTAAATGGCATATAACTAAAAAAAACTGGTAATTACAACCTCACACTGACATTGACTGGGCAATTAAAAGCCAATACCTTTAAGGTTATCATTATTAATGCAATTCAACTATAACAATAGATATTCTAATCTTTCCACATGAGATATCACTGAAGGTGGGTGGCATTAAGCAATCTGAACACCTGTTACACGTAAACCTCACAAAACAAATGTATGCAAATAAAGTTTTGAATCAGACAATATTACCTACAGCATATGGCAAATATTACAGACGCTATAAATAATTCTGCATTGGGTTTCTAATGTACTTCAGTCTAAATTTGTTTTTTTTTTACTAAATGCAGGCAATACCAGTTAAGGTAGTCATACTTCAGGAACTCTGGACACTGATTAGTGGCTTGAAAAAAGCACAGATGAGCAGTAAGTATAACGGTTATGATGAAGGCGCAGCAGCATTACCTGGAAAGATTCTTCCTCCAAAGCTCGGGGGAAAAAAGATGACACAAATAACCCTCCCCCCCCCAGATGTTAAGGAAAAGTGGGTTGTAAAGAGCAAAACTAAGCACGAAAACATATCTGAGTTAGAAGTGATGAGAGAGAACACACAAATCTAAAGAAATCAGTGACAGGATTCAAGAGAGCACTTGTCAGTTTCATTTTACAAAGGAACAAAAACTACAAAGTGGCAAAAACAAATCATACACCTAAACAGATGCAATCTTTTCCAATGTAACATTCATACATTGTAGGTTTTCAAAATGCTTGTTTAAAGAAATAGCTTGCCAAAATAAAGTCCTCCATGTATCAGTGAGGGCCAACTTTAAATTTTCTATTAAACTGAAGATTATTCTCTATTTAAGGATAGCGCCTTACCAGCACAAACAAATCCTGTGAGTGTAGAGAATTTAATATCAAGTTTCTGAATAAACTGAAAAGGCAATCCAATGTATTTATGACGGGTTTTCTTTCCATTCATGTTTCTGGAAGTATGGCCTTGGCCTTCCATGTTGCATCAATTGGACATTAAATTTAGAGTAAATGGCATTAAAATGTTTACCAGGTGCTGTACTGATGCAATGAATCAACAGACCTCTTTCTATTTTTTTTTTCCCTTTTCTTTCTCTTATAACCAAAAAAATTTACTCACCATGTATTCTTAAAATTTAATTTGTTTACACAACTAAACAGGTGAGAATTCAGTTTATTCATTTATAAAGATACAAATAAATAAATAACAGGTATAATTATCTATCTGGATAGTAAAACATTAATATTCCATAGCTTCTTAATGGTTCAGCCATAAAATTCTACAAACTGTGGTCTGGTAGCTTTTAATTCCAGATTTAGGAGTCTCGATGATAAGTGACTACTTAAAAAGAAATTTAACAAAAGAATCTAAAGTAATTTTTTCAAATTATTATTATACTATAAACTATTTTTTATTGACAATTTATGAAGCTATCTAATCAATATATCTAAATGGATGTGTTATTAGATTTCTTAGTGTGGCTCCAAGCAAGGTTAACTTCTTGAGCATCATTTAAGATCACCTGGGAAAGGTTTTCAAAGTGACCACAAAATTGAAAATTGCATTGCAGATGCCACTCATAATTGATGACTTGTATTTCCCAGGGACTTTATTTATGAAAAACAAAATTGAAAATTAATTGCCAGGAGATTCAGCAAATATGATTTAAAAGGAGGCAAAAAGGGCATCATGACATACACAAGGTCCCTTGAGAATATAAATCTACAAGCACTTGTTGCTGGCAATCTGTTCCATTCATTTCCAATTCTTTTAATAATCTCTATCTAATATCAAGTTGTGCTGAAACTTGAGCCAATTTATAATTATGACATTGTTTTATTTTTAAAGCTCCCAAATTACTAACAAATGTAAATAATTTCAATTTTTTTTGTTATTGTTGGGCATCTTTTTAACGTTTCTTCAACATCCTTCTAATATGAAAATTGATATATATATATATATAAGTCTTACATCATCACATGGATCAATTTATTCTTTCTCTAGAGTACCTGACAGTCACGAAGCAACTTTTCTTTTGGAGAATCCTTCTAAATTATGAGAGTAAATTAAGGGAATTAATTATTCATATGTAGCCCTGGTGTGAACCTGAGCTTTGGTGGCAGTTACTAGATTGTGAGTGGCATAGTTAGTCACAAGTTTTAAAGAGCAGAAAATCTTTTATGGCAGGAGTCTGTCGTCTCAATATGTATGGGAACCAGTAGTTTGGATGCAATTGCTGGATTTACTTTGCCAATGACCAGCTCTACAAACTTCAGGAAATCACCTTTATGCACTCTCTGGTAAGATTTTAAATCCTTCAAAAGTATTTTTAAAAAACTGATTTTCCATGTGATTCTTTATAGTTTTTGAATGTACAACTACAGTATTTGAAATCTAGCAATTGGCTTGCTGCTAAGTGGTAAGTATCTTAGCCGTAAGTTCAAATACATGGAGAATGGTCAATACACAATACATAAGAAAAGATATGTTGTATCTCTTAACTTCTAATTGCATGTATGTTTTACTAACATTAGTAACATCACTAAACTCAGCTGCTTTCTCACCAAAAGGTTTTTATACTAATGCAACTGGATGATGATGGTGATAATAATAATAATAATAATAATAATAATAATAATAATAATACATATACAGTATTGGAAATAATTGTAAAAACAGAAAGAATGGGTACAAAATCAAACACATGATGGAATCAGATCTCAAGTGTAAAAATTAGATGCTCCATAATACAGTCATATGTTGATATACTGTGATTGATTGCTTGCAGGACAATCAGAAAGTGCCAAACTTATGGAAATGGTGAATACTATGGCTCCTGAAAAGGAAATATTATATGATGCCAAGTACATATAAATCAAAGTCTTAGCTAGTGAGAGATGCCATGTGGCAGATTGCAGCCCAAATTGATGTTTCAAAAGCAGCAAGACTATGAGGAGGATATGCAAAACTTGTAGTGTTAACAACAGATACAGTTAATGCAGAAACTCTGAACTCTCCAAAAGTGATGCTTAGGTGCTCTCTGTGATAGATAAGCTAGAAAAGATCTTGCAAATGACCTAGCTTCAAGTGTTAAGATTTATGTAAAAACAATAATATACACATTAACCTGAAGTGGTCTCAAAGGAAAACAGTTGGATGGCCCAAACTTAGAAAATGGAGCTCTTTACAGGTAAATGCAAGTTTAAATTGTTTGGCAGTTTCTTTAAAGGTAGACTGGGGAATGATATAACAGTCAGTGCAGCTACAGTGAAGCATCTTGGAGATTTGCATAGAATCAAAGGTATGCCAACTGCTGACAGGTACAAGCAGGTTCTCATTTATCATGCCATTCCTCAAGAAAATCTCTCATTGGGTGGAAATTTATCTTCCAACATGACAGGGACCCCAAGCATATAGCCAATGTGGTGAAAAACTATTTGGAATGTAAAGCTGAAGGAACACTCACAAAGATAGTATGGCTTGCACAATGTCCTGATATAAGCAACGTTGAGGCTACATGGCTACTGAGAAAATCATGGCGCAACCAAATACCTTGGATAAATTGTGGAAAGTGCTACAAGATACCCAGAACCACATTCCACAGTCATAACCTAATAACCTGTATGGGAGCACGAAAACAATGCGTCATGCTTTATATAAGGCAAAGGACTTACATAGAAAATACTAATGCGCTGTACAAGTATTCAATTTGTCTTTTTTAAAAATATTTTCTGTAATAATGCATTGTGCATGTATTATACACATCTTTTGGTTTCAGTTACTGATTGGTTGTGCATATTTTGTGTGTTTCCATAATTATTTCCAATACTGCACATTGGTGCAGTTTTTCAAAAGCTATGTAGATGAAATTTTTTGTTACCGTTAAGATAGTCAGGGAACAAGGACCATTCTAAACTCAAAATTTCTCCAACCAAATGGAATTCACCCTGACCTTTCCCGGATGCCTTCATAACTAAAGACCTCTCTTCAAACAAATTTTGAACCAAAATTTATAGGAGGCAAACCCATTCTGACCAAAATCCACATTTCTATCTCATATGAAAATAGAGAGTCATTTAAAGTGTTAGTCAGCAGAGCTTTTTCCATGTATGTCTTGATCCATGTTTGGCACATGAACTTAAGCACATTAGAAGTGTATTGAGGAGTAACAATTTTCTAACTCTAATAGGTGACAAGCTGAGCCAGCTTTGAAAACTTAGAAAGAACACTACTAACTTGTTTAGTATAGAACCAAATGTGCACTTGTTTTACAATGCTTTAAAGAGTACAAACATACTTAATAATTTGAGTCTTGAAACCTCCTCAGATCTGATAAATTTAAACCAGGTAAAGATCAGGTGGGCAGTTTGGTATACAGGATCAAACGCAAATGTAAGGCCTCTATATTGGAGAAATCAGCAACACTGAAGCAGCAAACAAAAGAACATTTAAACTAAGTCGACTAGGTACACAAATGCGTTAAAATGTCAGAGGAGTAGACAATAACGAAACAAGAGAAAGGCCGCGAACTATAGGAACCAGCAAACTTATTGAAGAATGTTGGGAAAACTTGGCCCTTGTGGAACAAATCCTATCATGCAAAGAAATTCTGCAGGAAGATCCATCCATCCATGGACTAATGAAGAGAAGCAAACTTAAAGTTGAGAAAAATGAAAGAGCTTTTCCAACAAATCCATCTGACAACAACAGAGATATGGGATTTTAAGTTAAAAGAGTTTAGGAAACCCTAATGGGAGATTTGCTTATCTCAGTTGACCCTATTCCTATTTGGCCCAAACCCTGACCATCCAACTTTGTCTCCTTGTTGGCCAAATGAGTCAGTCCGCATTTCTGCACAGCTATGAGTCAGATGCTGGTCACTCAAGAATTGATCTACAAGATGCAAATACCTAAATTCTATAAAGGTTAAACAAACAACATTAACAATAAACCCACATTCTTAATGCAAATATCCCCCACCCCAGACTGTAAACAAGTTTAAAAGCATCACTTTTCAGTATTGCTCAAATTTCCTTCTTTTTTTTGTTTTGGAGACCTGCGTTCTTCAGGAAACTTGGAAATATACCTAATACAAGCTGCAGACTATTTAACCCAAGATCAAGACTGTAAATTATTTTTTTTTTTTTGTCTAAGCTAATCTTTCTAGCAAATTCAAAATGCTTATACTACTGCATTCATAATGCAGGATTTGTGGTTACAAGTCACCAGGCATAAACGGACAACAGCAACCGCTGAATCAGACATAACCAGAATATACACCATATTATACTTACCTTCAGCACCCTAATTTCATTTTTTTTTTTTTTTTTAATGAGAGTAAACTTCTTTTACAGTCTTTCTTGCTCTCCTTCCTGTATAGTAAACAACCTGTTATCCAACCCTAATGGACCTGGAGATGTCAGATGGCATTTTAATTTTCTGCCCATTGTTTTAAACAGAAAAAAAAAACCTCAAATCTGAATAAATAATTCATGTGAAAATGAGATGCTTCACGATATGGCTATAATTTCTTTCAAATAATAAAAGTTCTTGTCAGCGGTTCTCTTTTTTAAGATGTTCCAGCTGAACTGAATCAGCTTTCTTTAGTTCTGTTCAATAGAAAGGACTGTGCGCTTTGGTTTCTTTTGTTGGTGCGTGTGTGATGGTAAAAATACTTTCGCAGGCTGGCAGGAAGAAATGAAAGCTGTTCAGTCACAAAATTTCCTCACAGTAGAGTTGTTTTCCATAGACTTTGCCTTGCAAATGGTTTAAAAAATAAAAAAAAAAAAAGACATCATATGCAGTAATCTTCCGACTGCAAGTTACCACAAACAACTTTATTGGATGAATGAGCACGACTGTTTTATCGTGTTGTTTCACAGCTCCCTTTCATTTATTTTTGATAATGTTCAGAATAATCTACAGTAATTAATTATAAGTGCCCTAAATATTAAAAATGGTGGTATTTTTTATACTAATAGATCTTTAAACCAGACTATAACAGAGCCATTCCTATGCTGTTCAGAGTAATACTTTTTAGTAACCACTCAAATTATCAGTAGATAACCAAACTACAGTATCCTGCCACACATTAATTTAAGAACCACCATAAATTAATGCAATTTACCAAAATGTACATACATTTTTGGTGCAATTATGCATATATTGGTTGTCTAGTTAAGTAGAAAATCCAGTGTACACTCATGGATCTGTAGCCCATATCATTGTGAAGTTCACCAAGGTGAATGTCAATGCTGCAGCAAAATGACCCGCAAGGCTATCAACACATAACAAAAATGCGCCATTACTAGCCATGTCTGTATTCAATCTTGCTAACATCACTGATGCAACAGAAATGTACCAAAAAATGGTAAAATATCATTTATACTACTTGGCTACAGAGAGTATTAGCACAAAAAAATCCCTATGATCAAATAATAAAATGCTTTGAAAGGACTGGCAAGACCACAAGCATTGGTGGCATTTTTCCTTCAATGAGCAGAGATTTCAGCACCAATGTCTTTAGCTCATGGTCAAGTTGGAGGATGTATGAATGTCATGGTATGTGCTACACTCTGGAATGATGGAAAGACAAAATTGGTATTTTTTAAAAGATATCTCAATTCTGCCAGTGACAATGCTGTTTTAAAGACAACTCCCAGCATTGTACAAAAGGGAAAAACAAGATTTGCTTCCTATATTCTTCAGAAAGATGGTGTTAACATTCCACACTTCTCGTGCAACCATAGTCTAAGAGGGAAAATCAAGGCATTAAACTTCTTCCCTAGGTACCCGAATGAGCTGACAAATCTGATAGAACACCTGTGGGAGTATCTGGATTGTCATCTGAGAGCAACCAATCCAATTTCAACCAATATGAGAGAATTAAAGGATACACTCATAGGGAACCTGGACCAGACCATGATATGAAATCTCATTGATTCAATGCCAGACAGGTAGAAGCTCTTTAAGGCATCTCAACCAAGAAGAAACCATGCAGAAAGGTATGTTGACCCAAACAGTTTCCATTGAGAACAGAACTTAGGTCCTTGATCTAAGCAATCCACCAGTCCTATAACCAGACTATGCTGACTGGTGTAATAGTCACAGATTCTTTAGACTAACTACTATTCAAAATACTAGGCACCATAAATATAAATTGGCTAAAGCATAATTTTAGGAAAAGAAAACAGAAAATTAACAGGTTTTTTTTTAAAAATAAATGGAATAAATCACCAGTGGTAGTTGCTGCCAATGACAGCATAAACCAGTTTAAAATTCAAATTAATAAGCATTTGTTTTCTCTTGGGAGAACCTTCTACCAGCCATAATGGCTCTCTCTTCTAGCAATTAAACTAATTATCCAACACTATTTTTTTCTTTCTTTATTGTTACATTTTAAAAAGTTTATTCTCTTTCCATCTTCAGGTATATGTTTAGCATCCATAGGTGATGCTGCTTACATGCATCACTGGAGAGATTCGAACAAGGAACCTCTTCTTTGTGAATCTGGCATGCTACCAAGCTATTTCAAATTTCAATCATTGATATCTCAATGGATTTAAACCAAGAGGTTTCTGGTTCAAATCCCACAAGTGACACATGCAAATGGTACTATCCATAAATACTAAAAAAATGTCAGAAGAGAGCAAGAGAATAAACTTTCCAGAACGCAGCAATAAAAATTACCATGACAAAGATAATTTTCCATCAGTGACTTCAATACACACACATATATATATTAAACTCCCAATTACTATTTTTTAACTTGTAACCATCTATTCAACACAAAAATATTCTTTGAAAATTTCCTTTTAACTTTTATCACAGATCTACGACATGGTGGTCTAGTTAAAATAATTAGCCAAACACTGCACAAATCAAACAAATAAGTGAAAAATCACAATCGCTCTTAAAGTTTAAGATTCACAACAGCCACATTTTACATATAATTTTAGAAATCTGTAAAAAGTCCACCTTCCATCTCCTCTGCACTTCTCTAAAAGGCAACCGCTCAACAGCTTTAACATGGAAAAAACTAGCATTGTGAACCTTCACAAATTCTAGCAAGTCTCACTTCCTGTCTGGTGTAAATGACCAAACCACTGAAACATAAAAATCAAGCTGGGTGTGCGTAATTACTCTCCAAAACATACAAATTATTGTAAATAGTTACTTGCATGCTTTTAATGTGTAGAAAAATTTGCACATTTTGGATCTCCTTTTAGCTCGCCTTTTGGTGGTGGTCAAGGGGGGGGCATATAGTCTAAAGAAACTAAATTAACTCCACTTTGACAACTAAGCAATTAATGTACTGAAAAATTCCTGCGATGTCTGCAGAATGTTTACAGTTATATCACTTCTAAAATTGCAAATACAAAGAACAATGTTTCGCACATCTGCTAATTAAACCAAAAGGAAACTAGTGATAAAAATCACTAAAACCGAAAAAATAAAAAATAAAAAATAAAACAAGTCCTTTATTTCTCAACATCTTTAAAATGCTGGAAGTTTTTTAAACAGATGGTACCGCATTAGTGAAAAATAAAAAAAATGTTTCCAGATTTCAAGCATGGACTTTGTAGAAAGATTATAAATGCCTAATCGACTCGTTCTGAAGCTTGGATGTTTGAAAATAGTACTGATGAAGGTTTTCAAAGGTTTCCTTAATAAAGGTTTTACATTATCATCAGCTTGATATTAAGAAACAAAATATTTTGAAGCTATTTTAAAATTAATGGAGGGAAGGTCAATCTAAGATTCCCATTATCAAAGAAATATTTCCTTTCATCATGACAGCTTTCATGCAATAAGTGGCTAGGCCATATAAATTCATAGAAGAAAGCATACCGCCATGTTTTCAAATTACTGCACTATTTAGCTGTGCATATATATTTGAAAATACCAAACAAACACTTTAGAAGTGTTACTAAGCTACAAAACATAATAAACTGCAAATCAATTTATACTGCTCCTCCATTACAACTTAATGATAGTCTCAATAAATAATATTAATTTGAATAATAACTATTATTATATCAAAAAAATAAATAATTTAATAAGTTAATTTCCATTTTTTTTTCTTAATTATATTTTCTTTTTTTTATATATCAGAAAATTAGATTTAGAATAGGCTAACACTTCACAATTATTAATGTTGAACTCAAGGCAGATAACAAATGCCTCATCATTCTTGGAGAAGTTAGTCTTGCCATGGCCATGAAGAATGTAATTTTTAAATCTGTTTTTTAGAAGATAATTTTTTTTTTAATTTTCAGTTTATTTTATTTTGGAAATGCCATTTACTGCTTTGTAGTAACTATAATATTTCCTTACATTTGCAATGCATGTGTGTTCGATAGAACCAACAATCAACGGTGTACTATTGGACAGAAAGTTATATCAGCAGCATATTCTTCTCATGAACTAAAGCCTTGGCAACCAGAAAATAAGTGCCTCTCTCTCTCTCTCACACACACAAAATGCAGATTCTGAAACATCTTTGTGTGCATAGATCTTCACTCGCATACTCAGCAACAGATTGTGTACGTATGAATGAGTGAATAAATAAATGGTTGGGAGTTGAGTGCAGACTATTTTATATGCCAGCCAGTCAGAAAATTATAATTTATAATGTCTAAAATCACAACCGTCACTAATATTCAAATGCCATCTGTGTAGTGCCAATCAAATTAGCATAGAGACAAACACAAAGCACTATCTTGCATGATTTCAGTACAAATAATCCATATGAACTATTGATAAACTTAATACATATTCTTTTAATAATACTTAGTATCATGCCATGGAGCTTGACATGAATGTCTGCACTGAACAATTTATGCATAAGAACATAACGTGTCCTTGTATTAATGTTATAACTAATATTTCAAATTTTTACATATCTTATTTGGTTAAGAAAAAGATACACAAACATGAACACACACACACACTTTCTCCTCCTCTGTCTCTCTCTGTGTCTGTGTGCGTGTGCGTGCATGCATGTGCATGTCTCTCTCTCTCTAATAGCTTTTTTGTTATATAGATGTCAATAAAAATTGATATTACACAAATTTTGCTATGCACACTGTGTAAGTCCTTCAAATATCTAACTTATAGTTAGCTGCAAGCAATAAAAATTGCCATTTTTGCTTGATTTAATACTCTTGCAAATTAGCAATGTTTGTCAAATGCTAAATTGCCAGCAGATAGCACACAACATTTTTTTATAAATATATTTATTTACAACTATTAAATAAACACTTTCCACCTTCAGTGTTTCTTTTTTTTTTAAGGGGGTGGGGTGGTTATTCCTAATCAAAATCAAAATTTCTCAAAGTTTCAGCCATTTTTTCCAAAAATGTCATTCTTCATCTCTACATCACCAACCCAAAGACTTTCCTATAACTTTCCTGAATGCAAATTTTAAATTTAAAAAAAAAAGTAGTATATAACCTTTATTATTGATTCATCAGATATTTGATGACTTACTTACATAAAAATAGACACTAGTGAAACTACCTCTTACGAAAGCAGGACTGCACTTAAGGCTTTTGCATGTTCAGCCGGCTGATGACTGTCAGTGCACATGAATAAGGTTGATTTTACAATACCATCCAATGATACCTGTTTGATGGATGCTTTATTTTTCACAGAAGCTTCCAAAATGGTTCATATTTGTGATAAAGTAAACTGATGTTTTAAATCTTAATTTCTTCTTGCAATGCTATGAGTCAATACTTTAGGGCAGGGGTGTCAAACATATAGCCCATAAAATGCATTCACTTAGCCTACAAGGCAATAATGACTAGAGATGAATCCTTTGTTTATAGGAAGATTTAAAACATTTTCTGTATGAAACAAAATTGTAAAAAGCATTTAAAAAATACTATATAATACTAGTGCTAGTATGTGACTCGGGATGTATTCTATTCACAATCTTTGATGATCTGAATAACAGTGGAATATTTCAAAAAAATGTCCTGGACATTAGCTGGCTGTCCATTTCAAAGTGATGGAGCAGATAGAAGTGTCATCATTCAATATGGGTTCCAATAAAAATTTTGTGTACAAGTGCAGTCAATTTAATGTCTCTTTTTTGCCTTCCTCTGAATCCAATTCTCTATCTGTAAATATCTACATTTATTTCCTGTCCGATTTCATTTCATTCATTCAAGGAAAGAAAACATTCGGAACATGTTCTAGACAAGCAAATGGAACACATCTTTGCTTACTGAGGACTGCCTCTGCCATACAAATCCGAAGCTATGGCAGGTGATCTTTTATAGACTTACAAGGATAATTTTAAATAGTAATAGGGGACAATTATGTAATTACTGAAGAGAAAAATAGAGAAATTTGTATTTTTCAATAGAAATGGAAAACCAACTTTTTTGATTTGTACACAAAAGATGGCTGTTGATAAAGAATACAACATTTGACAACACTATTAACCATGGTGGGAAATATAATTAAATATGATGCAAAGTTAGGTAGGAACAAAGTTTCTAAATTGGAAAAGTCGTCTGGAAAAGCAGCTGTTAAAGCAAACTACGTGACTGCCCACAAACTAGCAGTATCCTCAAAACTCTCTTTGGAAGGGGGCATTTTGAAAAAGTGCATAAGTGCATGTTAATGGCTATGGAATAAATGTCAAGATAAACGGCAAGCTTTTTCAAATATAGGCTTCTCAATGAATACATTTGCAGAGAGAATCAGTGATTTATCTGAGAACCTTAACAGTCAACTCACAATTGCATCTGATGAGTTCAATTTTCATTCATGTGTTGATTAAAATTTGCACATAACAGAGGAGTCTTTAGAAATGGCTCCAACGAAAGACACAACAACAGATGATGACATCTTCAACAATTTGGTGGGGGCTCTGAACAAATTAGGTGTAGACTAGGCATAAGCTGTGAGTCTGCCCACAGACAGAGCACCAAATATGGTGGGTAGAAAAAGCTGGAGTTGATACATAACTTAAGGGAAAATTGCCAGCTATCAACCCACACCATCAGTTAGGTCATTTCCATTGCAATTTGCACCATGAACCTTTGTGTAGTAAAACCCCAAAGATAGGTGAGTCTCATTGTGATATTCTCACAGAAAAATACAGCAGCAAAATTTTTAAGCTAAAAAATAATCTAAGGAAGGTTTCTGCCTTTAGAAATCTTGAGAAAGGCTTTGCAATTTTCCACAACCAATTTTCTGTCAATGCACATGTGGTCTTGGAGGGGCTTCCGAGCTGCAGTGTGACACAATTTTAAAAAAAAATAAGCTCTCATGTTAGTGTAAGCACATTTTTATCAATATCTAGAACCAAAGTATCCAAGGCTAAAGTCTTTTGCTTCATGAATCTGTCCATGTGTGGAGCAACGTATGTCTATGAACAGCTCTTTCCTACAATGAACATAAGTCAAAACTACGTTCTCAACTTAACAACATACATCTAAAAACAATACTCAAGTTCACCCAATCACTTGCTCCAATTTTGATGTAATGATACAAACTAAGAGGTGTCGGATATCAGAAAGCAACAATAGTAGTAAATAAATACTTATTCATTTAATTATAAGAGTTATTAGTTGTATATGTAATTTTACTGCTGTTTATCAAACTTTCGCCACATATCTGGATGCACAGGGATCTGTGGAAAGGTTTCCAACACTTCTGACTTACAACCAAATGTCAAGCAAAGCAGATTTGAACATATGGTTTGGGAGTAAAACTGATATTGCACTCAACGACAGATGACTAAATTCCTGCAAGAAGATAGAGCATATCATACATCCAAAACCACTGCACCTGGATGAAATAAACTGGACTAGTTTCCTGGGCACTACAGAGCTTGGATATAAACCTTATTGAGTGCTTATGGGAACCTTCTGATGGACAATAAAGGGTTACAACCTCATAGCAGTGATTGAAAGAACCATAAAAACTATCAGAATACTTGGGCCAGATCAGCATTGATAATCTAACAGATTCCATAACTAAATGTGTACAAGCTTTACACAATACAAGGAGTATTCCTACAAAATAATGAAAACAACTTTTCAAACAGCTATTTCACATGTGTTACAGAATAAATACTTGTGGAGAAAACATATGTACAAATTAATAAAGAAGAGATTTGTACAAGAAAGTAAGATTTACATTCAAAACCACCCTCAGATGTTGTCATTCCAAAAATTTCAACAAATATCTACCAAGTGATTAAGACACTTGCTTAGTTACATTCTTTTAATGCACAATGTGAATTTATACCCATCCTTTTTGTGGGTTTTGATTTAAAGATAAGTATCACTGGTACAAGAAATGTACATATTAATATGATGATTATTCATTGCTGATATATGCTGATCCTACAGCACACATTTGGTCAATAAAAATTTATTTCTATCCACATCCAATGCAATATTTTTAATTAAAAAAAAAAATGTTGAAAAATCAGATCATCAGTATTTTCCAGCAGCCGACAAGTCTTATTTACTTTTGAATATGTAGATGGGTAAGAAAATCATTCCATACTAGAATTAATTACTTTTCTAGAAAATGCAAATTTTTAAATAAATCATCTTCATATCCAACAGAGTTCTAACTGCTGGCTGCCATAGCATAGCTGAACAGGTGCATCTCAAAAAATTAGAATATCGTGGAAGAGTTCATTTTTTTCCGTAATTTAATTCAAACAGTGAAGCTTTCGTATATTCTAGATTCATTACACATAAAGTGAAATATTTCAAGCCTTTTTTGTCTTAATTTTGATGATTAAGGCTTACAGCTCATGAAAATCAAAAATCCACTATCTTAAGATATTAGAATATTTCATAAGATCAATAAAAAAAAGGGGGGATTTATGATATAGAACTGTCAAACTTCTGAAAAGTATGTTCATTTATGCATTCAATATTTGGTCGGGGCTCCTTTTGCACGAACCACTGCATCAATGTGGCATGGCATGGAGGCGATCAGCCTGTGGCACTGCTGAGGCGTTATGGAAGCCCAGGTTGCTTTGATAGTGGCCTTCAGCTCCTGAATTGTTGGGTCTGGTGTCTCTCATCTTCCTCTTGACAATACCCCATAAATTCTCTATGGGGTTCAGGTCAGGCTAGTTGGCTGGCCAATCAAGCACAGTAATACCATGGTCAGCAAACCAGTTACTAGTAGTTTTGGCACTGTGGGCAGGTACCAAGTCCTGCTGGAAAAGGAAATCAGCATTTCTATAAAGCTTGTCAGCAGACGGAAGCGTGAACTGCTCTAAAATCTCCTGGCAAATGGCTGCGTTGACTTAGGACTTGATAAAACACAGTGGACCAACACCAGCAGATAAGATGGCACTCCAAATCATCACTGACTGTGGAAACTTCACACTGGACTTCAAGCAACTTGGATTCTGTGCCTCTCCACTCTTCCTCCAGACTGTGGGACCCTGAATTCCAAATGAAATGCAAAATATACTTTCATCTGAAAAGGGGACATTGGACCACTGAACAACGGTCCAGTTCTTTTTTTCCTTAGCCCGGGTAAGATGCTTCTGACGTTGTCTCTTGTTCAGGAGCAGCTTGACACTAGAAATGCGACACTTGTAGCCCATTTCCTGGACACATCTGTGCGTGGTGGCTCTTGATGCACTGACTCCAGCCTCAGTGCACTCCTTGTGAAGCTCCCCCAAGTTCTTGAATCAGCTTTGCTTGACAATCCTCTCAAGGCTGCAGTCATCCCTCTTGCTTGTGCACCTTTTCCTACCACACTTTTCCCTTCCAGTCAACTTTCCATGAATATGCTTTGATACAGCACTCTGCGAACAGCCAATGACCTTCTGTGGCTTACCATCCTTGTGGAGGGTGTCAATAAGTGTCTTCTGGACAACTGTCAAATCAGCAGTCTTCCCCATGATTGAGGTTGTGTGTACTGAACCAGACTGAGAGATTGATGGTATTTATACTGAATAAATAGTGATTTACTCAAACTCGAAATGGAATATTCTAATATTTTGAGATACGCCTTTTTAATTTTTTTTAGCTGTAGGCCGTAATTATCAAAATTAAAATATGCTTGAAGCATTTTAGTTTACATGTAATAAGTCTAGAATATATACAATTTTCTTTCTGAAATAACTGACAAAAAATATTGAACTCTTCCATGCTATTCCAATTTTTGAGATGCACCTGTACTTTAGTACTGTGCTTTCTTCTGAACCACTTAACACTATTTCCTCTACTTATACTAACTGCCAGAAAATGTTCACATTAATGAAACAGCTGATAATTTGACCAATCAAATGTGCATAGCATATGGATTATTTCTTAAGAAGATGATTAAGGTAGCCTGTGTAGTCTGGCAATTTTCACAAGATGCCAGCTTTTATCGAAAATTCTCACTTTTTTTTATTCTTACTGTGCAATTTATCACAGGATGAAGACAATCTAACCACACATACAGACTCAAATGGTTCTTGGCTGATAGAAGCACTTACCATTGTCATACAACACAGTTTAGCTTTAACTGTTTAGCTGTTTATCAAAATTTCCTAATTTAGAATTTGGAAAGAATTCTGATTTTTTTTAAAAAAAAATTGCAATAGTAAAATTAAGCTGCAAATTTAAATTTTGACCTTAATAACTGTACCAACCAAACAAAAAATAGGAGAAAGAAAGGGGGGGGGTAAATCCTGTTTGTTTTTAATCTAGAGGTATTACTGTACAAACCAAAGGTGGAAAAGATTTTTTTTGTTTTTTCCTTCTATGTGGTATAACATTCTTTACTGTTATAAAAAATTGGAAATGATAAGAATTGCTTTACTCCTATGAGCCTGGGGCCTTGTTGGTTGATCTCTATCCAGAACACTAACTACACCAGAAACCATGGCTAGCACAAAAGTCTCTGATGTATTCTGACCAGTCATCCTAATAAAAGTCCCTACCAGAACTCTCCATTTTTCAGATGTGAGAGGAAACTAGAGGATCCAACCAGCATTTGAACTCAGACTCTCAACCTTATCTGTCCAGCAGCTTATCACCAGACCACTGCACCACCCCTAGTGCCTTATAAAGCCCATAATGCTTTTTGTTATTATGAGGAAACTACCTAAAAAAAAATAAGATATACAAGGAATATCTGTTGCTCTCCTCCACCACAGCCACCATCTACCACCCTAAGTATGATATTAACTAGTCTCTGAGTTTTCAATGTCCACACACCTCAAAATTTTAAAAAGTGAAATTCTGAAGTCAATAAAAATGGCCAAGAATCAGAAGTCATCAAAGATTTTTACACTCCAACCAAACAGGCAATAAAATGTTTGATTTATGGCTGGGAACACTTAAACTTTAAAAAAATTATTTAGAAGATGATTTCAATCAAAATCAAAGCAGTGCCAGTACTGGTGTGAATATAAATTCACCAACCTATCAGGCAGCATAGGAGGAGTTTTTAAACAAATTTAGCATCTTTTAAGTCATAAGTAACTAAAAACATTTTTTAAAAAATTATTTACTTTAATATGTGAATGCAAAGTTCAACAACATCAATGGAAACCTTCATATCTCAAAATAGCTAATCATCAAACAAATTTTTTCTGAGCATTTAAATATTTAAAAGACAAATCAAAAATGTATAATTTCTTTTTTCAGTTTTTCAAACATTAACAAATGAATCAGTTAAAATATATATTTAGATAGTATCATGTGTAATTTTCAGTGTGCAAATTTTACTTTTCCCTGTTGACAAATACTGGTTTGTCTTGTGTAATCTGTTATTAATTACCAAATGCCTCACTACTCATTCTGTATGAACAGCCACTGAGGTGTACTTCAGGTCAACATGGCCGATGATCACAAAGTTAAAATAAGAGGGAAGACTATTGGACTATTGTACGCCTGTCTAAATACCCACCATTTCTTGAATTCCAGGTCTCAGTAATTAATCCCAAAATAGCAAGAGCTTCCAGGATCCAGAAAGAAAAAGCAAGCAGAAAAAAATCCCAGTAGAGGGCCATCACAAACAAACATATGCCTGCAAACAGTCTCCATTATCAACAAAAAAAAAAAAAAATGCTTACTAGGTCTGACTTTTATAAGGCATTAAAGGATTTATGAACATGCCAACTATTTAAAAAATTTTGAATAATATGGAGTATCCAATACAAAAAAATATTTTTAATAACTCATTTGTATCATTAATTTTAAGAGATTTTTAGTGCATTTAAGCTTTCTGATACTTCCAAACCTATTACCAACACCGCAACTAGCTAGCTCTTCTGTTGAGACGACCACACAAATTTTCCTGCAGGATGGAGGTCTGTATGACGTTTGTGTAAATGTTCTAATGCCACTACTTTTTTCTCCAGCATTTGATATAAAAATATCTCATATTTCTTGCTTTATACATTTGATTATCAATGATTAGAGCTTCAAAACAAAATTTAAATTATCAGCATGTTTAAACTTTCGAGTAATGTTTCTTTTTTGTTATTAGCACTGTTTACTAGAGCTCTCATACTTTTGAAAAATAATAATCATCTTCCACTGTCCATTATCTTTTACTGCACTTTAAGTATCCTAGTTGTTAGATGGTTACTGGATGAGTCAGAATATGTGTAAAGATTTCTACGATTCAAAGACAGCTACAGCTACCAATACTTAAAATAATTTTTCATTTCTTTGTACACATACTGATGTATGCTACTATCTGACATGGCAACAGTTCTAATTCCATTGACACTTCTCCAGAACAAAAAGTAAAAGAAAAAATAAAACAAAGCTAAAGAAGTTCCAAAGATCTTCAGAACCCATGGAAGTATCTCCCCCCCCCCACCCATTTCAGTTCAATTTTTTTTCTTTCAAACTGGCAGCTATAATTTTGAACTCCACAAAGAAATGGCCCAAGAGGACATTTTGAAGTCTTGCACATTCAGATTCCAACAAACTTACCATAGCACATTTTTGTCAAGTATAATATTTTCTAACTATATACACTAATAAAATGATTAAATAGAATAAATACTAATCAGATGAAATTATATTATCCTTATCAGAGTAATAATAAACAAAAATTAATCATTTGGGATTTGGTTTTTTTTTTTTTTGGTCTAAAAAGGAAAAAAAGAAACAACATAAGATAGGAGAGAATTTCAGTGAATACATCTTGAAGCTGAGTCACCTGTATTCAAGAGGGTTTTTCTTGGCTCCAGAAAATAAGTCTTACAGTGGATCTCACTTAATAGCACTGTTTATTCTATTAGATCTCATTAAACATCCTTCTTTTCTAGCATAACTGGCAAACAAAAGTTTCATCAGTAAATAATTGGTAACGCTTTCCTTTTTTTGTTTTATTTAGAGCATAATTCACATTTTGTGCATTGTCAACAGTTTTTCAATTTTTTGTTCATGCTTACCAGCCATTTTGAATGGGTATTTCCAGACAAAAGCAGTGGAATAAAGCAAAATATATAATGACATCAGAGGTGAAGGTAACTTGCTTAAAAACAAAAAGAAAGGTGTTTGTCTGATGTTCTTCTTGATATCTGAAGTGAAGTAAATTGTGAGAATGCAAAAGTGCAACAAGTTATCATTTGAAAAGGTTTTGTGTACTTGTGACATAAAAGATACCAGCAAGGATAGTAACCAGAATGGAAAATCAGAGCCAGAATGCACTTTCAACAGTTTCTTCCAAATAAAAGCAATAACCAATTTATATTCCCTCCTTTTTTTCTTTCAAGCAAAAAATGCGAAATATTAAATATGTCAATAATACATTCAGAATAATCAATATATTTTTAAAATTTTAAACACAAATATGGGGGGGAAGCATTTGCTGAAGATCTAAGCAAACAGTTTATCTTAAGGAAAATAACAAAAAAGGTTGTAAGATGTGTGTGGATGACTCACAAGACATCTTAATGTTTTCCAATGGCTGTACCAGGTAATCAATAGAACTGGCAACATATAAAAGAAACCAAACAAATTGATGTGACAAAAAAAAAAAAAAAAAAATGACAACAATGAAGAAGAAAATCACTAGAAGCCATAGAAACATCAGTCACACCATTAAAAATAAGATTAAAATATTCAGTGTTTTTCTTAATCAGTTTTACTTTTCAGTCATTAAACTTATCACTATAATTGTTATACAGAATTTTTTTTCCATCAAATAACTGTTTACCTTTTGGAGTATGCTTGCTGGACAAAACTAAAACCATTCAGGTCCAGTTTTTGGTTGAGCTACATCAAACCCTGTTAATTATACTGATATGATAGATAGTTTGTAAAATACCTATCGGTAGTCAAATATATTTAATGACACAACCAACCCTTTAATATCATTTAGAATGTTTTTTTTAAAAAAAAGCCATATATTAAACATAAAGCAGATCAGAAGACAACGCAGTGTGCCCAATGGTCATAGTAACACAGGGTTATTCATCAGCTTAATTTCTTGTTATTCTGTGCCAGCTCTACGGGATTTCCTTCCTACCATTAAACATGGTGTGTTTCAGTGGGACCTCCCTTAGTTCGGCTAGAGTCATTGCAACTGATGCTGTACAACCCTGCTCTCTCTTCATACACAGTAATCACATCCCCTGAGACATAAAACTACAGCACTAAGCTCCATCATCAATCAGGGTATTCTCCACTGTAGGCATTAGCGTACAACAAAGCAGCAACAAGTCCCCTGAGTGTTCTAGCAAGTGCAAAAATGCCGAGACGGGTGAGAAGGGGCACCTTTTTTTGCCAATTTTTAAGTTAATAGTAAATGAAGTTGTTAGGAAAAAATGAGACCATCAAGGGAACTTAAAGTTAAGATTTCTCTTCCCTCCCACCCTCATACACGCACACGCTAATCGATAAATGACACTGGAACTGCTTTGTGCAATTAAAAAAAAAAAAACACTTAGGGGTGATGTATCAGAATTGACAAGTGCGCACCATTCTAGGAAACAGCTGTGTTAAAATAAATAGAAAGAGTAAATGGATTGCAAAAAACAGCAAAGACAAAATGTCTTAGTTGTAGTCTTAATTATAAAAGCCGCCGCTACTGATTACTGATTTTCTGAAAAGCACGAAACAAAGCACAAAAATATCCATACGAACATTTGTGTGTGTGTGTGTGTGTGGTGTGTGTGTGGATGCTAAGAACTAGAAGCACTGCTGCTCTTGAAGCACTTATACCAATTCACCCAACATGCAGAGAAAATTGAGGAAAATAAAAAAAAAGAAAAGAACTGACAGGCATTTCCTATATTTTATATATCACAGGGAAGGAGATTTTAAGATTATTTAAAACAAAAAATCCTAAAAAACAAAAAAAAAAACATTTTATTTTTAATATAGTTTTTTTTTTTCTCTCTCTAGGCTTCAATGCTAATTAAAATTAAATTTATGATTACCGAGAAACTCCTAACACGGCATACTTTTAATTATCACTAACCAACTTAACCTTATTTCACTTGCTCGTTAGCAAATATCTGGCTTTTTGGAAACTCTTCCAAATCTACTGAAGTAAATGTCCAGTCAGAAGTAATGCACAAAACCAGAATACAGTGTAATATGTATAAAGTTTGTTCAGTTTACACATGAATTACAATAGTTATGGAAACCTCTCTAACACAATTTCTTCCCCAGCTGGCTACATAATTTTCCTTACACATCTAAAAATAAAGAACTCTAGAAATTTTTCTACCAAAGTACTGGACACTGCATGGTGTAAGATCAGCCACACTTCCTACTAGATAACTACAGCACTACACTTCTTCAGAGTTATCCCCCCACACTTCCTACGTACGAGATAACTACAGCACTACACTTCTTCAGACTTATCCCCCTTGTTGACATCATATCTGTGCTGAAACATGAAGACAAATATGAACAGATACATAATATGATCTTCATAATATTTCTTTTCTTGTTGTAGGTTACATAAGAAAACATCAGATTTATGCACTTTAACAAGCAGCTTCATCAAATGACTGATTAATATTTTTTTATAATTCACCACATATTCAGAAATACATATTTAAAATGCCAACCATAATTGAGGACCAAGCAATATCACCATAGCTCAAGCAAAACAATAAGTTAGCAAACAAATAATATCAATCCAAAATGCTATGCATGGAGTCAATGTTTTTTTTATAAAAATACTGAATTATTGGAAAAGTTCATGTTTCAGATTTCAAGTATTTAGCACAAGAAGAAATGTTATACGAGGTCTGTCAAAAAAGTATCCGACTTTATTTTTTCCCATGGGAAGTAATGACGTTAGGGAAGCAAAAGTGTGCATAGTGGAGCCGCACGCCTTAATGCGCATGCGTGGTTTTTGGGGGCTTGCTGAATGCATCAGTCGCTGTCAGGCAGCCAGTGTGTGAGGTTTTGTACTGCTTACTTGTCACATTTTCATTTTGCCCGTGATGACAGAACATGTGGAGCAATGATCTTGCATCAAGTTTTTCTGAAAGCTGGGAGATACCCAAGTGGAAACAATTCGCAAAATTCAACAGGCTTTTGGTGACAATGCCATGGGTGTTACCCAAATAAAAGAATGGTACAACAGGTTCAAACATGGCCGCACATTGGTGGAGAGTGACCAACGTTCCGGGTGGCCGTCAACAAGCCTCAATGCAATTGTTATTGAGAATGTGCAGATCTTGATAATGGAGGATCGTCGTTTGATGATGTGGGAAATTGGTGATGAGGTTGGGATCAGTAAAGATTCTGCACATGCAATTTTATAGGAGGATTTGGGCTTGTGCAGAATGGCAGCGAAATTTGTGCCAAAGCTGCTTTCTCAGGAACAACAACAACTTTGACTTGAGGTTGCGCAGGATCTGCTGGATACTGCCAACAGGGATCCTGAGTTCCAGAATACCATAACTGTAGATGAGACGTGGCTGTTCGGGGGGAAAAAAAAAGCTCAGTCGTCACAGTGGAAGCACCAACGTCAGGTCCGGAGCAAAATCAAGGTGATGCCGACTGTTTTCTTCGACTACCGAGGCGTTGTGCATCATGAATACGCACCAGAAGGACAAACAGTTACAAAGGAGTACTATCAGGAAGTCCTCCGACATCTTCGTGATGCAGTTCGGCGCAAGAGACCGGATTTGTGGGCCTCGGAGCTGCATCATGACAACGCCCCAGCTCATTTGACGCAGCTGATCCAAAGTTTCTTGGCAAAGAAAAGCATTTCGCTCATTTGCCAGGCTCCCTACTCTCCAGACACGGCTCCTTCTGACTTCTGGTTGTTCCCAAAAATGAAGATGCCACTGAAAGACTCCTGCTTTGAGACACAAGAGGATATCATGCGGAATGTGATGGCGGAGCTGAGGGCCATTCAAGAAGAAGCATTCCAGACATGCTTCGAACAATGGAAGGATTGCTAGGCTAAGTGTGTGGAGGCAAAAGGGGCCCACTTCGAAGGGGATTAGCAATTGAACCCCACCAAGTACGTAATTTTTTTTTCCCAGACTAAGGTCGGATACTTTTTCAACAGACCTCGTATATACCCAGTTTGGATTGTACAGGTTTTGGAAAAGATCTGAAAGAAGTTATCAGATTTTGTATGTGCTAATTGTTTTAGTATGTTATCTACAGTTGTCAATACTAAGGATCATAATTATAAATTGTTAAAGTTTTTGCACAGCTTATTATTAAGAAAAAAAAAGGTTTTAGCAACAGAACTGTAAATAGATGGAGTCATTCATAAGCATTGGTAGTTAAAGGTAATGGCACAAATTAGTTTAAAACAGTTGAATAGGCATTTCCTTTTCTTTGGGGGGGTTCATTTACAAACCACATTGGCTTCTTGCCACTTTAATTGCAACAAAATGAAGTAATCAATTCAGTATTTTTTTTCTACTTTGTTGCTTTTTTAACACAGAGCAAAAAAGCACTCATCATTGCAAGCAGAGTACAGAAATGCAGGCGAACAGCAACCAGCTGACTCGGTTCTTACAAAATGCCATAAGAGCCCCACCTACCCAACACACTTTAACACATTCTGCAATTTATAGCACGACAGCTCCATTTTTATTAAAGGTGAATTCTGATTTTAAAAAATAAAGCAAAAAAAACTCGGTTGTTTCTCTCCTGAATTGCTCAAATGTAGAAATTATTTTTGCTACAAGTTACATGAAACCATACATGGTAAGTAAAAACAGGTACTTAGAAAATTTCATAATGTAATTGAAAAATTAATGTGATATTCTGAACCACGACCACAACAAGTGATAGGCCATCAAGATTTTGTTCTCAATTGTATAGTTTTTTTGTTTTTTTTCCATGTAGGAAGGATTTCACTTATACTTGAAAAGACAGAAATTTAATACTTAAGAAAGGTCAGGCTAAAGGAAAGAGTAAAATATAACTGACAAGACATAAAAAAGTAAAAATCATGGAAAGAGCATCGATCAAAGCCAGTTTGTACCATTTAGCCTTAAATATAATGTATAAATTAATTTCATTGTGTAACAAGAAAAAACGGGGCTTCATAATAGCGAGCTTAAATGGTTCCTGCCATCTGATTATGTTCAAATTGATAGATTAACTGTTAAACCAAAAAGACTGAGCCTGCAGCAATGAATTATAATCTTAAAACCATGCTTTCCTTGTTGCTGGATTTTCTCTCTCTCTCGCACACGCACACACAGAGAGAGAGAGACAGACAGACAGACAGACAGAGTTTCCATTCCTTATAAAACCAATCTCGCACTAATTATTCTTTTGCAATAAATTATTTTCCAAAACACAACCTCTAACTTGTGTGTATAAGATTGATGAAGCAAAAAACTAAGTAACAGCGAGGTTATGTTCCTCCTGATCAAATGCAACATTCATACCAATTTGCTATTTATTGTTCAACTTTAACTTCTAATTAGTTTTGTTCAAATGTGAGAGAGAGAGAGAGAGAGAGAGAGAGAGAGAGAGAATATGGGGTTCCATCAATGGAATGAAGCAGATTTTTTCTTCTGTACAATACAACTATTTCAGTGAAGCAACACCCAGCTTCTTTTAGAAATATCAGCAGTTTCAAGTGTTCTTCCACACTTTAGTTGTCACACAATATGAAAATATTATTCTTAACCGTAAAGATTGAAGTATTTCTGTAAGTGAAAGCAAACCTACATGTTGCAAAATATATGTAAAAACTTCATCAAAGGCATAATGTTTCAGATCAAACATTTATATATTTTTTAAAATTTTTTTTTACTTATTCTGGGTTTGTGTGGTATTTCAATTGTAGCAAAAGTTAAGTTGTCTGAACATGGAAATGACAGCATCAGCCTCTTCTGTGAAACCTATGAAAGTCTAAAGGCTGAAGCCTGTTTACATAGATGAAATGCAGTCAAGAATGTGGCACTTCCTCTTGTAGTACAGAAAAAATACGCAAAAGAGTTCACGTGTTTTATGGGAAACTATAAGTATCATAAGGATCAATTTTCAAATCTGCTGAAGCTTGCTGAGCTTGCACTGACAGCGCCATTTCAAAATGCAAATTATGACATGAATTTTCAGCACGAAATGATACTTAGGACAATTAAAATTCTGACAGAAATAGACTATCTGCATGTCAACAATTGGTTGCACTGAATATTAGTGGAGATGCTGAATTTGACTTTAATCATGTTATCTAAGAATGGATGAACATCAAACAACAAAGAGTATATCAGGTAAATGAATCAGGAAAATGCATAAGTTAGGAAGTGTTTCATTTTCAGTTTGAGTTTCATATATTAAATTTATACTCTGTTATCAATCATAAATTTATAAATATTCATTTATTTTTATCTTTAATTACTTAATACTGAAACCCAAATTTTTGATGGCTCCAGGTGAGACATATAGATATTTAGTTTAAAGAAAAGTTGTAGCAAGTCTCATATTTACATTAATAGTGTGTTGATAATATACTATTGTACTTAGTTCCCCTCCCAGTTCCTGTTATCATCAAAGAAGTCTGCTGACTACAGCCAGTGTTCACTCTTCACTATCTTTGTTTGCCCAGATCTTTCTACCATTAAAAAAAGTCATTTGCTGATTGTCTTTACTGTTGTTTAAAGGGAAATTCACAGGTTCAGCTAATTGCATGAAGGTTATTGCTTTCATTCTTTGTCTTAGATCCCGTGTATGACTAAATGAGAAAACAGTCGCTGAATCTAATGCCCATCGTCGTCTAGTAGTTTTTCTAATTTACTTGATGTACATGTGGTTGTACTAATGCTATGTTCATGTTTTTTTTTTTTTTTTCTGAAAAGAGAAACCAAGTTTCATTAGTATAGGGATAATGTCAATCAGCAAATAAATGACCGCAATGAATACAATTTGTGAATGTAGCATTTTTCCATCCTTCCCAGCTCTTTCTTCTTGCTCATTGCAAAGGATGATCAAGTATGGAAAATTGCTTCTGAAGCTTAATAGAAAGCTAACCATCTAACTGCATGAACTCCCTCTAATTGTCTTTCATTCGAAACCACCTATTTGAATCGGCTGGGGCAGTAAATAAGGAAAATGTTTAAAGAGATAATACACTGAAGTAAAAGTCTCTCTGCTCTTCAACCTGGCTAGTACATACTGACTGCCCACTTGTATGCCATGCATTGAATATCCAGGCAATATTATCACCTAGAATTTCAATGCTATCTACAAGCAGGGAAGGGTCTTGGGATTAAAGTTAGTGGATTTGAGTATTAATCTGGCATAAATAATACATTTCTTTCTAACAAAGCTAACATCACACATCAATGAATAAACCCTACTGCTACTTACTTTCAATTTTAGATTGTTTTCAACCACAGAAGAAAATGAATCCTAAAACTCTTCTGTAGGTTATTCAGAATAACTCTGCATGCGTAAAAGCTTCGAGAGTTCCACAAGTAAGAAATATTTTAGGATTTACACCCTATTTACCATGCCTATGCATGGCAGATATAACAGCCAGTTATTTTCAATAGCGCTTTCCATTTGTTTCCTTAATTCTTCTCTAGCATTAGACAAAGCATTTACATGATCAGAAGATACCTGATGTCATGCAAGGATTGAGGTTTGAAAATATGAACTGCCACTACAGATTAGATAGTTTTTAAGCAAACACTGCATTTCATTATCTTTCTCTTCATAAGCAAGCTTCTGTAAATGACACTGCTAAACCAGTGCATTTGAAAATGCCTAACAGATTTCCTTACTCAGTGCCTCCTACTCATTATCAGGATTCATCTCAGTATTAATGCAACCATTAATGCAGTGTAATTCCTTTAATCTGGCAGGTACTAAACCACATAGGTGCAGGATTAGGTAGTGTGCCGGTTTATATCGGCATAGTTTACCAATAATACAGGAAATAAAAATAACTCACCTATAATAGTAATGTATAGTAAAACAAACAGCAATACTGTAATAAAAACTACCTAAATTGAATAATAAACAGTACTGCGTATAGCAGACCTTGTGTACAGTACCAGGAGGACTAAAAACAGAATAGCTGTACCATAGTGCTAACGGTGAAAAAAAAAACATTGGAAGTGCCAGAACACAAGTTGCCGGATTAAATAAATTTTACTGTATTTTTATTAATTGTTGACTCACCAGTTTCCTTCTCTGTGATGCTGCATGTGCAGTACTGAAAATAATTATGGAAACACAGAAAATATGCACAACCAATCAGTAACTGAAACCAAAAGGTGTGTATAATACATGCACAATGCATTATTACAGAAAATATTTTTAAAATGACAAATTGAATACTTGTACAGTGCATTAGTATTTTCTATGTAAGCCCTTTGCCTTATATAAAGCATGACGCATTGTTTTCGTGCTCCCATACAGGTTATTAGGTTATGACTGTGGAATGTGGTTCTGAGTATCTTGTAGCACTTTCCACAATTTATCCAAGGTATTTGGTTGCGCCATGATTTTCTCAGTAGCCATGTAGCCTCAACGTTGCTTATATCAGGACATTGTGCAAGCCATACTATCTTTGTCAGTGTTCCTTCAGCTTTACATTCCAAATAGTTTTTCACCACATTGGCTGTATGCTTGGGGTCCCTGTCATGTTGGAAGATAAATTTCCACCCAATGAGAGATTTTCTTGAGGAATGGCATGATAAATGAGAACCTGCTTGTACCTGTCAGCAGTTGGCATACCTTTGATTCTATGCAAATCTCCAAGATGCTTCACTGTAGCTGCACTGACTGCTATATCATTCCCCAGTCTACCTTTAAAGAAACTGCCATTGATTACTGCCAAACAGTTCAACCTGTACTCATTTGTAAGAAGCACCATCTTCTATGTTTGGTCATCCCACTATATCATTTCTGTTGCCCATTTTAACCTTGTTTTATGACTCTCTCCTTAGCAAAGTTTTCAGGAGCTGCACAACTATTGAAGTCATTTCAGATTAACATGTACCATACTGTTCTTCATAAATGTTAGCATATATACTAGCAGCTAAGTCATTTGCAAAATCTTTTCTGACTTATCACATATCAAACCAAGAATTAACATCACTTTTGGAAAGTTTGGCCTTTTTTCCGCAACTGCATCCATTGTCCACAATACCATTTTCAAGCATCCTCCTCAATCTCCCTCCTCTGAAACATGAAGTCAGAAAACAATCCACCACATGGAGTAGCCTTCACTGCCTAAGACTTTGATTTCTACATCCTGTCATGTGATATTTCCTTCCCAAAACTTATACCATTTACCACAGCAACACTACAATATCACTGTCTACTCAATACTTTTATAGACCTCCTGCAGGTGTGGCACTTTCAGATTGCTTGCATGCTAAATTTTAACTCTATAGTGATGGTGATTGCAAAACTAAATGCAAATGTAACTAGTCCAGGATTTCGAATGCATCTACTGTAACCAACACGACTATTTTTCATGGCACCTTTTGTGTAAAAAAAAAAAAAAGGGGCCAGTGAATGGCACAACCTAGATTGGATGCTGCCTGCATCATATTATTTTTTCTTTAAAATTTTCTTTCTTTACTTTTCTTTTAAATAGAATCATGGAAAACAAATTTAAAGTATTTATTATTTAGCATATACAAAAGAATAGGATCACTATTTTTTATTACATTAGGTCGTTACAAAAGTTTTATCAGTTTTTATATGTTAATTTTGGATTCATTTTTTGCATACTTGTGAAGGTGTATGTAGATAAGTTATATAATGTTTCGTAGCGTGCTTTGACATACATTAGGCAAAACCTACCTTTTTAAAAACCATAAAATGAATATTTGTTTCAGGTTCTGGGTAAAACATGGATAGAAAAGCTTTTGTGCCATTTCGCTTCACAAGTTCAAACTAGGCCACAAAGCGAGCGAGGCAACTCGTAACCTTAAGCAAGCATGGGGTGACGACACAGCAAATGAGTGCACAGTACAACGATGGTTTGCAAAGTTTCAATCAGCAGATGTGAGCCTCAAAGATAAGGAATGCAGTGCCTTCCAGCTGTGATGACGACCATCTGAAAGCCTCAGTTTTAGCCAATCCAAGAAAAACAGTGCAAGAAATTGCTGGAGAGCTTGACGTAAGTACTGCAGCTGTTTCCCAGCATCTTGACACAATCAGCCAGGTGAAAAAGCTAGACAAGTGGGTGCCTCACAAGTTGAATAAACAACAAAATCATCGATTGGAGACTTGCTCTTCGCTTGTCATAAGAACAAAAACGACCCATTTCTTGACTAAAACATTAGGTATGATGAAAAAGGGATCCTTTATGATAATCGCAAATGATCAGCACAGTGGCTCAACAGAGACAAAGTGCCTAACCACATTCCAAAACCCAGCCTCCACTCAAAAGGTGGTCATGGTCACTGTCTGGTGGACTACAACTGGTATCATCCTCTATAACTTCATGCAACCTGGCAAAACCATCACAGCTGAAAGGTACTGTTGTGAATTAAATGTTGTTCATCAGAAACTCTCCCAACAACAACATTGGTGAAATGGGCACAATCCTGCTCCAAGACAATCTCCACATCCCTACTCCGGCAATACTTAAATATCTTATGACATATCAACACAATTGCTAAAGTTTATCAATTTTCAAATTTATTGTGGTTTTCTTGTGTTCAAGCATACAACATTATTTTGTTTAAAATAATAACAACAACAATAAATTTATGAAGAGAACTTGTCATCAAAAATAAGTGAGAACTTGCATGCATCTGTTTAAAGTGTTAAAGGGAGAGAAGCTAATTATAAAACTCTTCTGATTAAATAGAGCAGGAAATCTACACAAAAGAGCAAAAGAAATCAGGCCACTGACTTGAAGATACCCCAAAATGAATATGGACTAATGAGCTACAGCCACAACAAGTACCAGACCAACTAGCCTAACCCAACACCAGAACAGTTTAATTTGAAAAAGTGGTCTATGCATTACATCAACAAAATACAAGAGTTATCAAGAACAATAGAACTTGTTTAGGGGCATGCACTTAAACCACCTGAATATTACTAGCTATTCTACAAGCAGATGATACAAAAAAGAGAAAATCAAACCACATCTCCTGATACACATTTTCAACAGAAATGGTGATATTAAATATGTAAACAAACATAATTTACCAGACAGAATAGAAGGTTATTGGTCATGCATCATTTACAGGTTTTCCCTATCACCTTATTAGTAGTCATTGAACTAACAAATAAACCCATATTTATTTGGACAACTCTTCACAGTCCCTATCATCAGGATTTTTAATGTGGATGGAAAGAAACTGGAGTGCCAAGAGGAAGCAGATAAAACTGGCACCATCAAGCTGACCCTCAGCCTTGGCAATCCAATACCCTAACCACTGGGTCAGTGATTTCCCCAAGACAGTCAGTCCTGAACCCCCACTGTTGGTGGTTAGGTTTTTATATAGCTTTTGATCAGAATTTTAGCCCAATGAACCACTGGGGCATTGGCATTTTCCAATATACTTCATAAACCCCCCCCACTACTTAAAAATTATAAAAAGCTAATATCACAAATACATTCATAACATTTCTATTTAGAATTAATTAAATACATGCAACACATTAAATAAAACAAAAAAGTCAACTCGATGATTTCCTAAACTTAATTCTCTCCTCACTTTCATTTATTTAAAATTCCATTTTTCAAGCACTTAACTTTAATTCAAATGGAATTTAACTTTCGTTGATTTCTCCCTCATGCTAAATAAATGTTTTAAAAAATTCTACAAAAACCACATCTGCACCCTCTGATAATTTAAAAGTTAAAAATAAAAACCATAATGGTATTTCTGATATTTCAAAATTTTATCACATCTTAAAATGTTCCAGATCAAATTTTGTTCTTATCGCTACACTGATCCACCAAAATATAGTCCCAATACAAACTTAAGGCCAAGGTTAATGAGATGATCCTTGACCCATATTATCAGGTTACATTTAAATTATTAGTCTTTTACTTATATTTTAAGTTAATGTTGCCAAATTCTATAAATTCCATCTCATTCCCAACATTTCAACTCACTACAATTTGAAATAATAGAGCTTAAGTAAACATACAAATAAACAAACAATTAAAATTCTAAAGTATGCATCAGAAACTCATTAAAATACTCAATCAACCAACCCAATTCTTCTTAATTTATTAATGGGATACCTCTTTCCAGCATCTAAAATGTTACACATTTGAAGCAATTCAGTAATTTGTTGCTACAAAATTAAAGGCTAAAACCATTCCTTGTGCTGATAACAGCAACAGAAAGCTTCAGAGCAAAGGAATCAAAGCACCAGCTAACGAAAACATTTCTTGTTTGATAAAATGAATCATCAGCTTCAAGATGAAACTAGTGCTGGAGATAACAGCAACACAATTAGCTTCAGGGTGAAAGAATCAAAGTACTAGCCAACACTAAATCCTATCCTAAGGTTAATAGCATATTCACCAGGTTAAAGAATACAAACAATAAAAAATACCGCATTTCTGATATCAACATTTTATAGCAAAATTAACTCTTTAATTTCATTAGATAAATACGCACATGCCTATAAAAGCTCAATTTGACAGTTTCTCAGAATGAGTAAATCATTGATTGGTATCTTAAAATGGGACTCAGATATAACCTTTGATGCTGATGATAAATTAAAGATTTGTCAAAACACTAGACATTAGTTAAAGTGTGATTCACTTTAGAATGCATACTGTGCAGCCCCATGACTCAGTTTGGCCCCTATAAGCTATACTTATGATGAAAAAATTCCTGATCTTTTAAACACAATATGGACTTAACTTTTTTCACCTCCATATCACTTAAAATACAGATGTAACCCGTGTTGGTTTTAATAGTTAACTTTTTAATGACAGCTAGATTACAAAGGATATTCAACATAATTCCATTTTTCTACATGCTACAATTTCAAATCCAAAAAATAAATTTTAAATTTTTGTATGAAAAATTAGTCCTTCAAGTCAGGGCATAAATTTCTGTTTCTGAAAATTTTTCAAAAGCAAACAGTCTGAACTGTATGAAAAACCATTTTATTCCAGTAATGCACCAAGTCCCACTTTTAGCAAAGAATTAGATTTTTAAATATGCAGAGATAATATTAAAAATAGATCTCGTTACCTTCCTAAGTCCACAGTCAAATATCATTACCAATCTGCTATAAAATTAATTTTACTTAAAATCATTCCCATCTATTCATATAACCAATTTTGTCAAATATTTCCAAACTTTTATTTTTAAAATTTTATAAAATATTAAAAATAGAAAAAATTTTACATTATTTATTCTCTTTGAGTATTTCATGCATTAAGTGGTGCCATTTTACAATATCAAATATTTAAATCATAAACAAATGTACATAATTTAATAGTTGAGCATACATTAGATATAGAAATTTAATAAGTGCTACATCTGATGCTGTATTAAATACAATAGCAATCAGCTTCACAGTAAAGAAATTAAACCATCTCCAATTCCATAACTTCATGATAATGAACTCAAAATCACCAGTCGTTCACTACGACTACCCCCAAATGCCAACGTCAACAACAATTAGCTTCATTATAACTGGACCAAAAGCACTAGGCATTATAAAATACTCTGCATCAGCAAAAATCATTATCTGCCATTTCTATTTGATAATAGTAATATAGAAGCAAGTCTTGGGTTAATATTCACATGCATAAACTGAAAAGAAATCCTTTGTTAATAATTTGGTCCAGTAAAAGTAACTGTTTTTAGAAATTCAGTTTTCAACAAAGAGTCCTCAAATTAGGAATGCTGATTATATTTATATATCACAGGGAAAGTTACGTTCATGAAGTACAATGCTTGAAAAACTAATATTTGGTTTGCCTCTTGTTTCTCCTTATTTTTATTTCATTTTTTTGCTGTTCAAATTTCTGAAGAATAATTTTCTTTTAAATTTAAACTTCAAATTTGGCCACAAAATTAAAATCAATTTTATGCTCAATTCTGATATCAAATCATTTCCTTACCCTTTTTAAATTGGAGCAAGGGGTATATAAGGTAGCACTGTTATTTAGATCTAATTTATATCAAGCATTAAAAAAGTATAATATGGATTGAACAAATTTTTTTCCAAATTTCAAGAAAGCCATATTGTTTCTATTCTTGGCATGATCTTAAACCCAATATGAATGTTTTGTTACAATTATTCCTTACCATGTGCTGTGCAATTTTTAAGAACTTTTATCAGCCAACTCCTTCTGAATGAAGAACAGCATCCACAATAATTTGTCACTAGCTTATCCTTTTCCTTGGCTAGAATGGCTACAATGTTTCCCTAGACTTATAGTGGTTTGGAACACATAATACGAGGTCTGTCGAAAAAGTATCAGACTTTATTTTTTCCCGTGGGAAGTAATGACATTAGGGAGGCAAAAGTGTGCATCATAATGGAGCCGCATGGCTTCATGTGCAAGCATGGTTTTTGGTGGGCTTGCTGGATGCGTCAGTCGCTGTCAGGCAGCCAGCGTGTGAGGTGCTGTACTACTTACTTGTCGCATTTTCATTTTGCCTGTGATGACGGAACGTGTGGAGCAACGATCTTGCATCAAGTTTTGCCAAAAGCTTGGAGATACCCAAGCAGAAACAATTCACAAAATTCAACAGGCTTTTGGTGACAATTCCATGGGTGTTACTCAGATTAAAGAATGGTACAACAGACTCAAAGATGGCCACACCGGTGGAGAGCGACCAGCGTTCCGGGAGGCCATCAACAAGCCGCAATGCAGTTGTTATCGAGAAAGTGCGGACCTTGATAATAGAGGATCGTCATTTGACAGTGCGGGAAATTGGTGATGAGGCTGGGATCAGTAAAGATTCTGCACATGCAATTTTAAAGGAGGATTTGGGCTTGCAAAGAGTGGCAGCAAAATTTGTATCCAAGCTGCTTTTCCAGGAACAACAACTTCGTCTTGAGATTGCACAGGACCTACTAGATACTGCCAACAGGGATCCTGAGTTCCAGAATACTGTGATAACTGGAGATGAGTCATGGGTGTATGGGTACGACCAGGAAACCAAAGCTCAGTAATCACAGTGAAAGCACTCAACGTCGCCAAGGTCCAGAGAAAAATCAAGGTGATACTGACTGTTTTCTTCGACTACTGAGGCATTGTGCATCACGAATATGCACCAGAAGGACAAACAGTTACAAAGGAGTACTATCAGGAAGTTCTCCGATGTCTTCATGATGCAATTCAGTGCAAGAGACCGGATCTGAGGGTTTCACAAAACAGGCAGCTGCATCATGACAACAACCCAGCTCATTCGTCACAGCTGATCCAAGGTTTCTTGACAAAGAAAGGCATTTCGCTCATTCTCCAGTCTTCCTACTCTCCAGACATAGCTCTTTCTGACTTCTGGTTGTTCCCAAAAATGAAGATGCCACTGAAAGGCTCCCACTTTAAGAGCCGAGAGGACATCATGCAGAATGTGACGGTGGAGCTGAGAGCCATTCAGGAAGCATTCCAGATGTGCTTCGAACAGTGGAAGGATCACTGGGCTAACTGTGTGGAGGCACAAGAGGCCTACTTCGAAGGGGATTAGCAATTGAACCCCACCAAGTACGTAATTTCTTTTTCCCAACCTAAGGTTGGATTCTTTTTTGACAGACCTCATATGATTGTCCAATTTTTGGTATCAAGCCAGTGCTGATTGCTAAAAGCTAAACAACCCTGACTTGGCAAAATTTGTATGGTAGCCATTTAGTTTGCAGCAAGCTCCACAATTCATTGTGTTGCTGATTATTCTGATTCTTTGCTAGGACTACAAAAATTCACTCTTTCTTGATCAGGTTTAGATCTTGGAAAACCAAATAATATTAATGATGCCATATTGTTACTGCAACCAGATACACGGCTGAATGTAACATATTTTTTTTTTTTACATAACTTTGCCAAAATGGTTAATCTTGAATATATAACTAGACAAAATGTTGCGACTTAACCCATAAAAGGGGGCAGGCCAGGTTTCGACACATGACAATTTAACTTTTGCCATGTTTGTTTAAATTCCAAAACCAACTTATAACAATAGAGGCAGGCCTATGGATGTCATTATCGTACACTCACCAGGCGCACAGATGATACATATCCCTCTACAGTGTGAAGAGTATGTTGACTCCTGCAGAAAAGCTTGAGAATGTTGGATGATCTAAGATGTGGAGAAAGAATACTCACATCAGATACATCTGGTGAAGAGAGTGAAGTAAAATATCAAGAGAGAAGTGATCTGACTGACTTGGAGTCACCACTGCCAGCTGCATCTCCATTAATGTGTTAGGCCTAGTGACGGTTTCATACCAAATTTGCCCTTTTTTGATAGAGGTAAACAAAGAAACCAGACCTCCATGCCCACTCCTCTTATTGCAAAGTGAGGAAAGATTACTCCAGTCTTACACGTACCACCCTCTACTACATCTTACTCTGCACCACATCATGCCAAAACAAAAGTAGTTATAAGATGATGTTATATATTTTATGCTGTTTCTGTATATTTTTCTTAACTTTGCATGCAAATCTATCATATCAGAAAGTTTGTGCACAGGTAATAGAATTTTTGACCGTATACTGACAGTTAAGAGTTAACAGATTAGTGATGTAAGGCCAGAGGATTGAAAATTGCCTTTCATTATAACATAAAACAATACAGAATGCTTATTGAGCACATTTTTTTTCAAATTTTAAAGGTAAGCAACTGAGAAGGAAGCAACCATCTTTACCCTTTTGTTGCAAATTCAATACATAACAAAATTTCATAACAGATAATGTGATACATGCTTTTTAATGGCAATATATGATATACCCCTATTTTAATTTTGGACGAAAATTATAATTAAAAAATCTAACCTGGAGAAGAAACAATGTATTTATGTATTCTGGAGTTGGCATGGTTTATTACTAAACTTGAACTTTATACAGTCAAAATGTTCCATGAAATTATAATAAAAAAAACAACCAATCAGCTATTAAAGTTAAGCAAGCAGATACTGAAAATATATTCACCCACTGTCAGCACAATTAGCCAGCTCTAATAGTAATGGTGAAAATATCTAAAATCTTAAGTGCTTTGCATTAATGAAATCATGCAAACTATTTATTTGATAAGCATTTTTCTGACATTAGAAAAAAAATGATATTTTGTAGATCTGTAAAACTGAAGTCTACATGGTTTTAATGTGTATAAAGGTGAACTACTAGCAGATGCATCAAGATCAAATGAACACACAAAATTTTGTTCTAAAGATGCAATTAGATATAATTTTGAGCTGTCAAACATCAAAATTAACAGCTACCAATAAGAATAGATAATGCCAACTGCTCAAAAATTTAGAATGCACATCCAATGACTGCTACAAAAAAATTGAATGTGCATAGAGAACAAAACCACCACCAAATCTTAGCTCAGATCTTCACTCACTCCAATTGTAAAAAGGTGTAGATCAAGAATTGGCTTAAATTCTCAACAAAACAAAAAAAGACTGTGACCCTTCATCACAGATTAATCAATCTATATACCTGATTGGAAAGAGTCATTACACTAGATAGCTGAAAATGCAAAATACTCATAGGTAATAATGCTAACCTGGTATTGAACGAACCGTTTTCAGGCTTTTTATTGGATTATCTCCCATTGTGGAGACTGGTGTAGACACAATATCATCATCTTACAAAGCCTCAATACCACCACAAGCAATTTAATCTTATGTAGTGTTTAGTTTCAGAGTTCAACTCCAAGTGAAGCTAAATCCCATCTTTTTGTTTTCTTTTAAGTTTCTATAATCAACAGCAAATACAGAAATATAAATACAATTTTTTGTTTTGTTTCAGAGACAAAAAGAAAACAAAACCAACCAACCATAAATTGTTCCTCCAAAAATGCTAAATTTTATTTATCACTTATTTCACCCAATATTAAATGTTATTTTCTAAAATTTCCATAAACTTAAAAGTAATATCAGCCTCATGGGAGAATCAAGATTGAAACTCTCAGCATAAAGAAGAATTTGTCCTCAACAGATGGCTTTAATTCAGGTAGATGAGCATAGCAATGTGTAGCATCCACTCACAACAGATTACTTCCAGTTAACTACAAGGATTCCTTCAGCTTTAATTAAAAACTTGTCATCATTATTTATACTGCATGCTGGAAAACTAAATCAATTCTTCACTACTGGTACCCGTTCAGCCCAGTTGTCAGTGGAAAGACCTTAGGCATTGCCCTTTATTCTGTTTTAATAACCAAATGTTCTCAACAAGATACAGAAACACAGAAAAATTACACTCTGTATGCCACATGCTAATCTATCCTGGATTCTTCATTTGACGTTCCTAACATTTTTTTTCTTTCTCCCTTTGACTGCAGTTTTCCAGATTCAGAAAAATCTGCCTAGGTACCAGGATTCTTCTAATTTAACAGCTACCATTAGGCCTGAAAAAGTCAAGTAGTTTCCACCAAAGCTTCCTTTGAACAATACCTCAGTATGCCCCCAAGAAGGAAAGTGCAATGACTCACTACAGCCTGCTGTGATAATCAGTCTGACTTCTAATGAAAGGTGCCAAATGAAAAATAACTGACTGTAAAAAATTGTAACCAGGTAATAGCAACATCACATGAAGTATTTCTTTTTCTTTTATTTTTTGTAGGTGGGAAAGCTTGGTGCATATAATATCCTCCTAAGAATAGCCATTAAGGCACCAACTGTTTCAAGCCCTTGACAGCCTTAACAATAAAGTAAACTAAACTAAGCCATTATGTCTGAAAGGATTACTTAGGCAAGCAGAGTTACCTGCACCAGGAAAAATTATTGTATATAATATACTACAAAAAAATATTTTTTTTTGTCTGGGAGTAGGTTAGATTTGCTTAAGTAAACAAGCTCAAAAAAAAATTAAGATTATTTAAGTATTCACCATTTTAATATTGTGTGAGTTTTCCTAAATTAAATTTTAATGTAAACCTTTTGATATATTCATGATAAATTTGAGTAGCATTATATACTCCATTAAAAAAACAAACTATATATATATTTTTTTTATTCATTTTATATATATCACCATCCATTTGTGAATAAACCTCCAAACATATGCAAATTTATTTTTCAAAATTTTATTATTTGTTTTGATTCTGCATTTGTTCCTTTGTAACAACATTGTGTTTATCAGAAATTGTTATCAACTGTAAATAATAATATTAATCTACTTAGTCCTGGGCCAAGACAAAGATTTGGGGGCAATGGATGATTTATCATATAACATTGATAAGGGCCTGATGATGATAACTACAGTAAGCATCTGCTATCAACAAGGGTTATAAACACCACATCTCTAGTGAAAAGTCAGCAAGGAGACACTTTATTTATCATACCTAAATGTGGAAGCCAGGCTAAATAAGTTGATAAAAAATAGATAAATAAACCTTAACCCTTCTATTATGTTGAGATCTTGGCTACATCTAATCTGTTTCAGGTCATAATGTTTATATACAAGATCAGTAATAGAAAAACCAAGCACATCAAAGTTATTTATTTCTCAGTGTGTTCCTGGCTCTAAGCTTGGAAGAGTCACAAAATACAAATTTTTTATAAAAAAAGTCTTACAACTTTTAAGCTTGGTAAGAACTAGTATCAGTTCAAATAAACCTAAAACATAATAAGAAGGTTAAAAAGGTTTACAAAAAACTTATTATTGCTTTATACTTGATTTGTTATCATTCTGATGCTTCTAAATTTTGAAAACTAGTACCCTAAAAGAATGATCTAGAGAAAAAAAGGAAAAATAATTAATAATAAATGAATTAAGTCTCTATGCATTATTTATTTTATAGAACATAATCATTATGCCCTTTCCTTTATGAAATAGTCTACTAAAGTACCTGCAAAGAAAGAATTGTTGTTCATGATCATTTAAAAAAATAATAATTATATAAAAAATGTAAAAATAATTTTGCATTATCTCAACACTACACACCTTTTTATCCTCGCTAAAATTTACTTTCTGATTGGACTAATCTTGGAAGAATTAACATGATTAAATGATATAGGTCTCAAAATAGATCCCAGATGAAGGTTGGTAGTGACAGTAAAACAATTATAATAATGGAAGAGAAATCAATTTCCCTTCTGCTCAGTACTGATTCTAAAGATGTGTTTGTAAAATAAGCATAATCCAACACTTCAAAAGAGAAAGAGCAAACTGATATTCAAGCTCGGTCTGATGTTCTGATAATTCAACTACAGCATGTGGGTTGAAGATGTACTTCAGGCACAAGTTACAAGAATAAAAAGTAAATTAAAAATGACAGGGATCATCCATAAAATCTAATGAGAGGTTCTTGCAAATACCAAATTGAGATCAGAGTGAGAAAATGTGAATAGATGCTTCCAGTAAATAATTTTCTGCGTTATTATTAGTGAATAAAGGTGAAAGTTTCTCGTCAGCCCTAGTTACACACATTCATTCACTCTCTACACGCACACACACACACTCATTTCTCTTTCTATGCACACACACTAATCTCTCTCATTATATATATACATATAATGCACATACACACAATCTCTCTCATTATATATAATGCACATACACAATCTCTCTCATTATATATAATGCACATACACACACTAATCTCTCATTACATATAATGCACATACACACACTAATCTCTCATTACATATAATGCACATACACACAATCTCTCTCTCATTATATATATATACATATAATGCACATACACACACTAATCTCTCATTACATATAATGCACATACACACAATCTCTCTCTCATTATATATATATACATATAATGCACATACACACACTCACACATTAATTTCTCTATTTCTCTCATATACATATATATATAATCCCTCTCTACATATGTATATAAATAATTTCGTGAGAGAGATTTAAGAGGCGCCAAACAACAAGCAGCATTATTCAGTATAGAAATAACTAGCGATGCTGCCTGCTGGTGTAGTGGATGCATTCTTCAGGTTGCTAAGGTTACACCCAAAGCCGGCAGCCTTCCGCCGCCACTGCCGTTTTTTTTTCCTTCTTTTTTCAGTATCATCAGCAAGCACTCGAAGCGAAGAAAAGGCATCAATATAAAATATCCCCGGTCGATAACGACTTTTGCTGCTGTTTTTTTTTTTTTTAATATATTATATATATATATCTGATCGAACATTCCCAACTAACAATTAAAAATAATAATTTTTTTTTTAAAAAAAAGGGAATGAAGTTATTTGTTTTCTCCGACAGCCGGGATTTATTACCTACCTACAGACCGTGTTACATGTATCGTATGTGTTCCTGTCATGTCGAGGATGGAGCACACACACACACACACACACACCATGGAGTGGAGTGTTAATTAGTGACTAACACCTACCGGCCCCTGGAACACCGAGAGCCCCCCCCTCCCTCTCCCCCGACACACACACACACACACACAGAGACAGAGACGGACCTACTCACCAAGTGGAGCACCGTATTGACGACATCTTTGTTTGACACCTGGTTTACTCTGATCAGGCCGATCAACAGCCCAAACTTCAGCTCGTCGTTGCCGGGCGCCTGCAGTATCTCCTCCACCGACTTTATTTCTCCACCGCCCTGATCCGCCACTTCTGCCATTTTTCTGACCCCCGACTCCGACACTCGGGGTTTGGAGGAGGGGGGAGGACAAAAAAAAAAAAAAAAAAAAAACAAACTTTTCCACCACCAGCAGCAGCGGACTACAATACTACATCGGGGGGGCTACACCTATCCGGCATTTATTAATCCGTATAACAGGTACGCCGAAAGCAACTTCCGTCGGCACGGGCTTAGAACGAGCGAGCCGAATCGTTGGTCTATAATGTTCCAATGGTTTGGCGAGAAGAGATCAACTCCGTTTAGTAGAAAAAAAAATTTTTTTAATGAAATATTAATCGTTTTTATCTTTTCATGGGCTCTGTATTCCAGTAATAGCTGTTTTGTTTTTTTTTTTTTAAATAATAATGATAATAATAAGTCCGCGGAAATTCTAGTCCCGACTTCCGTCGTCATAATTGGGCAGGGCCTTTCGCTTGCCGTCTGTTAAGTCTCTTCCTCAGCCAGGAAGCGGAGGGGAGAAAAGGAAACCAAAAAAAGAAACGGAAAATCCCCAGAGAGAAACGAGCAATGGCGACGGATACTCAGCGGGTGAGTACGACCCTTTTATTCGACGCGGGGGTCAGGTAAATTTATCGGTCGGTGGGGGGGGGTCTCTCTCCTCCTTCTCCTTCTCTGGCTCCATCCCTTTGTATGCTCCATTCGATTGTTTGACAGATGTTCCGCCTCGCCCTGCCCCCCAGACTCCGGCACCAGTGTTCATGTTGATGTTTCCTAGGTGTGTAAGCATCGTGATAGGATAACCGAAATTATGGTGGGGAAAGGGAGGAGTCTTTCTTTCGGGAGTTCGATTGTTGGGTGGGGTGGGGGGGGGTGGTGTTGTTTTCTATCTTTTTGGTTCTTCCGCCCTGATTCAGAAAATAGGACAGACACCAGCCGGCAGAACTTCCCTGGGACACATCCAAACTTTCCCTGACCAGAATTGCCCAGACTGATTTCATCACGAATAGCCGCCGTCTTTACTGTTGATAGATAGATACAGCATGTGCTGTATGTAGCCAGATGCAATCGTTCCGTTTGGCTTACAGGAAAATGTACTGTAGATCCATGGAAGCTCTTAAAGAATTCCTTGAATTCGTGACTGGCTTTTGGCGTAACCTTATCAAGTGACTGTTGACATCAGGAATTTCGAGCAACTAGATTTCGTTTGCGTATTCTGTAGATAAGAGAGAGACAGACAATGTGTCATTATGGGGAATGATTAAAGCAAATGATAGGAAAATTGAGTGTTAGTAGAAATACATATGTAAGCTAATCCTAATCTGATGTTAGCACAATTTAGAAACATGGTTCTTATTTAATTTTTGACATTTCTGTTTGAGCTGTGAAAGGGTCACTTGTTAACCATATTGGAGAAATAAGTTAGTAGTAGATACAGGTTCCCTGCCAGAGCTTGCCAGTTTGCGTTTGTAAAAGGATTTTCTGTTTACATTAAACATAAATGTTTTTTTATTATTATTATTACAAATGAAAACACTTGACTATATTTCTTTAATTATGTGATTAATATATTTTAATGTTTGTTTCTTTTATTAATATCACTATGTTAATTAATTTTTTTTTTTGCTAAATTTTGAAAGCAGTTAATGATGGGGTTTTACTTTTATTGCACATTTATTACTATATTTTGTTAAGTTTATTTATTTACTGTCTTCAAGCATACTCTTAATATTCAGGGTTGACATTATTCACATATGCCACTGGTGAGATTCAAACCAGGAACAACTTCATTGTGAATTTGGTTTTCTAGCAATTGAGCTATTTCAACCATTGACAATTATTGGTGGAATTTTAGTTCTATTTTGAACTCATAGATTGGTTTCTTTGGGATTTTGGCTTATTAGCACTGGTTGTTAATACATAGGTAGGGTGACCTTGTAGACTAAGTTCTACACTTGGTTTGCTGATGGATTGGTTGACCAGAGCTATGCATGCTGCTGCTTTGACTTGTCAAATTTCTAGTGGTGTTCAATGGTCTGGATTTTTTTTTGCTGCCCATCTTGGTTGGTGGTTTTTCTTGACCAGATATGTACTACTACCACTGAGCTTTTTGTGTCTCTGTTGCTCTCCTGTGTTACTCCACTCTTACCAACTCCAGTCTACTTGCTTCACCCTTTTATGCCTGGCCACAACTATGTAGGATGTTATATCTGCAGTTCTTTACTCTTCTTGCCTCACTGGGTGGCTTAGTTTTGGACAGTATAATTTTTATGATAGTTCTGCTGTGAAAGACTGCTTAAATGTGTGTGCATCAGATTATATTATGGAAATGCACATTTTCTATGTAACTACCACCTACTCCAAGTGGAGGAGACCTACAGCCAACAAGATGTTATGGACATGGGTTTGCCAATTTACCAATATCTACATGGAACATTTCAAAGAAATTGCCTTGGAAACCACCTGAAAAAAACCTAAAGAGATGTGGATGACACACCCTCTAAGAGCATCAGAGGGAGCCAAGAAGCTTCTTGAGCACCTGAACAGTCTAAGGCTCACTATACAGTTCACCATAGAACTGGAAGAAGAATACTTCTTGTCTTAGTGGACAAGAAGAATGGCTTCCATAAAAGTGTGTACAAAAAGACTACTTACGGCAGAAAGTATCTGGATTATAAATCTCACCATCCAGCCTCAATGAAAATGAGCATTGTCAACTTCCTGAAGATGAGGACTAACAAATCAGCATAGATATTGCCCTCGAAGTACAGAAATGAAGACTGTTATGGAGATATTTCAACAAAATTGATAACCACCAGACTTTATCAACAGATCTCAAGATCATCCAAAAGAAATACCTATGGCCACAATCACCTAATCATAAGACTAAAGTTCAGAAGTGTATGTGTACCACAACCAAATGCAAGATCCTATAACATGCTTTGCTTATGTGGTGATGACTAAGTTTCTATTAGCTTCATTATATCAAGAAACTACATTTTGTTTGTTTTATTTTTTTACATAAATATGAAGTTTTTGCAAATGTTTGTATCAAAGGAAAAAAAGACAACTTGGCAGGATTCACAACTAGTTTTATGGGGTATCTGAGTAGAGGCATGAACGGATTTCTAAAGCTTCATAAAGGATTCTTGGGGACAAATTTATAATTTAATTATATAATTATGAACTTGTTGATGGTGTGATGGCAAGACTCACTTTCATGGCCTCAGAAGACATTGGTGGTCATTTATTTGTTATCCTTTGTTCATGGAAAATATCTCATGCTGAGTGAAGATGAAAAGTCTGAAAAAATGTGGCAGACTTCTGAGTGATGAGGACAGGAATAAAATAACAGTAACAGAATCAGAGGTGAGAGACAAACATCAGAAGTCCTGAGAAACACTGTCTAATTCAGCCATCCTAGCATTACAGAAATAGAAGCTGAAGATTTTCGCATCCAATATTTTTTTTTTGCTGACTTCTCTTGAGATAGACTTGTTGTGATTCTTCATTGTCTGTGTGCAGCATCAACTGATTCCTGGATAAATATCATCATTTTGTGCTGTAAATTATCAAAGTACTATATTGTGATTTGTCTTTTAAACTTTTGTTGTTCATCGGTTTGTGTATTGTTTGATTAATAAGTTTAAGTTAACCTGCCTTGATTTTGGTTCTTATGGAGTTTGCATGTAATAGTTCAGAAGTAGTTGTGTATACAATTTCATTTAAATTTTAAGAATTTAAAGAAAATATCTCAAAATATGGAACAATGTTGTCTTTTTAAGTAAGATGTTAACTCATGAAAGGTCTAAGGACATTTAGTTTTGTATATATAGGGGTAGGCCTGTTAATATTATAAAGTAATTTTGATGTCTCAAATTTTAACTCTCTCTATCTTCCAGTTTAATGTAAAATGTCAATATACAATCACTAGTAACCATTAATAAATTATATTTTTGTTTGTCTTTTTAGAAAGGATCACATTCTAAATGAAATTAGGATTCCTTTTAGTTGCTGTGTATTTCAAGTTCAACTCATCAGTCAAGTGATGAGTTTAATTGGTTCTTACTTATCTCCAAATGTCCCATTTGGCTTATTTCACATCAAATCATCAAATTTTGGGAAAGCTCCCTACCTCACCATCTTAAATTTTGATGAAACTTCTACTGAAGATGTATTGGGCTCCCAAAGGAAGGTTTGCTTCAATCATAAGATACTTTGGTTTTAAAAAAGTTTTGTTTTATGCATGTGAAAAAATCCATATTTTGTTGATCAATAGCAGCAAACACTGGACAGTTGTTGCCATGAAACTTTAGTTCATGAAACAAGTTTTTGTGTAGATTCCAAAAATTATATAGAAATGGTCTTTGCCTTTCATTTTTGTCATTAGATCCAAATTGGCATTTGATCATGTTATTTAGTAAGTCAAGTTGTTATCTTGGTATAGAATACAACCAGAATATAAAGTATCAGCATTCTTCCATTACCTTTTACTGAATTATGCCTTTGAAAATGTCCTTGCTAAATGTGCAACCAAAAAATTCTTCAACTTTACAGAGGCCAAAATGGCCATCTGCCTCTGTGGATGAATAAATAAATGTAAGTTACATTTATGAGATGTCCATATGCTGAGATATAAGAATTCACTGAAAACTTGTTTGGCCATCTTACTTCGAAGGGATGAAAGCCATCCGACAATGTATGATGTGTTCATGCATGTATTTTGAAATCATCACATGATCACTTTAGCCTACCAAAATTGGATGACTGTCTGCATGACTTATGTAAATGCATTGCATGTGTCACACAAAATACAAGAGCATCTTTATGATGACAGCACCACCACCTTGCAGCTACTGGTCAATGAAATGTGGATCTTGTTACACACACGGAATGAAGCATCATCTTTCAACCCAAGGACCTTACAGTTGAGGCTCTGTATCTTTGAAACTATTCATACAGAATGACTTCTTTGTGCTTTTGTGGAAAAACAAGAAAAAGCAAATGCAACTTTAATGAAAATTTATTTAGCAAAACAAAAATTTTCTTTAGGAGCAATTTCTAGCATCAGAATTTTTATTAGCACACTGGAACTTTTTCAGAGGCAGTAGCAATATATATATTTATTTCTTTTTTCGATTTATTTTACATGCACATTAATGACTGCAAAAATGGCAGGAAAAGTCTACAATGACAATTTTTTAAAAAGCAAAATTTGCATATATATAAAATATAACTATTAATTTTAAATTATTCATGCATGAGAGGGTTTTGTATGAAAATTATGACCAAAACACTACTTTTAGCCTTAAGAAAATATTTTTTGCTCTGTTTACTAAATTTGAGAATGTCTATGAAACTTACATTAAAATTTTTTTGTGGGGGGGTATCTGTGTGTGTGTGCGTGTTACATATGCATGCACACATTTTTAAGAGTTTGTACATACATTTGTTACTCTTTCACGGCTGAACCGTAGCACCTAGAGGCCACTAATTTTGGGTGTGGGTACTTCAGAACCTGGACAGGGTTTTAAGCTACTGCACATTGACCTTGAAGGCAGTTTGAGGCCACTTTTCAAAAACCGTATAGATAACACACTATTGTCATCTTATAGGTCAGCCCCATATTGATCAGGTACTCATTCAGATTCCTAAACCGGTCAGCTGAAACACAACCATCATGGACCAAAGTAGAATTTTAGTGTGCAGCTTATAGAACGTTACGAAATGTATCATTAGCATTATTTCAATGTTCTTTCCTTTCATTGATTGTGTTTAAACAAATAAGATTTGTTTTTAAAATTGATATAAAACCTTTTTTAAAAAGACCCTTTTTTCCAATGCACACCAGCTAGTACATACATATTAAGTAAACAAATTTCCATTGTAGATCAAGAATATCTTAATAGTGTTTAATACTGCTGGTTTAAAGTGGCAAGAGATAGCCTGCCTATATCAGACAATCTTATGAACAGACCAAAAAATATGGATCATTAGACATGAAAAACTTCAATTTTTTAAATGGCTAGCAAGTTCGCTTTAAGCAGTCTACATAGAATACTTCTTTTCCGAAAAGGACATGTAATTGCCCTATTAGTTTGTTTATTATTACCATGTGGATAAAAAAAAAGTGTGTAAACTGTCTAATTTTTATTCTAAAATGTGTATTTAATGTTAATGGCAATGTATTTCGTAATTGCTAAACCCAGTTATAAATGAATTGCCTGATATATGAACTTTTGTTAAAGTCCCATTGGGGTTCATTATAGTGAGGATAGTTTTCTTTATATATATACTTTTTTTTTGTTCTTAAGAACTTTCCGGGTTTTCTGTATATTTTGAAGAATCTTTTGCAACCAAAGTATCAGATTCTTGTCTTATATACAACAAGTATAATTTGCAGTTTATTTGTTTGCTTCTTCCAAGTGTTTGGAAATTATATTATCAAATATTTGGGTTAATGTGATTGATAAAAAAAAACAAAAATGATACATAGTTCATATACAGGTTTCATTTTAAGATCTGTTCAAGTTTGAGAGCTTGTCTAATATTATTGTGATTTGCATTGATGAAAATCCTCAATTGTTCACTATACGAACATGCCCCCAAATATTAATGTTTCACTGTTGTGGTGCCGTTTCAGTTTGGGAAGGCAACAGGAAGGAATTCATTACCTGTATCTTTGATTGATTTATCAAAATCCCCTCTTTCAAAGTCAGAGATTTGGCTGACTGATTACTGTCTCAAATAAACTTTAAAAAGTCAGTCATAGATTTCTTGAAACTGGCAGCAGTTGAGAAAAATGGCCAAGAAACTTATGGTCAGCAAATTGACAGCCTAGAAAGTGGTTAGGAAAGAGTTATATTTACAAATTCTGGAAAGTCACTTTCTGAATGTGCAATCATAACAAAATTGACTAGATTATTCCTATCAACTCAAGACTTGGTTTGTAGGTAACCATCATTTACACTATCTCTATTCAGATTAGCAATTGACTACAATTCAACATGTCCACATTTTTCTTGGATCTTCTTTTATCCATAGAGACCAGAGACCAAAGAAAAAACAAAAACAAAACATTCTATTGGTATTCTGATAGCTCAGGACCCACATGGTCAAAACAACACAAACATGGTTATTCCGAGAATCTTTTGGACTTGATAGGCAAGGATGACTGGAGGGCAGCATCACCTGATCTGAATTAGTTGGAAGAGAAATGCTTGCTCAAAGTCCCACAAAAATGTCAAAGTGTCCTAACTGCTGGAAATGGTACAGACTCTCTTAAGAATATCTCTGTGATGCCAGCATCTTCAGATTTAAAACAGAGCCGGAGGCAGATTTATCAAATGATTTTAATGTCGTTGTTAACTAGAGAATTTGTGTTCAATTGACTTGTAATTAATTCATTCTGGCTTTTGCTTCTGTAAAATATTAAAAAATGTTTTGGGCAGAACAAAATGCTCCATGTGTAATATATATATATCTGAAATCTTTTCAGACAGGTTAAGTCACGCAGAGAAATGTTGTTCACAATGACAATGATATACTTCTGATTGCTTTTACATGCAAACTATTTTTGATTTGTTTTTTCTATTTCATTATACATTCAGATAATAGCTACTATATGATTTAAGTAAAATCAGTTGTTATACTTCAGACATTTAACCTCAGTCATGCTTAAAATAAATAATTTTAATTCATAGTTTTGTTGAGGATATAGTTATTTCTGGACTGTTATCTTAAATATCTTAAATTAATTATGTGATATGAAATAGCTAACACTAGACAGATTCTAATGTAGTAAGTAGGTTCTTATGAAAATGTTAAACACCTTGTACAATTCATTACAAATTTGGATTCTAAAGAAACAATTATTATTCATTATTTATTTTGCATAGAAACAAACTACTATATATTTTAAGTTTTAATACTGCCATTCTATATTTACTTAAGATATTGCTTGTTAAGTAAATTAATATTTGGAGCTGATTTGCTGAGATGTAATGATTATTTTTAGATGGTAGCCAAGGAAAACAGTAAAATTGCTGATCATGTCTGTGTAAATGTAGAGAAATTGTAAGTTTTCATTTTGATGTTGATTAACTTCATAACCTTTATTTATTTCTCTCAGACATTTTTCTTTTTTTAACAACCAAATGGTAATCTACCCATTCTGCATTTGTTGTATTGTATCAAACATGACTCAACAATTGGGCATACAACAAAGTTCAGAGAGACAAAGGTGCATGACAATTGGGCTCATAATTTATTTAAGCAGATAAATCAATTTAAGTTCAGACACAAATACTTGAAACATTCTAAATGTTGAGTTCAATGTTATATGATATTTTACAAATATAATCAAGTGATTCTTAATTTGCATGTTCAGCAAGTTCTCTACCAACTGTTTGACTAATGCTTTTGTTTGGTCTGGAATGTGGCTGTGCTTATTCCACCACTTCAGCAAAGTTCTATTTGAAACACAAGTGTTCCCTTTACGCTGGCTGTTGGTGTTATGCCAAACTTCAGTACCATTTTGCAGTTGTTCATGATTAGAAACACAATCTTAAGAATTACTTTAGCTTGATATATGCAACATTTAAATAAAAATTTTGATATTGGGTTCATCTATTATTACACAACATCAATGGCTATTCCAGACAATGACTAACTTAAATACTTTCATTTGCTTGAAAAGCTGAAATGAAGATTACAACACTTGGTGCCTCGCTGCACTTTTTTGCTGCACACTTATGCCAGCATCCAATTGTTGCATGTTTTAAGGTCTTTATATCATCATATCAAATGGAACTTGTTTAGAAGAAACCTGGTGTTAAGAAGTATCTTTTTTGTAAAACTGGCTGGTTGCTGGTTCTTGGTGATTTAAGTGACAGGCCATGTCTTGAGAGCATAAGCATCTTGGTTTTCCATAAATGTGCATGAGTTGTTATTGCTTAAAAATTATATACACAGTTGAGTCGGTCTGTTAGGCCTAGTTTATATTTTAAATATCAATGAGAGACTGTCTTTGGAAGAATGAGGACATTTCTAATGCTGAAAATGGGTTCCTTCAATATAGTGCTTTGCTTTGAAATAATTTTTATAATACTTGAAATCACATTCTAGCAATACTTTTTCTTTATATTGTAGTTGGTCGATCCATTGGCACAAATCCGAACACTGCAACTGAATGGCCATGTTGGATTTGATAGTTTACCTGATCAACTTGTCAAAGAGTCCATTTCCCAGGGATTTTGTTTCAACATTCTCTGCCTGGGTAAGTTGCTGGTTTGATGGGGTGGAGTGTAAGGAAAATGATTCTCACAATTGTATTTTTTTTGTTTTTTTTTTTAATTTAAGAAAAAAATGTACAGGGAGCTTTATTGAGAGCATTATGTTGTATTTATCCCAGATACTATTTCTTTCTCATTTTAAAGCAGTGATAGATGTGGTTACAATAGCTATCTAGTCTATATATAGTTTGTTTTAATGGAGAGTTTCTCCCTGTTTGGACAAAATTCTTACTTTAAATTCAGCATTTGATCATAAAAATGTATGAGGGTCACCACAAAAGTAATACCTTCTAAAATTTTTTTCTTGGTATTTTATTTGCACTGACCAAATGCCACTTTTATAAACATATTTCAACATGATCTCCATCGCTTTCAACACATTTGCACCAACATGTAACAGGAATCATTGTGCTATCATAGTGAAATGACTCATCAGTCTTATAAGCCATTTTTAACTTCATTCTTTACAACAGCAGTATCTTCAGAATGTTCTCCCAAGTAATCCATCCTTGAGATGGCAGTCTGATTTGGCCACTTGGTTTCTGAGTCAACTGTGGACCAATAATCTTTGTCATCTTTGTATGGCTGGAATTCTGTACAGTTGGTCTATCTGTGAAATTCGACACTCAGAGCACCTACTGGCAACAACCACCTTAGAGTAGCCAAGGCTGATAATGTTTATCTCTAAAGCATGTTGCTTGTCATCACTTTCCATGTGCTATTGTATGTTATGTCAGTCCACTTTGTGGGAGACCTATTTTAGATCTGTCTTTCTGTTTATTCCCATTTAACTTCACGTATTTTACCTATAGTCTCACTGAATTCACATCAGTTCATGGTATTTTGTACACAACTTCTATGCATTTATGTATCCTTATTGGCCATATAACTGTAAGAAATTCATGTAACTGCTCTCTACTTAGCATGCTCACTTGTAGTCATCGTTTTAAACTCCCGCATATTCTTTGCCCTCAGATGGAATGGTGAAAAAATTGCACAGTGCTGGCAGGAAATATGAAAGTTTCTACATTGTTTTTCACTGCCCAACCATACATTACTTTTAGGGTGTTTCTCATACATTACTTCAAATTTTGCAGGAGTCAGTCAAGGAAATATTGATTTTATAATTGTGTTATTTTCTTCAGCAGACAATCTTGTCACACATGTTAACTCATGAGTAGGCAAGCCTTTTTCTGTTTCTTAAACTGATTTTTCTCTCGTGATTTATCTGCACTCTTGGCCCATGTGATTGACTTGGCTACATCTTCAGCTTCCTCTTACTGTATACTCAACCTTTTCTTTTATTAGAAACATGTTTGGCTCATTGGTATTGACTTAACTACATAATACCAGATATCCTTAGTTTCTCTCTCTGCTGCTGCTGCTTTTTTTTTTTTTAGCACTCCCTGATTTTGTTTTTGCTTGTTTTTTTTTTAAAATTTTTACATTTTGACCAGAAGTTTGAAAATTTACTACTCCTGTTGTGCTTTGACGATTAATGTACATGCATATAAATTATGGCACTCTACCTTTTCTATACACACCGGCTTTGATGGTTTCTGAATACAATGAATATTTTATGTTTTATGTATAGAAATTATGTACTTGGTGAATAATTTCTTATGTGTAAAAAGTTGCATTAAACAGGGAACCTGAAATCTATGGTCTCAAAAGTCTAATTCGATCTCTTGGCAAATGTCTAAAAATCGAAATTACTAAAGGATTCAGATTGTAAAGATATCTGACCACTATTTTTGTACACTTAGTGGTTTGTCTTCCCTTTTCTATCTTGTAGACGAGATGAGATGAGATGCAGTGCTTGCTACAGCTTCATCTTTTCTCTTGTCTAATAATGCCTTTTTTGCCTAACCTCCAAGATAGTAGGTGTATTTATATTGTAAATATTTATTTTCTAAATTGTGTTTTAAACTGTTTATTTTTCACATTTACCAGTTGGTTTTTTTATTATATACTAAAGTTTGTTATGTCGGTAGTGCCCAGCTGTAGCAGTTGTTATTTGCACTGCAACCTGAATTACTTTCTTCTTTTTTTTTTTTTACTCTAAGACAACAACAAAGCAACTATTGATCTTTTAGCTGTCAGACTTTGATTCCAAAATGGAAAAGCATCTGGAATTTGACTTACGGTTTTAGGGATAGGTTACATCATTTAGCATGGGGATGTACAGATTTCTGAATGTGAGCAATCATCTGTTGGTACAAATTGGTGCACCTGAGTGGTGGCATTTACCTTTTTATATTCTCATAAGTACAAATGTTTGTATTATGGAGAGAAGAACCATTCCCATTGCCAGTGTTTCCATTTAGAGCCTACTACTGATGAACAGATTATGGATATAATGCTAGTAGCTACTAATGCAGAAGCTATTGAAGCACCATCTGTTATCATTGTCCAAATTCCACTGAAAGTATAGAAGTGCTGGTAGGTTCTTCTACTCAGACTAATGTTGCTGATGAAACTATGTTACCATCTCCTCAGTGGTACTATTGTACAGATTGACTTGCCAGAGGCTTCCAATTCTGTTGATATCTCTAACATTACCTCATGTCTCATTCCAACTACTTCCAGTTGTATTGCCTCGTCTCTGTAGTCATTAACGATGACTAATTGCTTAAAGTATGCCACTGAATTGAAGCATATATAAAGCTACAGGAGAACAGAGACTTTATTCTACAACCATGTTGGGAAGATGGCTGGCAATTTAACCTTTCAAACTGGATAGAGATTTTAAATGAAAGGAAACAAAAATTTTACCAAAATTTTAAAGTACAGTGAATTTAGATGGTATTTTAAAAATGAAAAGGGATTTCTTAACTGTTTAATCTACCAAGAAACTAAAGCAAATCCATATGCCATAAGCCACAAAAATTCATCAAAGACAACAAATCATGATGATCAGCATTCAAAACAATTATACTTTTTCAAAAAAATACATTAGCTTAGTTACAATCTTAAAATTAAACAAGTTTTGGACATTAGTAGTTTAAACTTTTCAATGGGAGTAAATTACTATGTGTTGGAATAAAAAGTAAAAACTTGCTGATCTTATATTCAACTTTGTAGGCTATAAAGAATAGTTTGGATGCTATTGTCTAATTAATAAATGTTACTTAAGCAGCAAATTAAGAAAACTAAATCAGCAGTTAATTAAATATTCAAAGAAAATTGGGGGGGACAGCCAAAACAACTAGTAGTGGTAGTAACTACCACTTATGACTTTGTTCTTCCACCTTAGGTTTAAAAAAAGGACTGACTTCTATTATAAACAATGATTATTGTCAACTATCTAAGTATGTTTACCTTTCATGGTAAATTCTGCATTAACTTCAAAATCTGAACAAAAATTAATTTTTAATTATTTTGTTTCATTTTCATTGTGTTCTTGATAAAACAGTTTCTCTTGCCCAGAATTTGTTAGAGCTATTTTTAGTAATCGAACCACCATGTGATTGCAGACAGTGCAAACATTGGTTGTTAGTAAGTTCAGAAGAAAAATTAAACTAGTCTCTTGTGGGCCCCATGTAAATGCTATTTTTCACTGTCCCAAACAATAATTAAAAGTATTTTATATATGTTGTGAAATTTAAATGTAAACTCAAATCTTTTGGGTCGCAGTTAAACATTAACAAGGGAGATAACTCTCCTCTTTTTCATTAGAAATATTCTTCTCTGCAGAACACTTAATAAAAGTTTCTAAAATAGAAATAAGAAACAAATTATCTATGAATATGAGTTTATCAATTTTTATACATTTAATGTGTTTTAGTCTGGTCTTTTTAATTATTTCATTTATTTTAATTTTAGCCCAGGACCATGTTGAGCTGTACTGTTAAATAGGAAAATCATGCAAACACTAATGTATAATAGACTATGTTAAGTACTTGTTTCAGTGTGCATTCTGGTCCTGACCGGGACTGTTGGTTGTTTAAAATATTTATTAATGTGAACATATTTTGTTTAATCTCAAAGGAGCAATTTTCTGATCGGTAAGAAATCCCACGTACATGCACACACAAGGCTGCTTTGGAGGGCTGGCTTGAGGCCTGATCATTGGAAATTAATAAGCAAATTTGGAAAAATAGTCCTGTATATATTTTAAGTGCATTATACACAGTCTGTGTGTTTACATGCCTCTTGAAGACTGAGCGTGGTAACTTCGTACTGGCTGGGTCGGGCAATCGTAGTTATCACTTTGGTCTGTCTAGTTAAAGCAGACATTAAATGTGTTTTATCTGATTTCTCTTACAAAGGAAATTGACTAATTATTTTTAAATAATAACGACAAGTTTTGGCTATTAAAAACAGGAAGGTACCTCGTCAAAATTTCTTTCTAGTGTGGATATACAGGGCTAAGCATAAGTCAGGTCTGACTTTGGACAAGCTGAGATTTTTACTTGCTGATTTTTGTGCATCTCTCAATCTCCACAATTCTAAGTTCCCTTTCTCTTGAAATAATGTTAACCCATTTAACTTCAACTCTAACCATTTTCCTAGTTTTATTCCTTCTTGAATACAATTGTAATCATGTAGCCATGGTTTAATTGTTTGAGTTTCTGACAAGATGTGAGATGTTAAATTGACTGTTTTTTTTTTTTTAATTTATTTTTTTGTGCAATGATGCCATATATTCTCTTAGGAAGCCTATACCGGTATTTAGGGGTGAGTGTGTCCAGTGTTTTTTTTTAATCTGCACTGAAACAAACTGACTAACTTATATGTTATTTCTTTGAAAACCTAGTTTAATCTGCATGTCAGCATTGTTATGCACACTTATTAATAGATGAATTTTAATTCGTAGCAACATGGGAATGCTAGGTGTAAACACAAAATATGGTAACAGCTATGTATCGATTTACCTTTTTGATATTTATTGAATTTAAAATATAGTTTGTAAAGTTTTATGAATAAGGGCAGGTTACATGAAAACTTGATTTACATAATTATATTGGTAATAAATTTAATTAAATTAATTTTTCTCTAGCATGCATTTTATTGGCTATCACTTGCATTACAGAAAATGTGTCACATTTTTTTTGTCGCTAAAGTCTTCTCAGATGACCAGCATCACCACAAGACTAGTACTTTCTCAAGGTATTATCCACAACAAAACACCAAAGATAAGATCCATTCAAATTATTGTTTACATTAGCCAGGAATTGTGTATCAGAAAGGAAAGTTAAGTCATTAATGTTACAATGTCATTATATCAATTAAACTAAGTGAAACTCAGAACCCATTCAAACTATAATATTAATTTTGACAACATTCATGTCTTTTGATGTCCAAGATAGCATTTTCATCAAACTCTGAATAGCATTACATCAGTTACTTGAACTACAGGCATCACACATACATTTGACGGTATGTTTAAATGATTAATAATACTTTAACTACAAACACAATCTATGTAGTTGGATACAATTATATTTCATAAAGTTTAGAAATTTTCTTAGGTATAACAATTTTAAGGCACAAAATAAGTACTCGTGGGTATACACTATAAGCAATAACCAGGTAGGATGTCTGAAAATTGTAGGTGGCCAATGCTATTTGCAAAGATTGGTTCTGTTTTGGAAATATAGTGCTTCACATGTTTGGTCATTTTCAGTTACTGCCACTGATCAGGTACCATAATGGTCACTATTACTCTACCTTGAGGTAACTACTTCACTTGGGTAAACAAATTGGTCATATTCAACCAGGGAAGATGTGATTGGTAGCTTATTCACCACTTTCATATGATGGGCTTGCTAATTCCTTAGATAGGAGGTGCCTTATCAAAAATTTCCTGAAAGCACAGGTCATCATTTCTTTCTTCAATGTCACCTGGCTTCAGCTTCGTTGACCTCACATTTAGCATGTTTTTTGCAGCCAAAACTAACATTTCAGCATTGACCACACACTACTTTTACCATCACATGGTGCTTCACCATTCTGTCATTGGGGTTGTAAAATAACTCCAGTTGATATCTACATTGTGCTTTCTATTGCTGGGAAAGATTCTATCATATACTGGTTTTATAACTGAGAGCTTCAGCCATTTCTCCAAAATGACATTGCTTCATCATTTTCTTGTAACTCTTGCAACCTGTCTGAGGCAGTGATATGGTAATGCAGAGAACTAGAGGGCTGCCTCAAATAACTTCACCTAGTTTTTCTTCCATTGAGCACTTTGAATTTTGTTTTGGATCACTGATGTAATGTTTTTTTTCTGAAAAATTTACTTGAAGATCTTTCAATGCATCATAAGTTTCTGGTCCAGTGATAGCAACTGTTCTTTGGCTTGTTCTCTGTTGATGCAACATTGTCAAGGAACTGTGGGAGAATAGAAAGGATGTACAATGAGTGAGCATTATGGGTAATCCAAAGCTATTTTGTGCTGCTATTTGTATCATGAGACTAAGTAAAGAGCAAGCATAATCTATCTTCAGATGACACCTTTCTCATTCAGTATTTTTTTTTACTCACATATGTAGGTTCTTATGATCAATTATGCTACCAAATTTAGTCTCTCATTCTATACTTTCTGGTCCTTATGGGTACTATTCTTTTTTCTTTGCAAAAGACACAACTAGTAGGAGAAATATCAATTTCGTAGTCAAATCTTTTGACAATCAAAAGAGAAAGAAAAGAATTTATCTCTGTCACTTATGTAATATGTAGATCACTTTTTTTTTTTAAGTGTCATATCCTGTATTATATGGAATCACCCCCATAATGTTTAAATAAGTAATGATACCTAACTTAGATTATAATTAACAAAATATTTTATGTAATAATAATACTGTAATTTCAAAACACAATATTATTTTTAATTTTGATCCTCATTTGTAACTCCTGTGAATAAATAAATGCTTTGGAGATAAGTAGCAGGATTTATAAATTAGGTGCTTATTGATTAGTGGATTGATTGGATTAGTTTGGTTTGTTAGAATTATGCTTTTCGCTTGCTCTTTATTGGTATATTTCTGAGTATGTCGTACCATTCCTCTTTCAAGTTTGCTAAATACCTTGTCTTTTTTTTTTTTTCATCTTGCATGCAGATGCATTAAATCTAACCAGCATTTTTCGTTTTTAAACAGGTGAAACTGGAATTGGTAAATCGACCCTGATGGATACGTTGTTTAACACAAACTTTGACTCAACCCCTTGTTCTCATGATCTGCCTGGAGTCAAACTAAAATCCAACATATATGGTAAGATATTCTGATTTCTTCTGCAATTGCTGACATCTGTTAACATGGATAGTTTGCTAGTTTGTTTTACAAAACACCAAATAAACACAAGCAATGGAGTGAAATTCTTTATATTAGCATTTGGTCAAGCTGTCTTTTGTATCATAGTCTGGTCCAGGTTCCCCTATGTCCATATGATTTTCTTTTAATTGCATCATATTGATTGGAGGTGGATGGTGCTGAGGTGGATTCATAACAGGGCTTTGGGATACCTGGGGAAGAAGTTGAATGCTTTCATTCTTCTTCCAGATTATCATCAAATGAGAGAGGTGGCATGTACTGAAAAATATGGGCACTGAATCTTAGTATAGGTATGTATTGTTGGTACAGTGGTAGATGTGTCTTTAAAATGGCTATGTAGATGGCAAAACTGAGGTGTCTCTTGACAAACACACTGCCAGATTGCAATTCAAACTTGACTGCCATGAGGTCTCTTCAAAAAACCGGGTGCACCTTATAGAAGTGAATTGCTGAAACCCTGCCTCGTTAAAGAACACACATCACCAATACTCAGAGGTCTTTCCAGATATGTCCTCTGGCTAAACATTTTGAAACATTTTATTTCTATTGCACAAAGGGGAATTTTTATGTGCTGCACACCAACTCTAGACAAGGCATTGGAGACATCTGGACCACTTGGCTCATTTCTGTTGCATGGGTGATGTTGGCATGAGAGTTTTGACGGTAAGTGCATGCATGTCATCGCTGGTTGGATCCCACCAGGTTGTTTTGCTGCAGCTTCACCATAGTGAACTTTACGATAACATTGGCCACATGTTCACAAGACACGTAAAGTCCTTGGGCATTCTGTCATTGTCACTGACCAGAGTCTGAAATATTGCAGGATCTACCTGTTTTCAGCCTGATGGCAATACTGTGCACTGGTTATATCACAGTTAGACATTCAGTATATATGCAATCTTACCTGAAATATATAAATTTCAGTCAGATAGATTCATTCATGGTGGTTGTGAAATGAACATGACAAGATGTTGTATATTATGCTGTAATCTTAGCATATCCAGTGCTGATCATTTCTGGGTTGTATTCCAGACTTTTTTTCTTTTTTTGTTCTTATGATGAAACAGCAAATAATGGAAATTTTTAATTCTTGCATCATAAAAAAATTAAGTTTCAGGCAGAGATTAGTGCTTGTGTTTTTGTTTTTTATCACTTTACTTTCATTTGTGATGATTTAATCTTTATCAAAATCATTGAAGTAATTATTTTCAGACAGTTTAAAACAATTTAGATCACCAGAGGTTAGATAAAAGAATCAGAAATTATTATTTTTTAGAATTTAGTGAAGATTTGATCATTCTTGGTGAAACCTTAGTTAAAATCCGGGTGCACACTTAGGTACAGTAGATGAAAGTATAAATAATATCAGAGTTTAACAGCAATCTGAATAATGAGAAAATATTTACTGTTTAATTTTTCTGTTGTTATTTTTTAAAATTGTACTGTTAATACCGATAGATTTTAGCTAAATAATGTCAGGGGCTTGATTTGTTTCTTTATTGAGAATAGAGAAAAAATTCAAAACTACTTAATATTAGAAACCTATTCTAGATTAGCAACAACTGTATTGCTGCTCCGTTAAGCTTTTTTTTTATCAATATCCTCATAACTTTTTAAACAGTATTTGATAGACTTCTATGTAAACTTTTATTTACCTTATCAAACTTTCTCTTTTGACTACTATTTTCAGATGAAAATAAACTAAGCCTAACTCAGAAATATTTGTTTAGCTTTTTTATTCTATATTTGTTTTGTGTTTTTAATAATTTTTATAGCACACCTGATCCATCAAATTTCACCATTTCTTGGTTAAGTAAAATATTTCATTTTAAAATTTTGGCCATTTTTAATATGCTTGAGAACAGCAAGCTCACTAGTAGCTGTCTGTCTCCTTTTAACTATTGCTTTAAATATTCTGAAATATTCATACAAGTGGATTAATTTTCAGTGCTGGCTCACCAGAATACATTACACGTGTTTCCTGTTCTGTACATGTTGCTTTGTTTTTATAATTAAATATCTTACCATAATTCTCTTTCTGACCAGAATTACAAGAAAGCAATGTGAGGCTTAAGCTGACCCTTGTAGACACAGTTGGATTTGGAGACCAAATCAACAAGGATGACAGGTGCGTATTTCTCTTGTATTGCAAAGGATAAAGGTTCATAAGCTCTATTACTATCTATGATAAGTGTCACCAGGATTTTAGCTTTTAATGCTGGCCAACTTTTCTACAAGAATGGAGACTGACTTCCATAACACTGTTAAATTAATTGATGATGTTAGTTTGCTTAATGTAATCCTTTTCAATTAGAGACCATTTTCTTGAGGAAACAACAAGCACACCTATCTGACAGGCAAGGTTGTTGTCAAGGGAACTTACTCAGACTTCTTTGTATCACTTTATATTTAAAAATACATTTCACCCATTGCTTTCATTTTTCATCTGCAGTAGGTGTGGTGCTACTATTTTTGTTGACCTTTCAGGCAGCCATTGTTCTTGGAATTTTTTTCCCCAAGTTTTATCTTAATGTAACACAAAGGACAGAATTCTCAAAATACAGGTTTGTAAGATAGTTCTGTATCTAAGAGTAAGATACAGGTGAAAAAAGCTTTGACTGTTTAAAAAGATATTTTTATTGAATTTGTAATTTTTTGTAAAATATTTAAAAATATTTGAGTGTTATGAATGTCAATTGAAGAAATTTGCCATATATACAATAAAATGGAACCATGAATAATTTTTGTTCCTTTCTCTTCTAAACACTAAGATAGATTAGAATCTCTCTCCATCCACATGATCCCCCCCCCCTCTCTCTCTCTCTCTCTCTCTCTCTCTCTCTCTCTCGTTTGACTTTATTTGAACTGAAATTTTAAACTCATTTCAGTTGGAAGCCCATTGTTGACTACATCAATGCCCAGTTTGAGTCGTACTTACAGGAGGAGTTGAAGATCAAGCGTTCATTGGAGAGTTACCATGACACCAGAATCCACCTGTGTCTGTATTTCATAGCTCCTACTGGTCACTCGTAAGTATTGGGTGTCCAGTGTTGTCTTCACTGCTCTTTGAAAGATTCTGATGTTAATTAAAGAATCATTGAGGTTAACAGTAAAAAATGAACATTCCAACCACAAAATAACCATAAAAGGCTGTGAATTCTGGTCTGCACCCCATGGGTAACTCTGAAAGGAAGCCACTCTTAGTCACTGATTTAATCATAAAAGAGAGGAAATTAAAAAGGTACAGCATTCTTATCTAAGAATCAACTTTGGTTTTCAGGAATGAATGCAGATTTGAAATTTAAACAGAGATTTAAAAAAAAAAAAAACTTTAGTAAAATAAAGCCTGATTGCTAATATCCAAGGGATTAGCATAAATGTAGACTTCTAGAATTGTGCATTTCCTGTTCTTAAATACTAATTACAGATGGACTAGTGCAGTGTTACATAATTTGAAATGGGGTCAATAAACCTTAGAAAACCAGTTATTTGGTGGTATTGTCCACAGGTAAAATGCCAAAATGTAATTTGGAAGGCACATTTTAAAAAAAATAGAATTTGCTGAAAGCAGACAACATCAAAACAAGGTTGCTAAACAAATACATTAACTAATAACTGGGTCATTTAATTAATTTATTTTTTAAATTAAACAATTCCCAAGAATAGGAATAGTGAACTGTTTATTTACAGTGTCTTGGCTCTAGGCTAGTTAATTTATATCAAGCAATACAATAATCCTTATTTAATAGGGCAGCAGAATTGGAACAAATATGGATTGCATCCTTGTGACAAGTACCACTGAATGACAGTTTTAACTCAGGTGCTAGACAACTTTAAAATTTAAACTACTTTTGGTGTTTTCCTTTTGTAAGAAACCCAGAAAATATTTAACATTTGGTAAAAATAGAAACTCAGCTAATCTATGATTGCTTTGCTTACCCACTCAACAGTAATTTCATAAACCAAACATGAAAACGAGTAAAACATACAGAAATCTGAAAGTGTTTTTGGTCTGTTTAAGTGTATTTATAGCATGAGCTGCAGCAATCAGAAAGGATGCCAATTACTGTCATTTTCCTATGTCACTTTTGTTTGTAGCAAAAATTAAGCAAGTGAAGCATAAAGATATGGCAGAAATAGTAGATGGAGGACAAGTTGAAATTATTAGTTTTTGTTTGTAGGTTGAAAGCACTTGACCTGGTGACAATGAAGAAACTGGATAGTAAAGTCAGCATCATCCCAGTAATTGCAAAGGCAGACACCATCACAAAGACAGAGCTGCACAAGTTCAAAGCTAAGGTGTGTTTTCCGACAGCTTCTGGATCTCCAGTCTCTTGTCAAACTTTGTTTGCCATAGACTTCTCTCTTAATAAAGCTCTCTCTCTCCACAGATTATGAGTGAGCTTGTGACCAATGGTGTGCAGATTTACCAATTTCCTACTGATGACGACTCTGTGGCAGAGATGAATGCCACCATGAATGTAAGTAGAAAGGGGGGGGGGTAATGGAACCAGTGCTTGTAAGCCACATAAAAATGTTGCATTTGCAAAGTGTGACTACTGTTAGAGATGATTATTATGATGCACTTATAATTTTTGTTTATAACCAAAGTGATTGATTCATTCATTACATCTTCATACTCAGCATCCTTCATTTCTTGAGGTTCTTTCCTGAAATCGCTGATATTGAGTGGAAAGAAAAATATCAAATTTTATTTCTTTCTGGACTCTGTATATTCAAAACCTGTCGAGTTCTACCATGTATTTTGTTGTTTTTTTTTAGTGTGAGAAGTTTCAAAAGATGGCATTATCATTTGCTCTGCTCATTTTATTAAGTACATCAATACTGCCATTTCAAAGCTTAAAAAAAAATTGGGTAGCATCTTTTGCAGATGAAGATAATTATAGTTTTGCAGGTAAGAATATTAACATGACAAATTTGATGAATGAATTTTAAAGAAAATTACCTTTAGTGCAAAATATGTTATATCTCCAAGCTGCCTATGTTTTCATGATTTGAAGTGGCTTGTGCTTTCCCACTGAGAGATTAAACTGGATTTAAAAGGGAGGTTAAACGCCAGGTGGTGGAAAAATAGGTAGTCTTTCCCCAGACTTTGTTACTGCCCAAATCTCATGCTAGACCACCTTTAAACCTTACTTAAAGGATGGTATATTTTGCATAAAGCTGCCCTCAAGTATGAATCCTGATAATTTGATAGATCTGATTGAGCCTTTTGTTTTATTTATCCATATAAAATTTCTGTAAAGGTATATAAGACACTTGAGTGGAGCCCTAATCAGAAGTTTTAAAGATAGATAAATGTTTTTGGGTGTGTGGACAGAAGCATTTTCTCAGTTAAAAATAATAGGAGCCAAGACTATAAATTGGCTAAAATATCAGCTCATTTTGATATTAGAAGAAATGATTAATAGAATTTTAAGCAACTACTTTGTGTCACACTAAAGGAATATTATTTAATATCAGGAATGAAATAACAAATAAAAGCTTTAATTTTCAGTATTGATGCCTGCAGCAAAGACTTGTATAAAAACTACATGAAATATTTTTCTGGAATGTAGCCAGCTGTCCTCTGCTGAAGCAAGTTCTAACTTGTTAACTCTCCTACATTCCCTAGTGAAAAGAAATTACAGACAGCCTTTAATTTTATTTCTGGGTTGTTTGCTGCTTAACCATATCCATTATTCATCACTGTTATTTTTTTTAACTTTTCTACAATGGGAAGAGATGATGTTGGAGATTCACAACCACAGTAATAGATGGGGGGATATGCTTCACTGACTTCCTGCTGAATGTGCTAGTCAAAAAACTGAGTCCTGACATTTAGCTATGTCATCAACAATGGGAAACTAAATGTGGTCCAGCCAAGGAACATCATCCTGCTTTGGATTTCCTCACAGAATATTTGAAACTACAAGAGTAGATATTATAGCTTAAATAAGAATTCTTTACTGTGCTGACAGGTAGACTAGAATACTGTTAGTCTGCATAATTAACCCCACCACAAATAAATGAATTGTAACAATAATAAAAACTTGAACACCCAAGTCCAGAGAAGAGAATGTGACATTGCTTTTAAAAAATTTTTAATATTTATATTAAATTGCATTAATAAAATATGAATGCTACCACTAATCTAAGTAATTGATATTAGTGACAGTAAATAAATTTGAAAAGAGTATAAAGAACATTGCTGACTTCTTGCAGGACTATGATTAATGGGAATGTTCTATAATGAAACCTGTGTCTATCCAATATTTTATTTAGGTGGTTCTCATTTAAAGACAAATGAATGGTTTGCTGACACTGACCAAAAGAATGCATAATATACAAATTTGTGTATAATATTAATACGCACAACTAACTGAAGTTTTTGACAGAAGTAGAATTTAATATTAGCTTTTTGCTGATGAGTAAAATTGTCATTGCTAATTCCTTGCACACTGAATGACTATTATTTAATCGGTATTCATGAAAACTATTAACATTTGGACTAATAGTATATAATGATATCACTAGATAAATAAAATAGGTATGTACCTACTCAGCAGTGCAGTGTGTATCTGACCAGAGAGCATTGAGAGAGACAAAAGGTTTCCTTTGGCACTGAGGGTTTCACATTAGCACCTAACAAACTGGCTACTTTCACTATTAGGTTTTATGGAAAGTTACTTTGTAAATATTGGCCATTTTTGTAAAAGGCTTTGGCTCTAAGCTGCCTAGTGACCTTTCAGAACACTGATGCTAAAAGTAAATAATTATAAGGTTATTTTTTTCTGATAAATCCAGGAAAAGATGAGGGTCAGTTTCCCCATCTAGTTATGGGGGATCTGACAGGTTTTCACCAAGAACTGTCAGCAGGTTATCTGTATGCCACTTTTGTTTGATTGCATTGTCTGCAGATTTTAATGTAATGTTAGGTTATTGCTCTCTCATTCAGCTTTACTTTGGTGCCAGATTTAGTCTTGATCACAAATAAATTACTGCTAATCTATTTACGAGGTCTGTTGAAAAAGTATCCGACTTTATTTTTTCCCGTGGGAAGTACTGATGTTAGGGAGGCAAAAGTGTGCATAGTGGAGCCGCGTGCATGGTTTTTGGTGGGCTTGCTGGATGTGTCAGTCGCTGTCAGGCAGCCAGCGTGTGAGGTGGTGTACTATTTACTCGTCGCATTCTCATTTCGCCTCTGATGACAGAACGTGTGGAGCAACGATCTTGCATCAAGTTTTGCCAAAAGCTTGGAGATACCCAAGCGGAAACAATTCGCAAAATTCAACAGGCTTTTGGTGACAATGACATGGGTGTTACCTAAATAAAAGAATGGTACAACAGGTTCAAAGATGGTTGCACATCGGTGGAGAGTGACCAGCGTTCCGGGAGGCCGTCAACAAGCCGCAATGCAATTTGTTATCAAGAAAGTGTGGACTTTGATAATGGAGGATCATTGTTTGACGGTGCTGGAAATTGGTGATGAGGTTGGGATCAGTAAATATTCTGTGCATGCAATATTAGAGGATGATTTGGGCTTGTGCAGAGTGGCAGCAAAATCTGTGCCCAAGCTGCTTTCTCAGGAACAACAACAACTTTGTCTTGAGGTTGCACAGGACCTGCTGGATACTGCCAACAGGGATCCTGAGTTCCAGAATACCGTGATAACTGGAGATGAGACGTGGGTGTATGGGTATGACCCGGAAACCAAAGCTCAGTCATCACAGTGGAAGCACCCCAACGTCACCAAGGCCCAAAAAATCACGTCAGGTCCGGAGGAAAATCAAGGTGATGCTGACTTTTCTTCGACTACCGAGGCATTGTGCATCACGAATACACACCAGAAGGACAAACAGTCACAAAGGAGTACTATCAGGAAGTCCTCCGACGTCTTTGTGATGCAGTTTGGTGCAAGAGACCAGATCTGTTGGCCTCGCAAAACTGGCAGCTGCATCATGACAACGCCCCAGCTCATTCGATGCAGCTGATCCAAAGTTTCTTGGCAAAGAAAAGCATTTCGCTCATTCGCTCCCTCCTCGCCAGATATGGCTCCTTCTGACTTCTGGTTGTTACCAAAATGAAGATGCCACTGAAAGGCTCCCGCTTTGAGAGCTGAGAAGATATCATGCGGAATGCGACGGCAGAGCTGAGAGCCATTCCGGAAGAAGCTTTCCGGACATGCTTCGAACAGTGGAAGCATTGCTGGGCTAAGTGTGTGGAGGCACAAGGGGCCTACTTCGAAGGAGATTAGCATTTGAACCCCACCAAGTACGTAATTTTTTTTTTCCCAGACTAAGGTCAGATACTTTTTCGACAGACCTCGTATGTTTTAGGATTGAAAATTTATTGTTCTCCATCTCTTGGTTTGACTGAACCACCCAGTAGATGGGAAAGTTATGGGAGATAACTTTTCCGCTATTGATCCCTGGGCTGAGAAGAGTGGCCATTCCAATAACCAACTCTTTATTATTTTCTGTAACTCATTTTCGCTTTTATTTTAATTTCATGTTAATTTAGCAAAATATAGAAAATTGGCATAACTTGCATCTATAGAGAAACAAAACATGATCCTAATAAAAAGTTGGTTAATACAAATTTATTAAAAAATAACTCATTTTGATGATATCTTTGAAATTCTGTGCATATATCAGTCATACTTCATGTAGTTGTCTCACTATATGCTTCCATTTGTCATATTTCACAGTTTTAATCCATTTACCTGGCGTTGTTCAGTTCTTAAGGAACAGCAAATTGCTAAGATTTTAGCAGCATTATTTAAGATTGATATAAACAAACTAGTAACAACATTTGCCTTCAGTAAAAAGTTTTTAAATACCATCTTTCCTGACAAATAACACTTTAACTGAAGTCTGATTCAAATTTGAATTTAGTGTTATTATTGCTTTGAGTGAAGGGGATGAAATGTGATTTTAAAAAAAATTTTTTTTTCACAGGCTGTTTTTTAATTAATTTTTTTGGCATTCAGTATTGCCTGCAATTCTTGTTACAACAATAAGCCAGGATCAGAATCTGAGTCTCTTTTTCTCTATCATCTCCAAGGCCTCTTTAAGGTTCAGGGCTCCAACTTATCTGGTTCCTTTCACCAGTGGTACACTTGCATTGCCTGTGGGTAAGATGGGTCATATTTCCCCTCTTGTCAAGATGGAGTTGAATGAAAAATTGCAATTCATTTAGCAATCTCTGAAAATGATGCCTTAATATCTGGTTAATTTTTAGGTAAATTGAATTTTAAAAAAGCAGACAAAAAAAAAAAACTACTTTTCCCATGTTATTTTTTTTTAATTATTTTTATTTTACTTTTACTTTTTTTTTTTCATTACTTTGATTGTAGGGACATCTTCCTTTTGCTGTAGTAGGCAGTAATGATGAGGTAAAGATGGGAAATAAAATGGTGAAGGCACGCCAGTATCCTTGGGGAACAGTGCAGGGTAAAGGACATTAACTTAGTCTCAGTTGTTTATCTACGAGGGGAAAGTCAAAAATTATCCGCTGGCATCCATCTTGCAGACTTTACGGAAGCCGAGCTCGTCGTGGATGATTTGATAGGCAGAACCGTGACTAATCTGCAGAGAACATGCTACCTCATCGATGATAACTCGCCGGTTCGCCATTACCATCTCTCGAGCTTGCTGAATCTTCTCGTCAGTGGTGGAGGTTGACGGGCATCACGCTTGTCCGGCCACTTTTAAACTTCTTGATCCACTCATACACACTTCTACATGGTAGTGCACTGTCGCCGTATTGTGTTAAAAGCCTCCGATGAATTTCAGCCCCTTACACACCTTCCGACCCGAGAAATCGGATCACTGCTCTTTGTTCCTCCTTGGTGCACACTGCTAGTGGAGCAGCCATGTTTACACTGTAACAGCAGCAAGAAAACTGGCGCGATCAAGCTCAAACTTCGATCACGTGACCACAATAGCACCAACTATAAGCATGCATGCATGAGCAGAAGGCAGTGTGACAAACCTAGAGATATGTTATGGCAAAAGTGCGGATAATTTTTTACTTTCCCTCATATTACAAAATATCACTGATGCCAATTGCTACACGTACAGAGATATAGTCTAAAGATGGCGTCTCTTGAAAGGGTTTTTTTTTTTCGTCTTTGTATTTAATTTTTTTTTTAAATATTTTGTATCAAGTATTATGTAGAAACCAACTTTCGCATGTACAGATTGAAAAGAAAAAGATTTTGGCTTTTAATTACTATTTTCTGATCTACTGAGGTTAATGTTTGATTCATGATTATGCAATAAAATCTGCTCTTCTTGGATACACCATATAATTAGCTGCTTTTTAATGTAGTTCTCTGGTTCTGTAATAAACCACTGGATAGCCTGTTAACTTAAAAGGACCCATAAATTTCTCATCTTGTCTTACTAATTAATCTAAAATGACCCCCCCCCCCCCCCGACCTACATTTAGTGAGACAGGCCCCACCGTAATGGCAGTGGCTCTACCTGTATGTCATTACCTATTCGTAGTAGACATCAAAAACTAGAATTCGGTGACACATTTTTTTGTAAACTGATACATGAAAGATAAAACAAAAATGTAGCATTAAGATTTTTCTTTAAATATCAACAGCTAGTTTAAAATTACTGCAGACTACTACCTTAAAGAAAACGCTCATATTTGTAAACCAGCCAGTCAGAATAATTTCTACTTTTTAAAAAGACTTTAAAAAAAATTTAATAAATGAGTAATTAATCTTTTCTTAAAATAGTCATTATCTTGAGAATGCATATTTCGTATCTTAAACTTTTGGTGTCAGTCTTCTGTTTGTTTATTTCCAAAAACAACTTTAAAACAATAGTGATGCTGTGTTAGTAACCAGAGTCAGTCTAGTCTATAATTAGAACAGTTTTCTCTGATAACCTACCTTTCAAACATGTACTACAGGTGATGTAAAGAAGGCTGCATGATTGACTGCTAATTTACAATGGCAGCAGTCTCCAGGGTTTTGATATATTTAATTATTTGCATTTGATCCTTTATGTTGCACTGAAACAGTATAAGTGGTTATGGTGTGTGTGTGTTAAACCAGTTCCTTTAAAAGTGATTTGTTGTCATTGGGGAAGGGAGCATTCTACAATGCAATAAAAGTTTTGTTTCATTAACAGTGGAGAATGAAAACCACTGTGACTTTGTGAAGCTCAGGGAAATGCTGATCCGTACCAACATGGAAGATCTTCGGGAAACCACACACAAAAAACACTATGAACTGTATCGGCGACACAAACTTGAAGAGATGGGATTCTCCGACAATGAGTCCAAAAGGTATGCTTAGATGTATCAGCAGATGGTTTGGGGGATGTATTTGGGTCATTTTTATATGTATTTTTAAAAAGAAATAAACAAAAAAAAAAATAAGAGAATGAGATTTGTTTTTGTATTTGACTTTAGTCTGGGTTACATAATAAATATGTTGATATGTTGTGTGTGATAGTCACTCAGCAGTGAACATGATCACCTGCACATGTGTCATAGCCAAGAAAGTCACTGTATCTCTTTAGTGTTTGGAACGTCTAATTATATCTGTCGTCAGAGCATTTTGCGCTTTTGACTTTTTGATAGGATGGACACAAGTGCACAGCATGAATTCACCCAAGACCTTTGTGAGGTTACTGCTATTTAATGTGGTACAGCCTAGCCAGTGGATTATTTGTGATACTTTTGGTGGGTGGCTTTGAATTATTGCCCTTGTGCATTAAATGACTGGCTCTCACATAATATCTCTGTAGAAGAAATTGCTTGTTTACATTCAGCTCTTGAATTGCTTCTTATTCAGTGTAGTCTTTTCTTTTTTAAAATAGCCTCTCTGAGACATATGAGCTGAAGCGACAGCAACACATGGCAGAGCTCCAAAAGAAAGAGGAAGAGATGAGACAAACCTTCGTGATCCGTGTCAAGGAGAAAGAGGCAGAGCTTAAAGAGGCGGAGAAGGAGGTATGCATTTACATATATTATATGGGGAATGGGGTTCTGTTTCATTGTGTTATTTCTCATAAAAGAAATGAATTGGGATGGCAAATTCTGTTTGGTCAGCCTTTTTGTTGTGTCTTGGTTTAGTCACTGGCTCTTGGACTCAGATAATTAAATGGCAGGCAGAACATGGCATTTAATAAAACATACAGGTTATAACATTCACAGGTTGCTTTGGTACTGCTTCTAGGGAACTGTTAGCTTAACTTTGATGTCAGCATAACAATGGTATTCTATAGTCGACACCATTCTAGGTGACCTTTATTTAACTGCCTAGGACCTACAAAACAATTGGTAATTCAACATGTGGATATTTTGTTTTTAATGAACAAAAGGTGATTTTGATTTATTGTTGGCATAGCAAAGAAATAAGCCTAAAAGATCACTAGGAAACTTCTATAGGATGACTAACACCTATTCCAAAAACGTTTCTTTCTTTTTTTTATACCTGGAAAAGATTGTTTTAATAGATATAAAGTTATACTACCATAGAAATACCTGTATGTTGAGCTAGCCCTGTTTCTCTGTTTGTACAAGATATAACAAATATACCAGCTCTGGCTTCACAATTGGAACTGGTATATTTACTGTCTTCTATGAACAACAGAAAGTAAAGAAACACGGCCAGTTTCTCACAAGTGTTTCCATGGTGGGCTAACTTTAAGAAACATAACTAATGCAATAAGCTTGTTGTTCAGTACAGGAGCCCTATGAATATCAAAGTGATGTTTAATTGGTTTTATTATGGTAAAATACATTTTTGCTTAAAAAATGCTGCTGCAATAATTGCAGCCAAAACTATTATTTGAGACCACTCATGTCATTGAAAAGAACTGCACGCCTGTCTGGCTGCTGCCTGTTTTATGAGTGTTTGTGTATGTATGTATTTCAGCTTCATGCTCGTTTTGATGCTCTCAAGAAGCAGCATGCTGAAGAGAAGAAAAAGCTGGAAGAGAACAAGCGCAGACTGGAGGAGGACACAAATATGTTCAACCAGCGCAAGGCAGTCATGCAGGCCCAGTCTCAGCAGTCCACAATGGGAAAGAGCAAGAAGAAGTAACTGTCCTTCGAGCAAGCACCACCCACTGGTTGATAAAGGGGCCAGACCATTATCTTCTGCATATACTTCCCCCCATCTTATCTAACTGCATGATGACTGTGTAAGTGGTCTTAGCACCTAGTCAGGGCAGCATGCTTTAATGCCCACCCTCTATTTAATGATTTAGACCAATACACAATATTCATATATGTATCTCTCTCTCTCTCTCTCTAAGTAAATTTAATAAGTTTGACATTAATATTAAATTAGAATACTTTCCTTTAGTTACATTGACCATATTATTCCATTTTCAATCCAAACAAAAGATTTGAACATTTTTCTCTCTCCTGCTATTTCTGGTTTGTTTAATGTCAATGTTTGTTTGATTTGCTCTTGTGTTGGAATATAGTTTTTTGTCTAACCCTGAACAGATTAGATTTTTTTAGAACCCAAAGCAGATGATGATGTTTGTACATGCTAGCTGATGTAGACCTCTGGTCAACTCTGCCCGGCTCACCATATAATTTTTGTATTAGTAGAAAAGTGCAAGTATGTAGAATTTCATTAGTACATCATCTTTAGCTGGATATCAATTTATACATATACCAGCTCCATGGGCAATGAATCATCACAATCAGAAATGTTATCTATCTTGAAATCACAGCATGTTGTGTCCATCTCAGTAGATTTCCACTGAAATCCGTGTACAGTAGTCCTTTTCTTTCCTTCTCCTGGAGGTAAAGACAGTTGTCATGAAATGGTTTTTGCTGCCTGCAAGCTTTGCATCCAATCAATTTTCCAGAGTAAGTGAAAAATCTGCTTTACATTGTCACCACCTCATCAGCATTTCTAAAATCCAACATCCAACTTTTCTTATGTTGTATTTCATGTTTGAGCATCTGCAGAATTACCAAATTGTTTCTGTTGACAGCAACTTTTATTAGAAATTTCTGTTTTCTATTTTATTTAGCTGAGGTCTTAAGGAGCCATTTGTGAACAAATATGTATATTAATGTTTCTTTGGAATCAAAAAGTAGGCTGACCAGAGAATTTTATTTTTGTCTTTATGATAGACTAATGTTGTCAATAGCCCTTGTTAAAATTGGCATTTTTTTTTTTTTTGAGCATTTAAAGATAAAAATAATTAAGTATAAAATATTTTATTTGTTGGATTTTAGATAATATGGTTTTTTCAAACATTACCAGACTTTTAATGTGTGTTATTTATAATTGTTTGTTTTAATGTATTAACAGTTAATGTCAGAAATGCTAATGATATAGTTTGCTAGTTTGAAATTTTTATTTTAGGACTCAGTATACTTTTGAACAGGACTGGGAAATTTAAAAGATTACTTAATAATTGGCCGAAAGAACAGTAAGTTTTTTGTGAGTGCCTTAGAGTGATATAGAAATTGTTTAATTCTTGTTGGTAATGGCCCTTTTTTATATGTTGTTATATGGCAATCATTCTGTCTATAATCATCATCTGCCCAAACTAAGTAGAAAAGGAGGTAATTGTAATACCAGTAAGTAAAAAAAACAAGCTATCCCCTAAACTTGTAGACAGAAAAATAGTTGTCAGATTAAATCTAGTTTTTTTTTTTTTTTTTTAAGTATTTGGCTACTAGTAGATTTTTCACATACAAAATAAAGATGAATGAGCCAAGTTTGACAGTTTTGTCAGATAAGCTACAAATTTTTTGTAATTGTATTCTAGAGACCCTTTCCATTTGTTTTAGAACTAACTATATGCTGTGTCTAAGGACAAGGACTTGTCTCTCACATTCGTATATACGTACATCACGTAGCTGCTTAGGGTCTGGAACATAGCAGCTAAAATGCCACTACTGGTAGATTGTTAGTTCCAATGTTTGTTTTTTATCTAAAAGTGAATTTCAAAGTGCTGTTGGTTGGAACTTTTTTTTTCCTGGTTTGTCTTCCCCCCTTTTGCTGAAACACATGGTGTTAAAGTAAAGAAACAAAACAAATTCCAGACAGAATTGTTTTTAAATTTCATTTTGTATTGTACTTAAATTGTATGCTTCCTCTGGCTGACAAGGTAGTATAAATATTTGCATTAGCATCATCTTCAGTACTGCTGTAGCAGCTGTAACATTAGACTATTTTTTGTTAAATTTAGGCAGTTTCTACAGCCAAGTTCCATGACTTGTACCATCGAAGAGTTTCTTAATGTTTTAAGTTTGTGCAATAACTACCTACCTACCAGCTGCATGGTTCTTTCTGCTGTTATATTTGTTTTTAAAAAATAAATTGTCTTGCAACCAACCCGCAGTCATTTCTCATTGCTGAAACTGTCCAGAAATGTGACCTGAAGTTCTTGGATTAGCCATAATGGACTGACCAAACATTCACCCACTTGTTTTGTGCACTTTTTGTTTCTCTAAATTAACCAGTAAACAACACATGCCTTGTACTGACCATTTGTGCATAAATAAAAAGTTTTTTTTTTATCTTTGTACAACTTGTTTTGTTGACTATGTTAGTAAAAGCAGGAGAAGAAATTGAGATTTCATTTTTCTTTATAACAGTTTACTTTGGTTAAGTATAGGGTGGAAATTTTGATTTGGACTTGTTTACACATGGTGGGAACACATGTAGTACACCACTTTTAGCTATCAATATGTATGCTTCAGCATGTTGTGTGAGGTTTCAGACATATATTTGAAATAGTTAAGCTATCTTGTGTATCAATATGTATAACTGTTTTGATAAAGGTTCAGAAGCAAAAATATCTTTTAACAAGCTTGGCTTTGCGAAAGATGGATCAGCCGGTGTTAAGAGAGAGGGTGGGAATGGTATCATACATGCGCAATCCGCTTTATTACCTGTACTAATCTGCTTTACTTTATATTTAATTGTGCATGATTTAATGTATGGAATGAGTTTTAAACCAGGAACTAGTAACAGCTCCCCATATTATAGTCACCAGGTGTGTTATGAAGCTGTAGTTGATTATGGATGTAACTTATCATCCTGTCACCAGAGAGAGCACAGAGAATGGCTTCTACTGCATATAATAATGAACAGATAAAACCCGAATGGGAACGGATCAGTTCACATCGTTGTTTCTGATAAGCTCGACTGTGTTGCCCCTTTAACCCACCGAAATAAACGATAGTAAATAACGCAGATTTCGAATTTTCTAAAGCTCAATCTGCAACCCACTGTTCAGAGCCGTCGTATCGTGTATACCACTTCCCCTCCTACCAGGGGTGTGTGTGTGGTGGGGGGGGGTCGGCAAGGTAGACAACCCTGGTGAAGAAGTCTAGTGCCATGGTTGCGCGATCCAGGCTCGTTTTGTGAAATATCCCCTCGTATTAAAGTAGTATTATTGCTGATTTGACTGACCAAACGCCGAAGAGGATGGGGAAGCATCAACTGATTCTCTGTGTTGTCTGGTTTTTGTATTACAGGCGGCACTTTCTGAACACACCACGTTCCACTGTCGCTCGACGCTCGTTTGAATTCCTCAGGTATCGTAAATGCCCAGCTTCGGGATGTGGTTACAGAGCGATTAGATAGAAAAATCGATTATTAGCAGATCAAAAATCGATTATTAGGAGATCAGCTTTTTTTTTTTTTTAAAGAATATTGAGAAAATAAAACGGAGAATGGTTCATCCTTTCCGGCGACCTCCCGGATAGCTTCCCCTGGCCGCTTAGGGAATTCTATTATTATTACTATTAATTAATTTGTGTGAATATAGAAATTATTAAAACTAACCGAACTTGTGTGTTAATTCTTTGTATTCTTCCGGATTTTGCTGGAGAATAAGGCGGCGAAAAGACTAATAAGTTCAACGTTCGCTTCGATTCGTGGTTGCCCGGGCAACCGGAGCAATGGTGTATACAAGACGGCCGGGTGAGCTGTTATGTCGGGTCTTCCGCGTGAAGTCTTGAAATGGATCCAGGGTTTGGATCTGTCTAGTAAAATAAGAAGCCCGAAATGGTAAGTTAAATTAGGACGGGGATGGTGCCCAGATTATAAGTCAGCTGGCGATGCCGTTGCTTCAACGGCAGGTTTGTGGAGAGGAGGGAGTTAGGGACCCTAACCCTGCTGCTGCTGCTGCTATTACCCCTCTTACCGTCCGTCTGCTGTTTAGTTAGGGTGACAGAAAGCAGCAACAACTGTTGAATGAATAACTTGCTTTTCCTCAGTTTTAGTCATCTTATTTCGCTAAGTTTTGGGCGGGGGAGGGTTTATTTGTCTTAAAATATTCACTCACTCCAAGGAATTGATATAACTAGACATTTTTTTTTTTTATCCGCCACCAAATGTATATTCTATTTCACTGTTGTTGTTGTTATCGCATTAATTTAAACATTGTGTGTCTATTTACATTTCCACTTATTTCCTTAAAATCAGTGGTGGGATTCAAATATCTTAACAACCGGTTCTCTCTCAAGAAGCATGTTGTCGGTTTGTCCCGATACAGGTCCAGAGGCTGGTCTTTGGGCTGCCGCCTTCATCAGTTTAGCAAATTAAACTATTAATTATAATTATTTCCAAAATTTAAAAAGTGTCTAAACAATGGTTAAAACTAACAGCGAAGAGACTCTATATTAGGCCATATAGTTAATGAACTGAGTAATACGAAGACACACACATGCATATACATGTTTGATTGTTTGTGCTTTTTGAATTATTATTACTATTATTATTAATTATACATATTACTGTTGATAAATTTTATGATTTTATGTATTCTTCAGTTTTCTCATTTCATATTCGAAGACTAATGTGGGGGGGGCCGAGCCCACCTGCTGCCCCCCCCCCCCACCTCAGGTCCGCTAGTGGCTGTGCATAATTATAGAACATTTCGCTTACTAATAAGGGATGTTTTATCTATTTTCTGCAGCCGTAGATATTCCTAAAACCAAGATGAATCATGCGATATGTAGCGAGAATAATTTGATTCATGCCTTACATTTTGATGATAAAATAAGTTAAGGGTTAACAACTGGTTCGCAGAACTCATGAAATTCCAAGAACAGGTTCGCGCGAACCGGCTGAATCCCACCACTGCTTAAAATACTCTGGAAATTAAGATGTGATTATTCATTCATTCATTCAGGACTTACTGGTTGTAAAGGGATAAACAACCTTCTTCCTACTTGTGACAATTTAACATAATTAAACTCGTTATCCATTGAATAAGGTTATTGATAGTTTAATTCTAGTCTTATGATGTAGGTTTTGCAAGAGAATGCTATAGAAGTCTCTCTCTCTCTTTCTTTTCAGGGATTTAGCAAATGGTTATATAATAGCAGAAATTTTATCCTGCTACTACCCTCGTGACATTGTCATGTTTTATTACCTCAATATGCAATCCATAAAGTACCGGCTTCTCAACTGGTATCACCTTCAACAAGTAAGCAGACAATGGATTTAATTTTTTTCTTTTTTTTTTAGGTAAATGTGGCAGGTATTAAATCTTCCCTAAGTTCACATATCTTTACCCGGGTCTTGCTAGTCACTGCTGTTGAAAAGATTATCCATCCAATAAATGACCTAAAATGCAATAGTTAATGGAGCAGAAATAATCTTAGTTGACTTAAACAGAAAAGTTAACAAAAAGACAGTATGTCATTATCATTCCTATATTTAAAGTTTTGATTAAACAGAGTATGCATGTTTTGCATTTTATAAAGAATGTTGACTTTTTGAAAGGAGTTCACGGGTGCTTTTCCAGAATAATTTTGGAGAAATAGAGGTTCTGGGCAATTAGAAAAACTTAAACTCCCTAGTTTTGCATATCAAAGATCACATTGGGATTTAATTTTGACATCTAAAAAGTAAGAACTGGTGTCTGTGTGTTTCGGGTTACAAAGAACCAAAGCTTAAAATTTGAGCATCATAGTAGGCTGAACACCTGTAAGTGTTCTAATAGAGCAATGAATACAAGGATCAGTCTGCCTAAAGTGGTTATTCATCATAACAAATTTAATTTACATTGGAAAGTGGGGAGGGCTTTAAGTAATTGGGCTTTGACTAAACTTAGTGTATAGATTGGAGAGAGTATTGAAAAAGCAATATTTATTTTGATGACTGACTTTGCATGCCTGAATCAAGTTTATTTTTTGCCCCTCCATTGATAGTGTATGAATCCACATGTAGAACCCTAGATTTCATTGTAAGTTATCTGTTAAAACCAAATCAGCTGCTGAAGTTCTAGACTTACTATGAAATAATTTTTAGTTCATGTATTTTTTTGTTAGAAATGTTAAGGAGTACTGAAAGTCACTTTTTGGAAATCTTTATCCATTTCCTCTGTTACTACCTGTAAACCTACTGAAATGTTTCCAGCTTTTCTCAACTCTCTACATACTGAATGAACCAAAGATATGTAACTTGCTACTGTTATTTTGTAGCATCTTTCCCATTTTTAAATATATACTACATTTATTTGATTTTATTTAATTGTTTTAAAATTGTAAACAACATCTACATTATCTCTCTCTAAAATTTAAAGAAGCAACAAGGACAGAGATATTGTGTGATTATTTAAACAAAGGGACAATATCATCAAAAGAAAAGTTCTTTTTAAGTCATTTTATCAGGAAACAATTTTTTTGGATTAAAGTTTTTGGTTCCCCCTTTTTAAAAAGTTTTGTAACAATTTCAAACTCTACTGGTATCTGACTGATCAAAGTCATTGAAGATATTACATGATGGCTTCTGCATGTGTTCATTTAAAAATAAAGGTTTAATCTAAAATCTGTAGTTACTGGTATTTTAAAATTTTTACCTTTCACTTTTGTTTTACAAGTAGGTTTGAAGATTAATAGTTTTATAACTGCTTCATACAACAGACTCCCAGAGCTGCAGTAGGTTAGGTTATTTTTATTACCATTACCAGAAGCTATGGTAATTTTCATGGCTTGGGAGCCAGGATATAGCCAGATTGTTTGAACTCATGCCATAGTAAATCAAGGAACCACTGAATATTTAGACAGAAATAGAAAATATTAATTGTATAACAATGAATAGACTCGTGGTATGGGAAATTACTTAAAAAAAAAAAAAAAAAAATAATTTAAGAAAAGATACTAGTTTGATATCACTAAACCAAATATCTACATATTTTTAAAATTAAAATTGTATTACTGAGTTATCTCTCTTGTATCATGATTTTTTTTTAATCTAGGAGTTGGTCCAATATCAAGTCATTCTTTATAATTTCTTCAAATTTGCAACTATGGCATTGTTTAGTAATTTTTAGTTTAATTGTATATGATCTGTAGGTTTTATGATTTTATTAGTGGCCTATTTTTTTTTTTTTTTTAATGTAATCTTGTTAATCTGGCCCTAGCGTTCATTAAGGTTTATCATATTGTCTACGCCAAAACCCTGGCTTGAGGTTTCAGATTTTGTTATACAGAAATGGAGATTACAATTTATTCGATTCATCAACAATTCTATTAATAATATTTTCTAAAATCTAAATTAGCTGGAATCTTAGATTTGTAATTATGATCCCTATTATTATTATTATTATTAACCACACATTGCCAAAAGATTATTTCCCTAATCTGCACTTTTAAAACCATTTTGGTAGATGCGATATTTTAAATCATAGTGTATTCCAAAATGTTAGGCCCCAGGACAATAAAACAAACAAGCAAACAAAAGCTCAGGAATAAAATCTGGAGGAAAAAAACTAATTTTCTAACCTGTGAATCAAACAATAAGAAAACTCTAGGCATTGTTTAGTAATCTCAGACAGGATTATTAGCCTAGTTTCTATCAGTCCATAGACACATTGGTCCAAGATGAAATATTTTGAAGGTCCACAGGCCATTGGTAAACAGATATTTGTTTATTGGACATGTATGGTGCAGCATTCAGAGTCTTGTTGTTTTCTTTTTATTTACTTTTGTTGTTAATTTTTTTGCAGTTTTTTCTAAAAGAGTTAATAAAAATACCTGAAGAGTTGATAGACGGCACTATGCACTGCAAAGAAGGGGCTGCTGTGATACTGTTGAACTTACTTTTTGAGATGCTGACAAAAAGGAAGTAAGTGGAAGTAGTTTTACAGCTACAACATGAAATGACTTCATTAGTCGTTATTCAAGTTTTCCTGCATCCATAATATGTATATTTAAAGTTCTTCCCCCGTTATTTTACCAAGCCATCCCACTTCTCTACCTGTCGATGTTTGCAGCTATGTTAGAAATAGTTGAAAATCCAAAGCCAGGGAATTACAGCCTGAGATGTCTAAAATTAATTCTGATTGTCACCATTTCAATATCAGTAGTCCGTTTATCTGAAACTTACATTAAATTACTTGATAATCTTAACCTCATCATCTCTGATGATTTCACCAAGCACAGACACAATCTGCTGCAAGGCAGCTCCAGTATTACTTTTTGAAAAGTTACCAGTACCAGATAGTTAAAAAAAAACAGTTTTTGGACTGGAGACCCGCACCATCCAATGTCCACCAAAGCATAACACGAGTGCTGCTAGTGCCAGCCCAGTTAGTAAGTTGTTAAGTCAAATGCTGGCATTATTTTCTTTTCTTTTTCTTTAAAATTTTTCTTCCATCAGATTGAAGCACATACAGAAAACCTTTGACAGAGTTTACTTCAGTGACTCCCCTTATCAGAACACAATAAATATGCATGCCCGGTCTACAGCAGCAAAATCAGTGAAGAACAATTTGAAAAGCACTGAAATCATCACCAAATCTGATGCCATCTCTCAGGCCAAGTTGGTAAGATCTGGTCACCTGTGTTGTATTCTAAGTTTAATTAATCATAGGCAGCAGAAAACCATTATGGCTTATTCCAGGGACTCCCAGGATGCAGTAATGAATGTTTAGCCATGTATTTTTTAAAACTAGTCCTCACTGGTGCCATCAGCAACTAAACTACTTATTGAGTCAAAATAACAAAGAATTGTTTGTAGTTGGTGAAACTTATATAGATATCCATGTTAATCTGTTTAGCAGAAATGAATAATATATGTATATACTAGCTGGGCTACCTGGTGCTGCATGGGAAAAAATGGCTTTTATATAAAAAAAAAGGGTTTTATATAAATTTGAAAAACAGAAATTTTAATTGTTTAAATACAGTCATTGAATGAACATCAAAATACTGCTAATGATACATTTCATAACATCCTATAAATTATACACTTAAATTTAACTTTGTTCCATAAGAGCCTCTTTAGACAGGTTCTAGTTTTCCGTGGAGTGAAAAGTAAAACAGATTTTTGTTTTGGCCAATTCTTGAGCACCAAATTGAGGCCAACAACTTTCGATGATTGGCCCTGTACTTTACTGATGGTTATAGCAAAGCTGAGTTTTATAGGGAACTGGATTCTCTTGAATTCGAAGTTTAAAAATTGCATAATTGTTGTTTCAGCTGACTTGTTTAGAAATCTGAAAGAGTACCTGACCAATACTGGGGCCAGCTTATGATGACAAACCTGTAGCAAACTACTAAATTAATTTTTATTCTTAATTTTCAGTTATGCTGTGTATGATATCAAAACCTGCCTTTAATGGCTTTCAAATGGCCTTCAAAACCAAAACCAACTGTTGAAAATTTGAAATCTGTGGTCACCTCTGAGTTGAATGAGCATTGTGAAGCTGTAGTAACTCTGAACCTTGAAAGCTGGTCTTAATTGGCCTTTGAGGCTAGGCTCTGGTACCCTTGGATACCGAGGTACCTTCATTATAATTTGAGACTGCTAGGGTGCCTATTTTAAATGAGTGCAGTAAACTAAGTGTAATCTATAAGGTTTTTAAAAAGTGGGCTTTGGTAGCCTCAAAATGGCTATCAAGGCCAGCATGCAGTAGCTTAAAACCTTGGCCAAATTGTGAAGTACCTACACCCACAATCTGGGGCCTCTAGGAGTTAGGGTTCAGCTGTGAGAGAGTAACAAACTAACACAAACACTTGAAAATATGTATTATATGTAGTATAATAGAGATCACAGCTTAAGTTGCTTGCTGGGTGATGTGGATTCATTTCCCACATTGCAGCTGGCACTCCTAGGATGACTCAACACTTATTTACATACAAGTCTGCTCATAGTGAGCTATGCGACTTAAAGACAGTTGTAGACAATCAGCAAGCATGACTCTCCCCCAGCCCTGCACTCTAGGCTAAGAATGGTGCCGTGGGTGACTCTCCAGCATAGTGATTTGGACAGTAAGTGTCACCAGCACACTTTTTTGCTACCAAACAAACCTAATAAAAGTCCCCACTAGGAAACACATACTGGCTGGTGAAGAAACCATGCCAAAGAGGTATGACAAACCAAGTCTGTCCAACCTGAGTACTTGTTTGAAAATAGGGACTACAGATGGCCAGGTAAGAAACTGACACCATACCTCATTACACCATGGCCTGCTTGTGATCCGCTGCCAGCTATGTTTTACAATAGGGTATGCAATATAGTGCACAGTCTGATGCCAAAAGATTTGAGACAGATCACAAGTTAGTTACCATCAGTTCCAAAAGTTCTGTGAATGCTTTATTGATCACAGGTGGAGAAATCCTCATTTATGAAACCCAACTGATGATACCTTTTACCTGACAGTTCAGAAGTTCAATGGAGAATGTTATGCTTATAAAAAGAAGAAAAAGCAAACTCTCTCTTGCTCACTCAACTTCTCCATCTCACGCAAACTTCATGATCCAGGAATGATTCTTTCCCGTGACATGGAAATTGTTTACTCTCTCCTTGGCATCAGTCTTGCCTCAAACTTTCAGATGATTCACTTTCCATTAAAAAGAAAACCATCACAAGAACAAAGCACTTGCTTTTTAATTTTATCAATTACTTTGTTGTTTTTGGTTTAAATGTAATAAAATTTTAAATTTTAAATATTAAATGAATGACATTATTCAAAATTTTGACCATTATCTACTGTTGCCAACAGTACAAGCCATGATTATAAATTGGCTAAAGTTCCATATTAGAAAAACTGTTTAGTAGCAAGATTGTAACTGAATGGAACTTAGTGATGGGAGCCTTGTAGAAGGCTATGGTGGCTTCCCACTTCCTCATAGCTACTAAACTCAATCCTTATGTAAAACAGGCTCAGAACATACTGGAACGTCATGTAGAACGTAGGTACAGAGAACGAGTGCAGAATCCTCAACGGTTCAACATGAAGCCGACTCTGGGTGAGCGAAGTACAAGAAGGGCCCCTACTCCACACAGGACCTCTGTAGACTTGTGGGAGCAGCAAAACCAGGTGGAGGAGAGTGAGAATGAAGCTACTGGTGAGTATGAAAACTAAACACTCCTTTGTTGATTTATGACCCCCCCCCTTCCCGGATCTACTCAGATTAATTTGAATGAAGGTAGTAAATCTGCATATTCATAGTAGTAACAGATATTTTATGACATTTTAAAAAAGAAAACAAACCACAAGTAGATGCATCACTTAAGCAACCAAAGATTAAAGGAATATAACAAACTTTAGTTTCCTGTTTTAATAATTTTAAAAAATCTTTGATATGCCTTGTTTTGAATTCTCTCTCTCTCTCTCTCTCTCTCAATCTGAAAGCTCATCAACAACATTAAAAAAATCCAACATCTGTAGCTTTGCCAAAAGATAGTTAAAAACCTTACCTAGGTTTTTAATGTACACCCTGATGACAATCTGTCATGTTGTGGTACTGATTCCACTGATTTCTGAGATAATACATGCTTTGGCTTCCTGTGTCCAAATTAGGTAGAGACAGGAAATGGAGAATGAGTTCTGACCATATTTTAAACCATCCCACAGATTTGGTGGGGCTGAGGAAGATTTTGGAAGGCCACCTCGAGCTCTTTACATGGTGGATGGATGGTGGCATTGCTCTCAGGGTTGCACTTAGTGGACAACCATTGTTGTCCCTGATGGGTCCAAACCCTTACTTTTCTCTGCCTGGCCATTATTTGTGTAGGTTTCCTCACAAGAGTTCTGCTAGGCTGGCTAATACCAGAATGTGCCAACCATGTTAAGCTAGTTTCCTCAAGATGAGAAAAGAAAGTTATCAAGACAGAGCCAGTTTGGCCAAACTAACTATTAGAGGACCTTCTTTGAATATCTTTCCCCATTGCAATTATCAGAATGTAGTTCTGAAGAAAATAACCCTACTGCACACCAGATCAGCTCGTTTGCAGCAGGTATTTCTGTCAAGTCTGGGTACAGATCACTGAAACTCAGGGTCTCTATTTGGCTCTGTTAACAAAGTGATGGAGAATGTCCAATGTAAGTTTAATTTCTGTAAAAAGTTTGTTTTTTTTGTATTGCTCCCCTTGCAATCCATTTTACCCATATGAACAAGTTCCCTTTATTAGTAAATGATGCTTACTGTTAACGTTTAACAACTGTACCCATGCATTTTGGCAAAATTGTGTTATACACATCTAACATTTGAAACAGGTTTTACAGGGAATCAAAGTAGTAGTTAACCACCTCACTGCAGCCAGTTGCAAAAATGTGTTTATATGCCTGTAAATTGGATGCCACCTGCTGCTTTCATGTATTACAACTATATTAGGGAAAGTTGAATCTCAAGTACCTGCAAACTACCTGCACAAAATCAGTATCCATTCTCGCCTCAGAGAAGTTCTCTTATCCAGTCAATAGCGCACATGTACGAGCTGAGGAGAGGGCAACCAGTCAGTGCTGGTTGTGATGACTGCACATCACGACAGACTAGAATCAAAACTAGGGTGGGCAGGGCCAGTCCAAAGCCAGTTTCCACACCATTTGCAGCTCTCTTTATTTTCACCATTTGGATTTGTACAAGTTATTAAGATCCTAAACGCACTTTAGATAACCATCATCTTCAGCTTTGAAGGGGAAACAAGTTGTACTGACAATGGAAGATAAGGTAAAGCTGAGCCCAACCTAGCCTACTTGAACATCATCTATCCACCTGCCCCTAGGAATGGATGTGTGCAGATAATAGTCATCCACTGTATTTATTTCCATGTTTTATATTTTATGAGCATATGAATGTTTAGGCATCAACAACACTTCTTTTCCTATTTTATTATGCTATTTAAAATTTTTTATTGTTTTCTTTTATGTTCACTTTAGTTTGAATAGCAGTTTAGCACAAATAGAATTAGAAATTAAATGTTTATCAGTTTTGTGGATTATAAGCAATTAACTGAAATTCCAGAGAGGAGGGCTGAGCGTGAATAATAGATTAGACACACTATGTATGCAAAATTTTAAAGTTACTGTTAACTTGTTACATGTATCTAATCTAAAGCTCGTAAATCGATTCAAACAGGCATTCTGAAAACAATTTGAGTAGAAAAGAAGATATAAGTAGCATATGACAATTATGCCCACAAGAGAGTAAAGTAATCAGACTTCTGGTTTGTTTGTTCAGAACACAATTATTCCAATGTCTTGATCAGACAGCACTTCATCTTCTCCAGCACTAAAACAATTCTGAGGCATCAGAGAAAACAGGTTACAAGCAGCTTTTAAATGAATACACTGGTAAACTGAGTTGAAGGGTCAGTAAAAAAAGTAAAGGGATAGAGTGGATCTCGGCACATTCTGCAAAGACGAGAATGTTGTTGTTGTTGCTGTTCAGTTCTGGACATATTTTGGCTATTTACTAAAGTTAAAAAAACAAAAAACTACTAACTATAAAATAGGTTGATAATGTAGCAGATAATTCAAGATATCAGATGTTACCTCTGTATCATGTCAAAAACTGCCACAGACAGGAAGGTGGTCAGTAAGAAAACAAGACATCCCAGTTTCGAATTATATTCTTGTTCTTTTTTGTTCTGAAAGGCGGTAGATAATGATAAACCAAACTGGACCATCTTTATTGCCTAAAGTATCAGCAGAAACCTCCTGTGAAAACTTGCAGATTGTTTAGTAAACTATAAAGGAAAAAATGTGATGTCTGGTGCCAGAAAAGTACCTTGACCATGGTTCTTTCCATGTTTTTATGTTTTTCAGTAGTGTCAGAGAACGTGAAAGAGATTTCATCAGACCTGATCAAAGAAATCCAAGTAAATCAGTTTGACAAGGCTGCCATGCTCCAAGAAATAGCCAGCATGTGAAGTATGTGTGAGTTAACCTTTTGAATAAAACACTGGTCATTTATCCTTTTCCCAAAACTAAAACATTTGTTCATTGTGTGACTAAGATAACAGGGGTTAGAGTTAGTTCTAGAGGCTTCGCTGCTGAGCAAGGTACTGAGGAAAAACGTGGGAAACAATCATTTCTGCCTCATACCACCACCAGAAGGGATATTAACCAAGAAAATGATTGATGAACCTTTGTTACATAAATTAGGGTCCTGGTATTTCTGATGCCAGCTGGAGTGTTTTTGTTGGTTTTTCTGAGTCAGATTCATTGGCTGTGATTTTTACTGTGCTCCAGGTGACCTACGATGTACCACAAGATATGAAATAGCCACACGCTATCTTTTCTGGATGTGTTCAGAATAGCAGCTGTATTAACTGTTTTATTAATTAACATTAAGATCTAAGTTCCCAAGAAAAAATATGCAACAATAATAAAAGTAGAGAATTTCATAACATAATATTTTATAAAATTTTTAAAAATGACTCTGTAGCCAAGTACAGGAACAAGATACTACATTCCTGTACTTTTCTTTCATTATCAGCTTAGCTGACCATCACAAACCTGTTTACGTGTTCTATTTTATAAAACCACCATTACAAATTAACCCCCCCACCATTTCTTTGTGGCCTGTATACTTTTTACTAAATTGCAAGAAGTTAAGCTGTGGAAGGAAAGTAAACTTACATAGAGAATCATCAGCTGCTTGTGTGTGTGGTGTCATGCACTAGAGTCATCTCCAATTACCACAAAAGTAGTAGAGACTGAATTCATTTCTCTGTCTCGTATTTAGCTGAAATTCTTCTTTTACTTTCAGCAAATTGACTAAGACTAAAACAATCTGATTTCTAGCAAGAGAAAATTTAGATTCTATAATTCAATTTTTCTACTAAGATTGCACTCTTTAATTATGAATACATCTTCCTATCAGGTTATAATATAATTGTAACATTCAAATTTCATTAAAATAACAACATTATGAAGATGTACTAAGTGTTTTATTTAGGATATATAGATTAGTGTCATTATAAAACACCAAGGCGTGTATTTTCCATATAAATAAAGCAAAATGTGGGTTTCTTATAATCAAACAATAAAATAAATCATAGCTCATCCAAGGTTTCTCATCTCTGATCACTAACTTGTATGATTGTTGAGATTATCGTGGAGTGAACCAAGATCTACTCTACTATCAGCTCGTCCATATTTTAATAACATCTTCTCAAGCAGCAACCAACCAAACTAGGAAAAGTTTTTTCTTTCTTCCACTTGAGAGCCAAAGTAGAGTTGACTGGTCTGCAGCAGTTACTCGACAGTTCAACACAGTGAGAGGGATCCACTTCCTGGATAAAAAAACTAAGGAGTGTTAAGAAAAGTGCAAAAAATTCTAGACAGGTTACAATCCTAAAGAAACATTAACATGATGCCAAGTAAGAATAGTACATAGATGAATGAAAAGTAAAGTGTATAGTTCACTCAAATGATCCAAAACTGCTGGACTCTCAAGATTACATAGATGGTTACTGACTATTTATGACATGTTACCAGAGATGATCACTTATTACTGGTAGTTCCCAAGTCATGTATTTCAGGAGAAAACAAAACAAAATGCATGCATGAACACTCGTTCTCTTGCTACATCTATTTCCTCAGGGTGCCCGTTGTACTGTTTCACTTGTTGTCAATAATTTCACCTGGCCGATTCAAGATGCCATGCAACCATTCTAAACAGTAAGCTGACAACTGGGTTGCAAAGTTACCAAAGTTTAGTATACATTTGGCATAGAGTGAGGCTGCTCCAGAAAGTTTTCTTTCTATTTTAATACTCACCATAATGTCTGGCAATTTCCTGACAGCACTAATCAAGGGCAGTTGCAGCAACAAGGTTGTGAAAGAAAGGTAGAACTGTCCCCTTGTGTAGCCTACAGCTCAGAAATAACATAGTGGTAGAAAATTAAATTTCTCCTACAACAAGAATCTTCCCACAGAGGTGTGGGCTACATGCAAGACTCAAAGCCATCAGGTATAAGAATTAAACAGTTCTTTGTGAGCAAAGGACAAGAAGATCCAGCTCCACCAAAATGCTATAGAGAGTCTCTAGTTATCACACATCAGCCACTAAATATTCATAGAGTCTTCACTGCTACTGAAAAACTATATGGGTCAAGAAGGAAAACTGAAATCAGACTTTGTTATTCTAGGAAGTTTTAGCTAAAAAGAAAGATATGTGGTGGTACAAACCTTCACAGTCTTTTGATATGATGGTATGGTGTCTGTGTTATATTCTCAAAAGGATGGGGAAGTTTCACAGATAGAGCACCTGAGAAATAGTATTATAGGAAACTGCTAGATAAACATTTTAAGCCAATGCGGGCTTTATACGAGTTTCAAAACTTTCCCCTTTGACTATATATCTGCCAAGGAAAAACAAACATTCTGTACGAGTACAGTATCAGCCGAGAACACAAGTGAAACAAATATATATTTATAATGTAATTAGGGTTTTAAAGTCTGGCTAAAAATTACTTGATAACACAAGGATTTTTGTTGTCAGTTGGAAAAAGTATTTTTCGAATCTGTTCTTGATCAATTTGAGTTTCTGGTAAATTTGTTTTACTCATCTCAATAGGAAGAAAGAGTTTTCGAATATTTTGTTCATCATCCCAGGCTTCCATTGGATTCATTTCTTCTGCCAGTCTTATCTGCTCGAGTGTTTTCCCCAGCTGAAAGAGAGAGAGAAACTTCAGGCTCTAGACCTTGGTATGAGAGAGATATGAGAAATACACAAAAAAAAACCAAATTAATTTTCAAGTTTCTTTTATAACAAAGACCTTGAAATTCAAGTGAAAAGCAAAATTTAACTGGACGTCCATAATTTATAGGGAAAAGTCCTGCATTTTCTTGAAGGGGAATTCAAATTAACAATACTGATTTTCTGACTTCTAGGATCAAACATTGTAGGCAGGGAGTGTGGAATAGAGAGTTAAAGATACATGGAGCAGTAACTCATTTAGTATAATATGATTATGCAGGGTTGTATACTTAGTTTCTGTTATTGTAGAAGTTATTGGTGATTAAGCCAAAGCCCAACAAATTAAATCCAAGAGCTGATTAGTCAGAGACACTAATCATCATGCATCATCCCCAAACATGGGTCCAATAGCTGGATCATTTTCTTGATCCGTGGGCTCCTATAACCCTTCCATACTAACCAGGAATGAACCAATTGAAAATCCCTTTTAGAAAACCTTTTTTTTCTCTCTAAAGAAGTGGAGGAAAAGCCTATGTAGGCAGCTGGTGAAGAACAGCGAGAAGCTGTGCCAGGAAGGTACACCAAACTACCAATGTCCAAGCATTTAAAAGAAGAAAAACTATCTTAATATTTGTTTTATTTAAGACAAAACCTTTTTCAAAAGTCTTGTATTTTCTCAAATACACGATAAGCCTAAAATATTTATACTTCATTTCTTTTTTCTAAACATCTCAGTCAATATACATGGCAACATTCAGTGCTATTGTCCATCATCATAACATCTCAATACACAGGTGTGAAAACTCCTCAAACATTTGATAAAATTCAGGATGTGGCAATTCTTCTTAAAAAGGAAAAACAAAAAAAAAGAATTATTGAATAATAAATACAACTTTTTCAGAAATTAAATCACCTTAATAATTCAAATTTCATCTCAATTACGAAAAGCAGCTGATATGCCCTGTAATCAGTACAAGCCGTCACGATAAACAATTAAATTCTAATTAATTTTAATTTAATTCAATAATTTATCTTGTGAATGTTGTGTGCTTCAGACTTTTCCAGCTCATCAGTGTAGACAGTTTAACCTGAAGGCAGACAAATCCCATCCTTCACATTACACACACACTGCAGTATTCCACTATAAAGTTTTTTGGGTTTTTTTTATTTTTTATTTCTAATACTAATTACAATTATCTTTAAAGGGGCAGGAAGCCTTCACCTACAGAAAGCTGCTGCCCCATCAAACCTTTTTTTAATGTATTGATTGTTGCACAAAGCCGATAAATAAATGGATCAATCTATTATTGACGAAACATGTGTCCAACCAACCCTGACACTAAAGTTCTGCTGTGGTCCATTGTAGATTTCAGAGTCCAAAATAACAAAGCCCTGAGGCCCCTGTATCCCGTCTTTATCTTTTGAAATTTTTCTCTACGAAATCTAGTACACATGACCATGCAACTTAATTTCTGCTAAAGATGCAGCAGCAAATAACTAGGATTTTTCATTCTGCTGGAGCACTTTCTACATCCTTTCCAGATCTGTGAACATCTTCAAGAAGATAAACGACACCAAGCCTGGAGAGCATACTCTAGATGGGGTCCGACCAGCATCTGGTGTCTCTACTTTGACAGTTCTACTACAACATTTGTATGCATTATGTAGATGAGAGTTCTGGAAAATCTATTACCAAATCCAATGCAAATAATTAGTTTCATGGACACAGGTAAAAATATAATAAATATTAAATATTTTACAGGTGGTTGAAAACATTATAATTTTGGCTGGCAAATGTTTGCTTTATACTTTTGGTTTATTCAGAATAGAATTCATGTTTAACTCCTTCACTACCACTGTAACTGGAACATGCAGACTTGTCCTCTTTCTGGACTGAACCTTGCGTAATGAGTACAGGCATCAAACAGCAGTATGTAACAACAAGAGTTATCTCCTCCAATTGAAGAGGGCTGCCCTGCTTAAAAGCAGACTCCAGAGTTTTAAAGTAGGAAAAATGTCAAGAGGATCTTCGCAGTGTCAAAAACAAATTTAACTACAATTACGAGTGAAAACTCATTCTCTCTCTTTGCAAGACAGGTACAATGGAAATCTCCAGGAGACATGCAAATTGATTTATCTGTTTTGTTAATATTAAATTCTGAATGGAAACCATTGTCATGATTTGCCCATGCTTCAAATGACAGCATCAAGATCAGAGCCCAGACTAGCTGGTAGCTCAAACTATAGCCTTGGATTAACAAGCAGCCCAATAAAAAATTACTCTAGTTGACTTAGTGTAGTCTTTATATATGTACCAAGTAACCATAGACATAAAGTTACTTTCTGCAGGTGGTTGCTCAGAACTGACAAACTGTAGATGTTAGTGCGCTCATAGGGAGTCACCAGTCACTTATGATTTGCAATGTCAAATGTTAATTTAAAAAATAATCTTCTTCTGAAGGAACTATCACAGAAAATAGGCAAAAAGTTATTTTACCAACAGAAATTTATTGAAACAAAATTCTGTTAATGTTTTCTGAACTGGTTTAACTCATTATGGTGCACATACACAAGTTTGCTTCCATTCTCAATAACAGCCCCAGACATTGAAACACATGGTACACAGCTGGACAGAACTGATTCCTGTGGATGATGAGGATGTAACAGTGAATGCTGTCATGACAAAGAGGTGCATAATGATGACTCTATTTTACATTTATTACTACAGAAAATCTTCCAAGTGTTTTGCAATCTTAGAGAGAAACTATGTTTGCCAACATTTCTGCAGGAAAACTAACACATCTGACAGTTCTGTAAGCTTATATACAAAGTTTAAAATGTCAGAGGTGATATCATGGCAAAATGGAAAAATCTGAGAATGCATTCCCATGACTGCACCTGTTATTCTTTGTATGGTTATTGTGCAGCATCCATTTCTTTTTCCAGACTGTGTGCTATTTCATAGAAATTTAAGGGATGATGTCAAATTTTCAAGATTGTGAAGGAAATCTGTATAATATGGATGTATTCAATGTTATTTTGAGTAGACATTTTGGATTTTTAACAATGTCAGAGATCTGCATTGAATTAACCGTGTTATGGTCACAATAAAGTTTCAGTTTCTTTGTAAATCTGAAGCATTCCAAATACACAGTGAATACTTCTAATTAACAGTCCACAACTACCTAGAGAAGATTTTCATGTATATATAGCACAAATACTGAACAGGGGTATTAACGTAAAATATTGCCACAACCCAGCCATGCTTTCTATCCTTAGAGAACCTAGTCAGCTTGATGTTCCTACCTTCATTAGATGCCTGTTGGCCTTGTATATCACCAGGTCCAGCTGTCTTAACTTGTCATCTCTGAGTCTCAAAACTGACCAATTTAGTTGTTTTTGAAAAGAAAGAAAAAGAAAGTGTTATTAATTTGACTGTAAATGGTATCTGAGAGTTGGATTCAGGAGTCGTGAAAAAATCTGAGAAATACAATATTAATTAACATTATGTCCTTGAAAACAAACTCGACATTCATGTAAAACATCATATGGAACTCTGTCACTGGAGACTTCTAACTCTATTCAAACAGATATTTATCTCAAAATCAGAGACACTCATAAGCAGGCAGCCATAAATGTGAACTCATCAATCAAATATACTATATTTTGTACATTAATCATTTTATTAGTGAGTGCACACTTATGGCCACCCAGCATATGTGTGCATGGGTCTTAAGTTTTAAGACAGCTATTTCAACTTCATATTAATTTTGATAAAGAATAAAGTATAGTATAAAAACAATGAAGCAGCAGTTATTTACAGACAGGCAGGTAGACTCACCACCTGTGAGATCCTTTCCAATTCAATGGCCATATTAAACTAGACATGGCCAAATGTTCATGGTTTCTCCACTACCAGAATTAAGTAAATAAGAATACTCACATGTCCAACCTGGCTACAGGAGTCCAAAGATTTTATAATGCATAAATTTCACTGTTCTTTTATTACTGTTACCAAGATTGAAAGAACATCAGCATATTTATGGACCAAAGTGCCCCCCACACCTCTGAAAGCAGTAAGACTTTAAATTTCACCTGTGAATAGTTTAGAGGTCAGCGCTGGGTAAGATGATGCCTGGGGAAATATCTACCTCAAATTTCTTCCTTTACAAAATCATTATGATGAGTGAAATTACAGGTTTTGTGGGTAACTGCAGGACTGTATCATCTAAGAAATACACCACCTTTACTTGGCATTTAATATATTATTAAAAATTGTGCAAATGCTGCTGAAAAATGGTGTTTTGGCTCAATGACAGTCACCAAAAACGAACTTGACATGTGGTTGGTGTATTGATAAACAAAGACTCACCATTTGTGTTCAATTTCTGTGATGTAAACCAAGACAAAAAATTCTTGCAAAACATCGACACAGTCCAGCTGAAATGGTTGCTCAGGTCATGGTCGTAACTGATTTCTGATGTTTTGCTCCTTGAAGCTGTCTTCACATAATTAAAGATCTGGTTGATGATGGCTACAAATATATTCAGCAGTAAAATATTTGTCAAAAATGAGAATGTCCCAAACATGAGCTGGACAAGTGAGGATTCTTGGATGATGCAATCTCTGCCGCCAAGGCTTACGAAGATCAGCACCAATGTCTGGTACGAAGATTCAAAGCTGCGGAAGTCCCATATCCGGTCACCAAGGCGCTGGTAGAATAAGATGGCAAATGCCGTAATGGGAATAAGCAGCACAATGGAATAGGACATAAGGGAGTTCTTTGCTGCTTTCACACTGTTCACCATCAAGTACAGGTAGAAATTCAGTGTGAGAGGCTCAAGTAGATTCAACAGGGCCATGAAGCAGACAATGGCTAGTGATACTTGGTACAGCATGTCCAGTGAACAGATGAAGTCAAATGAAAGAAATTTTCCTGGAAATAGATATATTTATCTTTTTTAAAGGTAGAAAAAAGCAATAGAGAAAGATTCAATAAAATGTTTGTTTTTTATTTAAAAAAAAAAACATTATTACAATTAATATCATATCATAAATAAATCAAGTGTAGACTTTTTTTTTTTGTAGCTCTTTAACTATCTGATAATGCAGTGCTGCTCAATCAAGAAGACTTACTCGTACCATCACAAAATCTGGGAGCAGTTAAAATTGTACTATGGTAAACTACTCACAAAGTAGTTGTAAGCATCTGCACACTTCAAACTTCTGAGGTCATCCATGGTGAGAGAAACCAAAGAGTTGTGACTGCATCAAAAGTATTACTTAGTTATTTTGAAATATAGTGAAGTTTACCAGTTCTAGTCATCTTAACCATACAACAGCGTTGTCTGATGTAGCAAGTCAATTCACTGTGTCACTATCTGATTAACAAATCTTAAAAACGACAATCTAAAGCCTCTTGTTGATCATTCAAGGTGGCAACCACAAAACATGTTGTAGGAAAAACTACAACCGTCCATAACATTTACTTCATAGAATACATCAGCAATGTTACAAGAATTATTTGTTAACCCCACAAGGCTAAGAAATCTGCTAGTTCAAGATCCAGGCTTACCATAATACACTGCCAATACAGCATCGGATGAAGCATAGTCCCATTGGACTGGTGCAGTGAGAAAAATTCAAATGAGTAGACCATGTTAAAGAGTCATTTCTTTGGTTACTAACCTGACCTGGTTTATACTGCAAGTTACTTTTTGTAAAACTCTTTCATTGTGTTGTCGAAACCTTGTACAAGTAATAAAAACTGGGACCAGTGAAAGTGTATATGTTACTAAACTTCAGGTGTTAGGATTTTCAAAAACCACTAAGGTTTAAAACTGTATTCAATACATATTGAAGGAAAAAAAATCTTTATCATCACGATTTTCTTTAAAACTAATGAAACAATCCATTAAAACTACTAACAATCAGAAAGTAGAGGGTTAGTTCAGCAATTCTCCATCTTTTTAATAATGGTAGGCAACTAATGCACTTACATTTCAGCAATCATTCCCTGTCATTGTCATCTCTTAACAGATACGAAGGTGTAAGTATCACAGAAACTAATATCCAATTTGAGCAGGTGCCCAGGCAGCACAATGAGGATAAGCTGTTGTTCAAAAGGGTAAATAAAAACTGAGCAACCTGTAGGCTGTGGGTTTGATGTCAGTTCAAGCCACTTGTGCAATCCAAAAATAGAAACACCTATGGCATATTATCACCAACAGCCCTCATGAAGACGACAAGGAAAGTTTCTAATCTTTGCGATCCCTTGATATTTCATGCCTGAAGATTGTTCCAGTAAGGAAAATGTGGGTGTTGATGGTGGGTGTGTTAGATAGCTACATTTGACCTCTGCATTGGTGAGCCTTCAAATGGCTTAAGTGCCCACTCTGGATACCTCATTTTCTATTTGGTTTTATTCAAAGCATTGAACTCCTAATCTGCAAGTGGCCCTCCATGTACTAGCACTAGTGCTGGGGTAAGTGCCTGCTCTAACCCTTTAATTTCGGTAAAAGACAAATCACCAATAATATTGCATTTTTACAATAATCAAATTTTGGATGGTATTGTTTTAAATTAATATCATTAATGGTAAATAACATTCTATAACTAAACATTAAGTCATCCGCCCTTGATGGTTTTAATAGGTAGACATTAATAGTATAATAGCATCTACTGGTGGCAGAGCATAAACACCTTTGTTAGAAAAACACATCACTAGTTGATATAGTGTTCTTAGAGACTCATTTGCCTCATTCACTCTGCACACTCCTTTAGAAGGGTCATCCACATAGTTTATGATCAGCCTGATATGCATGACAACAGCTTGAAAAATCATGCATGTCCATGCACATCTACAGTGATTTACAGGATAATCTTCAATTGATGCCTTGACTACAGGATTATTTGTCCAGAAAAAAATGTATCATGCACATTTCTTTGGCAATGATCCACATTCCTAATTTTACCTGCATAGTGCAATCTTCTTGTAAACCAGGGGTGATGCTGCAACCACATGAGCCATGTAGTGAGAAAAAATGTGAAGCATGCATCTGGCAGGTGCCAATAAGTTTGATAGTCTCAGTGTAATTTTTTGTTGTATGTTTGAAAGATGTACTTCAACTAATGATCAGGTCCACGAACAGACCCCAACATACACAGTGACTGAAAATTAAGCTGTTTTTTTCCATCACAATATTTTGGACCACCCAAAAGTAGTAAACAAAACAAAAAGGTAACTACTCACCTGAATTGTTGCGAATGATTTCAGTTGTGTTAATTGTGAGAACAATCCTTGCTGCATAGAAACCGATTGAAAGAAAGGAAAACATGACAACAGCTATCTTGGCAAGTGTTGCCAGTTGCCAGAGAGCAGACCATCCACCCTGATAAACAGCCATAAGCAGAGAAATGGCTTTAGCAATGCTGATCCCTACAAAGATCAACTGCACCAGCAGTACAAAGTAATCCATTCCCATCACATATGGGTACATTCGCAGTGTGTAGACATCGTACATCTTAAATAAACCACCAATAGGAGGCATTTCCACAAGGATTTTGATTTTGGAAAACAGCCTTGTGTTACAATTGTAGGTGTTGAGCTCCAGGGTGAGTGCCCGCATCTCTTTGCTGAACCACTGCTTCAACTTCAGTGCCTGGATGAGGCTTTTGACTTCGAAAAGATATCTGGGCAAGTCAACCATATACCCACCGTGCTCGTAGGTGCCAAACAAACCAGTAAGCGACAACTGCATGGAGTCTTCCAGTGGAATGTAGTAAAACGCTTGCGACAACAGAGAACTGGTTTCATTAGTTAGATGATTGTCCCAGCCTAGAAAAATACAAACAGTCTGAACATAAAACCAAACTTCCTTTTAGAGGTGTGACTTTTAGGCTGGTGGTGGTCCTGTCGCCTTAAATTAACAACAGGAGATTACTTTCATTTTTATTCTAATTTTATTTCAAAGTGGTTTTTATTCATATATATAAAAAGAACAGAGAAAGTCACTATTACTGAAAATAGATGAATAAATAAGCAAACTGTAACCAAAGCTGTTACAGAACGATAATCAGTTAATCCATGTAACCATTAGAATTCACCATTAGAAACCTCAAAATCATAGCAGGAAACAAGGTTTTAAAAATTACTAGGGATTTTGAGCAGGAACATATGAAAATCTTTTTTAGGATAATAGAAAATAGACTAGTTAGTGAGTGAATTAGATTACTCTTAAGTGTAGGTCAAAGTAACAGCACGAATCAACTTAAAGATTGTTAATGGCCATTTCTCTTCCCCGAGTGGAGGTTACAAGCCATGACAGCTCCCTGCCCCTCCCATTACTAGGAGCATTTGTCTGTGGTGTTGAGCAGACCAAAGATTTAATAGACTCTTCAGGTCTGGAACATCAGCCCACTTTAGTAAAAAACATACTAGCAACCCTTCTTCAAATAAATATGATGTTCATTTAGGTAACAAAAGAAAAGATGAAATTACTTCTACAAGATCAGCCAAGGTTCCCGTTTATTTTGCAGTGATGGAACTCGTTGCAGATAGCGACTTCGGCATAGCAAATTCTATGACCTTCAGTAAACTGGCTTCCTGGAGAATGCAAGGTTTATGCAACAAATCTTGTAATCTTCTGTCAAGCTAGTAGAATTCTGACCACCAGACTCCTGAATAGCTGACAGTTTATGGCTTTTATAACAAGACTGTTGATTTATTTATCTGCATCCTAACTCTGGTTCAAAATCCACATTTAAGACAAAACGATGGATTGTCACAAAGCATTCAGCATAGATTTACTTCATCATTTCTCCTGGTCTTCAAGAATTTAGAAGAAATATTAAAGATGCTAGATTTCTTTGGATCGTATATGTTGGAGGGGGAGACCTGATGGGGTTTGAGCTCAGGGAAAGTCACAGATTCCTAATGGATGCAACAGTCAGAAATGGCAGGAAAAAAGAAACTGTAAATATGACTAAAGATTCCAGCTTAGTTCAATATTTAAAAAAAAGAAAGTAAACTTACCCATCCCAAAGTTTCCAGTTTCTGCAGTGTTTGTAGAGAACTCCGGAACGCATTCAGGAAAGAGAAGTTTTATACTGGCAGGAATGTTGCAGTCATCTGAAATAATAACTTTTACTAAATTAATCTGTTCCTTTTTAACATTTTCTCTTTACCAGGAAAAATAAATTTAAAAAGCAGAATGTGCTAAATGGGTATTTTAAATCACAGGCAGGTGAGAAGGAATTATGACAGGTAACAGTGTCAAGACCGAATGTCATGTGAATATAAATTTCCGTCAGTGGTTTCAGGCAGAAACTAAAACAAATTTTAAAACTAGCATCTAGGAAATACATTTTTTGAAAGAAAAAAAAGGGGGGGGTCGGTGCCAGCAGCAGGTACAAGGAATACTCACCTGGCTGAGAACGAAACTGTTGCATCCTTACAGGACCAATGCGGAAGTTGTAGGAATCAGACAGAAACTGCTGGTCGTATGAGCTAAGATTATTCCAGCTGTAGTGAAAGAGAGGAAAGGCAGATGGAACTACAACTGTTTCTAACCATGCCCACAGTCTCTCAGTTGTTGATACCTGTCAAAAGACAAAAGAATCTATGCTCACCTCTAACTCTCAACCAGACATTCACTATCAGAACTTGTAACTGGGATTATAGTTATTTTTAAAAAAAAAAAAAAAAGATAAATGAAATACTACATATCAAGTTAAAATTTTTGAAGGGGAGATAATTATGTATGTGATTAGAATTTTTGCTAAAAGGTTGAAATAAAAAAAGTATTGGTCTCTCATATATATATATAGTATACGTGTATACATAGAAGTCTAAGTTAATGAACAGAGTTTGGCAAGCGCAAAAAAAGATTTGTCACTCTGTTGAGGACTTGAGATAGATTCTTGCTGAAAGCCAGTGTGGTTTGGCATACCTCCTTGACAGGGTTTCCTCCCACATCTGAAAGGAATTCTAGTAAAGACTTTGGCTCATTTTGTTGTGCCAGTGAAAGTTGCAATGCACCGAAACACTCCCATGCTGACCTTAGTTTCTGGGGTCACACATCTCTTCCCCACCAAGTGGAGCTCCAGTCCCAGCCCATATTAAGGGTCAGATGTAACTGGGGAGAAGTAGCAGATTTTAAAATATGTATCAGCTATGATTTACGTACCTCATCTGAGGTAAAATTGATGTCAAAAAGCTTCTTGATGTTGGAGTTCTGCTGGTAGGAGATGTTGATGTTGTTGTGAAAACAGAGGAGGAGGAGAATTGAGGCATAGAGAAAACGGAACCATATCTTTCCAAAGACTGCCCACAACTTCTTATCTAGGTTCATCCGCTTCCTTGCTTCCTGAAAGCATTCTGTCTCTGTTTCTGGCGGAAGGAAGATGTCAGGGTTTTCAGCTCCTGAAAAATGACAATGATGTCAAATCAAAAAAAGAAAGAAAAAACACTTTTTAAAATGCTGTCAGAGGTCAGCATAAACAAAGATGAAGAGGCAAGAGAGGCAGAGAAGCTCAGCAATGGATAACTAGAATGTCCTTGCTGTGTGACTCAGCTTGGCCAGCAATGAAACAAAGGTATAGAAAGTTTGCTTAAGGGGCCTGAAAAGACCCCTAGCATCAAAGGCAGTGAGTAGCTGGCAAAAGAAACTTTTTTAAAGTGCTTAATAAATTCCACCGAGTGAAATATTCCACAGACCAGCCATTGCAGACTCTGATGCCTTAACCGAGTTGGCCATTTGTACGGTGACTGTGTGTGCGTGGCAATAAGAACAATAAACTAACATGAATTTCTAAAATTTTAAAAATCTAATCTTCTTTGAAGTGGCCCCCAAAACAACAATACACCAAGCTGGATGACATTAATCATTTAAAGTATTCTTCATAACTATAATTATTATATCTTTTATCATAAGTGAAAAAACTGATTAAAGGCATTTATATTATCAATACACATAGAAAGGAGTCCACATGACTCCATCATACTCTAGATATGGCCAGAGTAATGACTTAGAAAATGACTAAGCACTTCTGATAGCCTGTTGCTCATAGTCTGGTTAATGAAGAACTTCCAGGATCCTGTATCTTCTAGAAATAGAGGGGAGAAGAATTGCAATATTAATAAGAATAAAACATTACCATGAAATGCAAAGTGGACTAAGAACTGTCAAATTCAAAAGGTTCCAAGCATAGTTCACCCCCCATTATAATCTCATTCAAGAGTTTTGGACAATTTTAGACTTCTTAATTTAGTTTAGGGGTTAAGAAGAGTCAAAAGGAGATTCATCAAGATGATCGCTGAATTAATCTAAACTTTCACTGTTAACTTAATCTGAAGGTAATTTATCCACTTAGAACTCTAATATTCAGCAGTGCCAAAAGCTCATCTGACTTGTAATTATGACTTTGTCTAATAACAAGATAACTGCCATCAAGTCTCCTCCCAAACACCTACCTACTTTTTAGTTGTTTGGTATATTCTAAAGTTTTAAAAATAAAAAAAAAAGACTTTGTAGAGTTATGCCAAGATTTCAAGGCATGTATGTATGTTCCTTAAGTGTTGCTAAGATGACCAGAAAGTTTAAAGGCTGTACCATATGATCCTATTACAGATTTTACGGGATAGTTGGCGTGGTAACAGCAAACGAGACATAGTTTCAAAATCTGTCTGTTACTGCCCCCACCTATGAATAATAGTTTTTGTTTTACAATCTTCTTGTTTCTGCATTATGCTGTACTGTTGTTGAAATTTAAAATTATCAGGTTGTTATTTTTACTCTTTCTGATAATTTTCCCCTCCATTTCAATTCATTTACTTAAGGATTTTGTTGTTATTAATTTTTTTCCATTACCTTTTCAAACAGTTTTAATTTCAACTTAGAATGACAACAAGACACACAACAGAATATGGCTTTCAACAGAACAGTATGTAGCAAGGATGATTTGCCACCTGTGATAGGATTCACCAATTGCATGCTACCACCCCTACCAACCATAGAAAAACAGGGGTTCTCTTTACTGAATTCCAGGCTAAAAGTATTTGGATCTGCTAATTTTACAACTGTCAAAGCTGAAATGTGTACATTTAATTAGTCAAATATGTACATTTGGTGACCAAAACCATTTTAGGGTTCAAGAATCTATGTCCAGGACCTTAAAAATTTCCATTACTCACCACATCCTCCATACTCACTATCAAGATTCTCTTGCTTTACACCATCCAAGGGACAGAAACAACCCCAAAAATGGTCAACATTAAGGTAAAAAGGGTGTATAGCACATGGGAAACTCATGCTGTCCAACAAGAATAAAACATGAAGTCTTCACATCTGAAAGTTGCTCTTGGCTCCAGAGAAAACCTAACATGGACCATCAATCCTACCAAGTACAAATGGAGGCAGGTGTGTCATAGTATTGGCTGAAATCCTCCAATATAGCAGAAAGACAGATTTGTTATTTGTTGAAAAATGCCTTAATTCCACTATGCCCAATTCTTCAGGAGGGCTGGTGCTACACACTATACTTCCATAACCACCATCTATAAGAATCAAAGCATCTAACTTCTTCTTTTGACATCCCAAAGAACTGATATAAATCCAACCAATCACCTGTTGAAGTTTCTGTATGTTAGTAAAAAGCAACCCTTCAACATCCTGTCAGTATGGTGATATTAAAAGGAACCTCTCATACGAATATGGGAGAATATGGATTAGACCATATGTTTCGATGCCAAACATAGTAGAGGATCTGTGTGTTGCAAAAAAATGGGTCAACTGCATAATAATATAAAGAATTTCACTCCATTGCTTACCCATTTCCTACAGTAAACTAACATATTGTAAAAACAACAGGTTGGAAAATTATTATAGTAGGCACAATATATAGATATATATTTAAAAAAAAACAGCAGAACAAATTTGTTTGCTTGAGTAATAAAGTCTTCCATTACTAGTCAAAATTCACCTTGCTGAGACAACCCTTCTTCCTCTTCTGTATCAATGTATAAATCATCTTCATGATTAGATGGAGGATTCTTGATCACATAGGATAGAACAAAAGAAATCACAAGGATCTGAAACAAAAAGAAGAGAAAATTATGATTATGTGGATATTAAAGAATTTAATGTTAATACAGAAAGATTTTCATGCTTGTGAAAGATACTAAGCATTACTTCCCTCCATTTTTTTCATAATATAAAAGGATCATAATACAATAATGTTTCATGTATCTTATTTCTGAGATAGTCTGTCAGGAGTGGGTTGGTGTTAATAGGCTCCCTTTTCATGGTTGAAGGCTCACAGTGGGTCTAGGATTTTTATTTTAGCTTAATCCACATTTATTTTCTCTGGGTACACTACTAATGAGAATAAATCTAGTAAAGCAGCACCTAATCTCCTTGTACACAGCAGCTCAACTAGGACTTCACATACTCCTCACACACTGCACTGACAACATTCTCAAATTATAAAATCAAAAGAGAGAACTCCCACATTTCATCCTATTCAGCATAAAATTTACAATTATCACCTGAACTAACTAATGAACCTACATTTCAAGCATCTTGTACATTATAATCATCAGTTTAAGCTTGAGGCTGAGTGCCAGATTATAAATCCATTGTTCTAATAGATGTTATTACATTTGCTGCATGATACTTTTTGTAAACTGCGCATTTCATGCATCCTCAAGAAGCAAACAATCTCAGCCTCTTTACTACATCTTACAGGTGACTTAATATGCGAACCATCTGGAATGATGATGTTGGTTTTACATTTCGTTAAAGTCAGGTAGATTGCTAATTTGTGCTTTAGCTTTTTCAAGATAGCAGGAGAGCCTCCTCTACTGACTTCAGGCCCATATCAATCATCAAGACAACAACACAGAAACCTGATGATTGATGGCAAAATGGAAAGATCACTGAAACAGGTTCACTACTGAGTTTGCTCACTACTAATAAGGTGATGAGAAATGTCTGGACTAATCCTTTCTATGTTGTTTTGTTACACAACTCACTGCAATATCTGTAACAGAGTTGGTACTTTTTTTTGTCACAAGTAGAGTGAATGGCGTGTGTGTGTGTTTCTTCAGCATCTCTGGTTTGATAATGTAGACAGATGATGCTGACGCAGTGACTTGAACCAGGAATCTCTGGGTAGCACACCCAGCATCAGCTGTCTACAGGATCAAACCAGAGATATAGAAAAAACATAGATAATCCTCTCTACTTTTTTTTGTTTAACCTAAAACCCACTCTTATCTAGACTTTTCTTTGTTTCAGACATCCAGCTTTCAAGTAATCCCATCAAATATTAACAGAAAGACAGAGGGAGGGAAAAAGTACATTATTAATTTGTTCTATTCATTTCAGCCATAAACATTGTCATAAATATTCAGATGTTGATATCTTACTGCTGTAGCATACACATGATTGCTGGTCCTAAATGTTGATCAACAAATTTATTAGAGAATTTGAAAAACTACTAACTACTACAAGAAATCAAATTACTTAATTTATACTGTTTGGCCAAAGTTTAAGTATTAATGAAACAGCGAAGGGATTATACTGGAAAGTTACTTCTTAAAGTCACACCCACTGAATTTCCCAACAATCAAAAAAATGGTCATCAAACAGGCTCTTGTAGTTTTCCTATTTCATTTCACTGGTCCAATAGATTTTATATAATGGTCCAACCACAGATTCTTAGTGGTCCCACAGCTTGGTCCAATGGATTGCTCATCTCACCCTCTGGCTGCATAAGTTACTAGTTACCACCAGTTAGAGTGTGCGATCTCCCAAACATTACCAAAAATTATAATGTGGACATTCTGTAACACTGGTCAGCATATGATAAAAGCAGCTGTGCACAATGTGAAGGATTAGTTTTTAATCTATATAAAACATGTCAAGTTTGGCTAGATACATAAATAAAATGCAAAATTCATTCACAGTTTTTATATGCATTTGGATATACTGGATGGCATGACATGGCGCATGCATGCAGTAAAACCTTTAACAACGATTATAGAATTTTAAAAATCTATTTCTTTTTCAATGTAATTTTTATGTTAGAAGATTTTTAATGTACATTCTTTAAGAAATATTATAGAACGCAACTTTCTGGGACTGATGCACTTATACAAAAACACACTAGAAATTTATTTTAACTGTTTATTAAAAATCTAGTGTAACTTTGTTTCGCTGCTACATGGAACCTTGTACAAGACCCCCTCAGGAAAAAGAAATGCATATTAATTTGATTTTTAAACCAGTTTAAATTATCACTAGTGTGTTTTACAAAATTACCAAGTAAAATTATAGTTTCCTGCATGTTATCAGTTATTAGTGGCTTCTTACCTTCAGTGGGTCAACTAAGATGATAGAGCTGGCTGATGAGAAGACTATGGTAACAAGCCAGTTAAGTGATATTTTCGAGCCCCATGTAAGGCTGTAGAATAAGGTAATTGTGCATCCAACAGAGATGCAAAGGAAAACAAGAATGTATCCTACAATCACTGGCCACAAGGGAAAACTCTGACTTCTCAGTCGATCAAAACTTTTGGATGTTTCCTCATTTGGAGCCTGACGTCTTTTCTTAGGAAATTTACGAAACTTGAATAAACTAACTATGGCCAGGCTCGGAACAAATGTGATGGCAGTAGTCATCAGGCTAACAAATAACTGCCTGTAGGTGATTTCTAAGGGCCCGATGACAAGACCCTTCTGTTCCACCGCATTCTCAGTATTGTACCACATGGCACTGGTCATTGTGAAGAGGCAGAAAAGAGCCACGATGCAAGACAGACGCTGGACTCTTGTGAAGAGACTGTACTGGGGGCGCTGGATCAATGACAGCAGCAAGTGGTTATCAAATATGTCAAAGCTGAGACGTTCCTGAAAGAGGTTCATCGAGTCTATAGATGTTGTCTTGAGTGTCAGCAAACTCCTGCAGATCTTTCCATCACTTTTGTCAAAAGCCAACCAATTGTTGATGAAAAAATAATATCTGAAAACCATAAAACATACAATTTCAACAATTTCCATAGTGAATCCTCATCCAAAGAGTTTTTTCCTTCTTTAAGCATGCAGTCATTAATGCCAGAGTACAATGCAGCCAAGATGGCATCAACTACAGTACCTGTCACTGTAAAACAATGTATAACTGCACAGTCTTTAACAATGGCAAAGGTTAAACCTGCTGAGTTTAGTGGAACAGTATAAGAATGATTGTATATCATAATTCAGTGGCATCTTAATAAACAAAATATTCAGGAGAGGATGAGAATAATGGGAAACTAAGAAATAAAAATTCCTAAGGTCATAGAGTCAGTTCATTCTATCAGTAGAAAAAATGCTGATGTCACTGGAGATAAAAAAAATGGAAGAGTTTGTACTGCAGCCACTGGAAACAGAAGCTTCAGGTCAAAATGGAATCATCTTCCTAACATACTTGATATTCATCCCAAAAGTAATTCTAGTTACACAGCTCTGCACAGCAAATCTGCCAGGTCATAAAAGCTCAGTTTCAATTAAACACAAACAGAATTATATATCATTAAGAACAAATCCCTGTCAGGTTTTAAAAAATTTTTTTTCACAATCATAATTTATATGATAGTGAAGAAAACAAAACAAACAGAGGGATGTGAGGCATAGTTAAGAGGCTGTCCAATTGTATTTAACACAAAAGAAAAACAACAACAACAAAAGAGAGATAAAGCTTCAATGCAAAATAATTTTATTGATGTAATTTAGACATATGGACAAAGTTAAGCCTCCAAATAATGTCAGAGGGCCCCTTCTATTAAACATATCTTCCCAATTTCAACCTTAAAAAAAAAACACAAAACAAACATTTCATTTTTTTTCCCTTACATTCAAAGATTATTATTTAATTAAGTGTTATAATAGCAAATGCTTTTGCAACATCAGTAGCAGATTTTCATTGTCCTGAATAGTTTTATAAGCTAGTAATCCAGTTTAAAATCTGTCCAGTCTGCAGAGTTCAGATGCCATATGGAAGTGCACATATCATACAGAGTTTGGCTGCTTTTTAAATTTGTGAAAAAAGTGGAATTTATACATCACAACTCACATCTGATTGGTGCCAAGGTCTATGATGGTTACTTTTGACAGGTACCATCTAGGAAAGTGTCCCTCATTATCATGCCAAATCTTTATCTTCCTTAATGGACCAAGATTTTCACTTGATCTCAATAAGAAACAGGACATAGTGGCACGGTGGAAGTTCTAAAAAATATATATATATATTTGAAAATAAAAAATACTGAAACAAAGACATCATCCAAGCAAATTTAAGCATGAAAAATAAAAAAAATGTCAACATAGAGCTGTTAAATGTCAATTATATTCTTTTATATACCAAAATGCCCAAACACATTAGTTGTAACCCAAGATACGTCCTAGATTTTACATCAGCACATGAAAGACAAAACATCATTTTTAATGGCAAACTTTCATTTCACAAAAGTAATACAATACAGCAATTTTTCAGCAACATTTTCAACCCACCCTGGTTTTCATACTGACCCATGTCAGCTAGCAATGACGGTTATTAGAAATAAATTAGAGCTGGTACTGTAAAAGCATTATCTCTACAACTCTTACTGGCACATGTCAGAATGGCTTTTCTTCATCCTCTTTTAATATCTGCAGCATGGAGAGTTTGTGATGCTGACCAGACCAAGTTTGGTGGTTTGTCTCTGAAGAAACTAACAAAAGTCCTCCATCATGTTGGAGTTGAATCTCCCCTGATAGCACGTGTCCATTGCCTGTGTATGTTGGTGGGGCCTCTCACCGTGCTCATCGCTCACAGCACCAAGGTTGGCTGGGAAGAAATCCATGTGTGAATGAAGAAAATGCAACTTCAGCGACATACGCCAACACATTTCTTCAAAGGTTTTTATCATGTCTTGAACCAACTCGGCATAGTTGTCTGCTTTGTGGTTCCAAAGAAAATTGCGGACTACCGGTTTGAAAGCCTCCCATGCAGCCAGAAGCCTGGATCGGAAAGTAAACCACGAATTTGTGGTCCGACCAATATTCCAGCCTTCAACTTGGCATCAGTAAAAATTGCTCCAAAATTTTCTTTCAGATAAAGAAATCCCGCACCTTCAACACTCATTGCCTTTACAAAGCTCTTCATTAGGCCCAGCTTTACATGCAGTGGTGGAAGAAATATTCTTTGCGGATGTACCAGTGGCACATGTTGCACACTTAACTTTCCTGGAGTGTGGTCTGTTCTTCATGGCCATTCTTCGATCTTATAGTGATGTGCATTGTCTCATCTATTCCATGAGCACAGGAAGCACGTGTGCACATGTAAGCAGGCAACCACGTGGTTCTCCTGCTCAGCCTGCTGTGTGTACACAGTACTAAAAAGAACACTCAAAATATATAGCATTAGATTTCTGTTTATTTCTGTAACTAAAAATCCTCACGTATTTGGGTTAATTATGGTGTCAGATTTGAAAACAGCGTACTCGAATTAGTCTAGGGGACAGACTTTTTTCTCAACACAAAGTTGCACTGACCAGTACACCTCTGGTTTCATGGGCATTCCTGGAAGGGCAACATTTGTAGAAACCATTAATGAGCAAAACTGCAGGCACAGAGAATACATTGACACATCATGGCTGCAGAAAAGCTGATAGTCCTATTGTTTTGCTCTTTCCAGTCTCACAACAACAGCCATCAAGATTCCAAGCCACCAAAGCAGTAGAGAGAAAGAAAACAGCAGCAGCCTTAAGGTACCTCACCTCACGAACCCCGTCTTTTAGCAACCTGATATCTGTGCACAGTTCTTCTCCATACAGAATCAGATACGGCGTGGCTGTCATAATTTTTGATGACTGAATGCCAGTATACACCTTTATGACATATAGATGGCTATCTGAGCTGTCGTTATCAACTAATGGCAAAGAGCACCACTGTAAAATAAAAAAAATTTTTTTAAATCTTGGACTAACACATACATAGGAAACTATATCTTTGCTTGTGCAATTGTAGTTTTATTCTTATTAATGATATATGGGTTCTATTCAGCACTGTCTTAGTTAAACATACTAAGGTTTTCAGACCTGGAAAACAATCGCATGCCCCTTGGTTGTGAGTGTAAGATACAATCATTGAATCCCCTACTTTATTAAAAATACAGGGAATCTTAAGAAGTTATAATTATGAAAAATGTTTCAAATAATTAAAACTGCCCAATCTGGTGCATTGTCACTTTTTAGGTGCTTTAATTCAAGTTTACAAAGTCATGTCACAGCTAGAAGAGGTCAATATTTCCATGTTTTACTTTGGCTGATAGCAATCACTACAGATGTTCAAATTAAAGCCAGCTATGGCATCCGACCAAAGGTTTCATTTGAATGCCCCTCTTATTAAAGTGGTTTTATAGAACATGTTGCAGATTCATGGAATGCGTTGCTGAAATTGGATCTTCAAATGGTTTTAAAACTTGTGCTGGATAACCATGTTTATGGAAGGGGCTCTATATAAGCTGTCAACTTCCTACCCCATCCCTGACTTACCTTACAGGTGTTGTGAGTGTAAAACAACAACAACAACAACAACAAGACAAATAATACTTCATGACAAAAAAAATGTCATCTTTGAAAGTTAAGAGCAGTGACAAAACTGGCCATGGTGCGCTTTAGTATATTTACTGCCTTGTGCCCCACCTAAAGATAATTCAAAAGATGGCTCTTGAAAAGTTTATTTTGTTAATTCATGTTATAAATAAAATAAAAATAGTTGATTGTTTCAAAGTGTACAACGTTTCTGCTACACTGGAAAAATACCAACCTTTTCTCAGACTTGCAAAGTAGACTGTGATTGGTTAACTGCTTCCTCCCTCATTATTTACAGATTATTCCCATTAGTATTTCAATTTCTACATATAATAAATATCTGGAACTATTAATACATTGTTGTTTTTGATTTTCACATGTAATATACACAATATAAAATACTTCACCAAATGTATCAGAACAACAGCTTACCATAAACAAGTAAAAAGAAATCACAATACCAAGAAAGTCCCCCATGAGAAGGAACAGAAAACAACTGAAGCACAATGGTGACTAGTCCATGAAATAAGAAAAGGCCCAGATCATCCAAACAAAAGAACATTTATCCCTTTCTTGATATCAATGTCTACCAAGCATCCAGCTACATCTCTGAATAATGTTTCCTTCTTAAAAATCACAACTCACCTTCAATCTGTCATTCCGGTCAGCCCTTCTTGCAGCGACCAGTGACACACTGTAAACAACAAGCATGCAGCAGATGACTGTCAATATGTATGGGTTCTTGGCAACTAGTTTATCAAACTCATTAATGACATTCTTGAAGTTTAGGAAATTTGGTGAAATAAACATTACTGTAACGGAGAATGTGCCCAGAAAGTTGCTTTTGAACTTGATTGTATTTTCACCCTGCAACCCAACGACCTGATAAGAAAAAAATTTTAAAAAGTTAAAAGTAAAATGTTAAACATGTTAAAAATGTCTAACCACCACCATATTTCTTTCCTTTTTTCATGCAGTGCTAGATTTTATATTAACCATTTTAGTTTCAGTATTATCTAAATAGTTGCAAATTACAAAATAAAATGTGCAAATTTCTCAGGCTGTAGTTTAACTACAGAGAATTTAACGTTGCTCCCATGAAACTTTCTGCCAGGACTAACTCATAAGCCTGCCATTATCAGAGTATAATCCTTGGAACAAATGCTTCAGCTTTAAAATATCCAACTTGACCTACGCTACAGTTTTGTCACCATTTTCAGTGGTCCAAACTCATCAGGCCTCTTGTTCAATCAAGATCTAATGACTCTGTTAATCCAGCATGACATGGCTGATGGAGCTGTGATTCTTCCAATCCTTATTAAGATATCATTGCTGTTAGTTAGATTGTTAGAAAAGTAGACAAAGTTTCACCAGGGTTTAAATATAGGTAAATCTTCTTGAAAATTATTGAACAGCTTTAAATTTGACTATGTAACACTATATATAGCTGAGCAGAATATGAACTCTGTTCTGATGATGGATCAACAGAAACCATTTAGCATGAAGTTGATGCTGAGCCTCATTTAAAGCAGTAAACAGATTTACCCTTTCTTCTCAGTCGTTTTTTGTTGTTCTTATGGCTACAAAATACTGTCACTCTACCCTTGAGAGGCAGAATACCTTTTTTGTTATTTTTTTTTACAGGGTTAAGAAGAAAGTGAAATTAGTGACTTGCTACAGCCAAAATTAAAGTGCGCCACACTTCCTCTGTAGTTTTTAAACATGTTTTGCTTGTTGAGTAGATAAAGCAGGAGAGAAGCAGTAACACCGTACCTTGGTTACCACCAACTATTACCTGCTGGCCTTTATCTGTATCCCAAGCCTTTCTGTTGCTGTTCCAATACAACATAGTCAGTCTTTGAGCACGGGTCTGTGGCAGGGTTAGGTTCAACTTTGAAGTTCTTTGCTGACAACTGAAAATTTCAAAGTTTATCCCTTTAAATACATCACACACACACCACACACACACCACACACCACACACCTGAAGTCACTCACCAATGGAAGTCACTCACCAATGAAACATCCTATATTTCAGACAAAGCAGCTCGTCCATGGTGCAGGTAAAGTATTATCTCTGAAAGTGTCTTTTGCATTGGCAATCCTTTACATCATGGTTAAATATTCGATTGACGAGTTTACTGATTTAAACTCACACAAGCAGCTGTGGCCTCAGACTCAACAATACTGGTGAATAAACACTGGGGCATTTACTCTAAGGTTACCGTTTAGGGAACAGTGCTGCTTGATGATATACAAAAGGGATAAACAAATCATCCCCCTACCTGATTTTATAATTTAAAAATAAAAGTAAATGGGATTTTCCAAACTCAAGAGGAGGAGGACAGAAGAGAAAACTCAGTCCAAGGATGTAACAGTCATCTGACCCGAGACCAACCACACAAAAAACATGGAAGCAGGTGGGGAGGGAGAAACACGATGAAATACACCTGGCAAGTGGGTCACCTCTGCTCCTCTAAGCACTGCGTGTGATAACATCTTCTGAGCAGGTGCAGATCTCTTCATCACTCTGTCAAAGTTCTCTAAAAAATCAAAGAGACTGCTGTTAATAAAGAACAAACAAAACAAAAAAAAACCCACTCATCACCAAATACCCTGCCATAGGAGGAAAGTAATTTTTAAAAAAGAAATAGACCCAAATTTTTCTCAACCACTCTGATAAATTAAACTCCATTTCAGTCATTTTCATAACTACACACATGCACACCTCAAGTAAATGGAATGAAAGAATAAGCAATTATTTTAAAAAGCAAGGAGAAATAGAGAGACAAAGACCAGCTGAAATAGCATCATCATAATGGTATCTGACCCTCCCAGAGTTTCATTTGAATGTTCTTAGTGCAATTAGTATTTACTTATCTTCAATTTTATATAGTCTCATGACGTGTGCACTTTAACATGTTACTGTGATAGAGACAATGTCTGGCCATAGTGAAATGAACACTTCTTAAAATATAGTACTATTTTATTCTAAAATCCAGCAAACGTTATTGGTTATTTTAAAAGTCAAACCAAGACTATTTTATAGATATATAACTCAGGACATTTCCCCTTTTACACTACATTGGGTAAATGACCATTCTGACTATGGTAAAATTAAATTGAAAGTCAGGATGCTAGAGACCTTGAATCATCAAATGGTTGTGTACAATAACATCACCATGCAGTTTTCCAGGCCAGGCCTGCGTTACCACTACTCAGTACCAGCCAGGAAGGCTGATGGTTACACGATGCACTCAATTCACTATTTAACTCATAGTTCATTGTGGGTGGTAGTAACTCGAGCAAAAAGGCAGCACAATATGTTCTCCATAAATGCAGGTGCCAAGTGGATTAGCAGAAATCTCGGCTTAAAGGAAAATAGAACCAGCAGATAGTGAGTGAGTCCTTATAGTATGTGGCAAATCTTTTCTCCAACAAAAGTTCACAGTTCATTTCCAGTAGCTGCACTTGGTTGGAGAGAAGTAAAGATGCCTACTAGCCTGCCCGTTTATAGCCAACAGTTAAATACAGTGGCAGCATTACAACAGCTTGTTTGACAGTTTGATACATCTACAACACCAATACACAAACCTGTCGCTTCAATTCCTGCCAAGATCCATATTGTAGGAAAGTGCAACCTGTGTTATTCCAGTCCAAAAACATCCTGGAAGCATGCAAGCTCCTTTTCTGGGCACCTTAGATACCATAAAATAAGGCCCATAGAGCTTATACGGAATCAGTTCAACCAATAAGTTTAAGCACCTGCTGCCCAGTAAAGCAAACTGTATCAAAGGAAATGCTAATTTGTCTGTGAGACTAGGTAATACTTGAGCCAGAGTTCATCCTGCACGTGCTGGCCCTTCCAAGTACTGAATTGTCTATTTGTACTTCCCCTATCTATATAACTGTAGTTAACAATGTCTCAATACATATTATCTCAGCTTCAAAGGTGTTCGTTTTAATGTATTACTGTAGAGTAGTGGACTTGCATGTCTTTAGTGAGTACTTAATGTAACAATATCTTGTTTCTCAGTCTTTTCTGTGTCACCATATCAAAAATCTTTTTACTTGTTTTAGTTTTTTTTTGCCATAAAAAATGATAAAACCAAGCAAAGATGGTTTTTATAGTAAAAGGAAATATCACATGGAGCCAAAAAATTTAATTAATCAACGGTGCCACTACATCACCAACTGCAACATCATCACATCAACCTCATGCCATCTTGTTTATAGAAAAAGAAACTATATTCATTACTAGAGAAGGGGGGATGCTGAATGAAATATAAATGTTTGTTTTAAAATTTTTAAGTTACATGGATATGTTAGTTTAACTAACAATTATTAACAAGCCATTGTTTTCACAAATGCAGCATCAGAACATTTTTTTTTCCTTTGTTTAAAAATTATCCAAATTATAGAACCTACCTTGATGTGTGAGTATCAGGTGTAATGTGGAGTTTCTGCTAACAGATGAACTTTGGACATTTAACTGGAAAGTGGGACTATTTGGGTCTAAGGTCACTAAACTGTTGTTATCCAGCTTGTAGCTCCCTGGAGCTGAACAGTAGAATTTGAATTTGTGTCCAGAAGGCTCTTTCATATATCTCCCTAAAGCTGTGTAATTCATATCACTTCTCAGGTCTTTCAGCTCAATAACAAAGATGCTGCCTTCAGAGTTTGACAGCACAAAGGAGTAAAACAATGTGTTGTTGGTGTTGTTTGCAGAGTGAGACTGATTCCAGGTTTCTTTTGATGAATGTATGTTGATGGAGAAATGGATGGAAAGACCAGATAACAACACATCTCGTATACCATCAGTTATAACAATGGTCACAGCTGGTGTTGTTGGTTCGTATTTAGGGACCTGATCTTCCACACTTTTATATGGGTTTTCTTTATGGCTCACAACCTAAAAGGATAGCAGAAGTCCATCAAAGTCAGAAGTGCACAAAGTTAGACAAAGTATAACCACTCTATTTAATATTGTGCTTCACCAGCCATGCGTATTGATATTATATATAAACATACATACACAAAAAACCAAAATAACTAGAATGTCTTTTGTGAAAAACAAATAAAGCTAAATAAATCTTAGGTAATTTTTTTAACCTGAATTTTTGGGATCACTTAATTTTGCAGCTTTGTAAAGAAATTGTGGTCTGCAACAGTTCACTTTCTTTAGATGCTCAGGAAAAATAACCGTAAAACAGTTCTCATTAAGAGTGTATATTAATAATCAATTTTTTAAAAATCTCCTACCTTAAGGTAAAGATATTCAGTCTGCTTCAAACCTGATGGAAAAGTAACACTGCTATAACGAGTTGTCAGGTTAACAGTCTTACTGTTGTTCATCAGTTGCTTGACTGCTGACACAGATATCGCATCCTGATTAGAATGGAATATTTTAGATATTTCATTGTTATCTAGAACCACATCAGTCATGGAAAGAACAGCCTTCTCAGTGTTGGAAATCAGGTTGGCAACCTAAAAGTGTGAAAATCAAGGTGTGGTGTGCAAACATTACAATACAGAACATTCACAACACTATAAGGACAAAGAATCACACATCGCTAGAGATCATCAATTTAAGATAAGAAACCTTCACAATTAGACATTAGGAAATGTATCTTTTCTTTATAGTAATTATGGATTATCTCTTGTAACTACATTGCCAAAGTAGTGGAAGCAGAATATCTTATAAATATATTTTTACAACCAGAATAGATAACTATAAATCATTAACATACATAAAAAATAAACTTATCTCTTAAAAATTACAAAACGATATTTTAACATAAAATGAATGCAAATTTCAACAATAAATGAAAACTTATTTTACAATTTTAGTTTCTTAAGATTCTATTAGGTTTATTTGTTTTTTAAAGTGTAATTTCTATCTTTAAATCATTGTTTACAAAAGCAACATTTGTTGTAATCTTCAGAAGCTCACATTCCTGTGCATAATTTTCACTTTATTTCTAAACCTATTTTGTTTTGTTCCAAGTTCAATATAAAAACGAGGTAATGGACTGTTTTAGCTTAAAAACTACAATGAGAAAAGTGGCAAGTCATATTTCACAAATATCAAGACCGTTGGAAAGTTAAATATATCATTTTATTTTAAAAAGTTATTTATATAGCAAACATATCCCATCCTTTCTGCATGAGGGCGCAAGTGATTTTTGATTTGAGTTTCCCGGCTGCATTTGGAAGCTACCGAATTGCACAATGACTGGACAACAGAATTTGATGAGAATTTCAGTTCTCACTTTAAAACAGGTGTACAAGTTGAGGTGGCCATGGAACATTGTACAGGTAAAAGTTGCAGATGTAATGTTAGCTAGTACTTAGAAATCACTTCCAGACCAGTGGTTAATGGCGACCAGTCAGAGAAAGCTAGTCAGGACCGAGGAATCGCTGAGGAAGCATGTTTAGGTTACAGTAACATCACAAACACAGAGAGATGTTGTATTCGCATTATCTCCTTGCTGTGGTAAAATTCACTGTAATAGTTTCAGATTCTCCATCCCTTTAAAATGCTTTTTAGGTAAAGAAATTAATAACTTCCACAATCGCAAGCAAACATTTCAATAATTATCTTCACATCTTAGGAAGAGAAAGCAAGTGTTTTGTTTCTAATGGATCAGAAAAATTAAACAAATGAATGATAGGCAAGATATGTACAACTATTTCTTTAGGTGACAACCTACCTTAGTGCCATTAACTTTTTGCGAGGCCCTGATGATTAAGGAAGCAAATAAGACAATGTCTGAAAATAGGAGGAGCAGATAGTATTATGGAATGTTTATGTGAAAGAAAAGATGGAATACACGTCCATAACTAATTATCCAAATGGAAAAGTAAAGCAAAAATCCGAAATAAGAATTAAAATAAGAGAAAATAATAGTTTTTTTTTTAAATATACTATTCATTATCAAAGGTAAAAGTAACAACATGACATGACAATTGTTTAGCATCATACACAGATTCTTTGTAAGCCATGCGAGGCACAATGGATCTAAAATATTAGCTGTCCACAGAAATTTAAGCTGTAGTTATGGTCCACTCTTATAGTGGATGATTGTGGAGAACTTTCTATCAGTGACAAATTTAAACTTCCAAGGGTTTCAATCTAGCTGCAGTAGTGTCCTACAAAGGGATTTTCCTCTAACTATACAAGGTTGTAGACAGCTTTAATAACTTTGGTAAAGTTATAGTCCTGATGCTTAGAGACTTAAGGGGCCTTCTGGAAACCAACATAGAACAAAATGTAGATGATATATTTGGTTTTCAAACGAAGATATGATGATTCAAAACTTTTTAATTGTAATTTTGCAAGCTCACTGAACATGCAAAGGCACCATGACATGGTTTTCCCCACTAGCTATTCATCAGAATAAATTGTCTTTTAATTTTATTTTAAGATAAAATTTGTTGGAATGTGATGTCATAGGGATTTTGCATATTTTTAATGTTTCATTTATCAATTTTTTTTCCATTTAGCAAATCATAGAATTTAACATATCCACCAAAAAATACAGATAACAAAATTTTCCTATGATACTGCATTTGACTCAAGCTGTGGTCAAACTGCATTCCAGACATTTGGATGAAAAAGAAGCATTAGAGGGCACCATAAAATGATAATTCTTTTAAATATATTTAGAAAAAATGTACACAATTTTATTTTTTTATAGACATACCTGTTAATACTGAAAATTTCTTGCTTATAAATTTTGAAAGGTCAAGCACATAAAATTGAAAAGGTTTATACTTACCATTGGCAAAATTCTTAAGCTCATTTCCACTCCAGGATATACTTTTGGCTTTGTTGATGATTGAGCTGAGGGTTTTCAAGAATTTATTCTTTAAAATAAATTTTAAAAAATATACATTATTTATATATACACACACACACACACAAATATTTCTCACAAAAGAATAAGCAAAAAGTGTTTCCAAGCCTAACATTGCATGTACAAAATGCATCATTACAGTCATCTTCTCCAAAACTCATGTGAAAACCTCTTCTCTCACAACCTACAGTCTTTGCACATGACCAATAGGCTATAAACTGACCATGCACACGCTTTAAGTCAGTTTAAGAAAAGTCTAGATGTCATTTAACACAAAATGAGGTGGCACCAACCATAGAGATGGTTTCAGGAAGATTGACACTGCCATTTCCTCCCAGTACAACATTCGTTGCAGTGTTGTTTCGACAGCACTAATAAGGTACCATAAGACCAACCACTACATGGATAGACTTTGTTCAGGTCACACATGGTATACAACTCTTATAAAGATTACTGTCTTGCCACCCGTACCAAAAGAAACCAATCATAAGATTTCAAAGAAGACAGTTCACAACAGACTCCATGCTAGCAGTATGCAGTACCAATACCATTGCTGCATATCTCACTAAGATTGCACCACCAACAGCTACACATGCAATGGGCAACACAACATTGCTACTGCAGGTTGAAACACCAGGTACCATGTCCCTTACACCAACACACCCCTTGGCCTACACCATTAACTAGCATGATCAATTTGCGGCAGGGCCTGGAATTCAAGTTGGCCAGAGAACTAATCTTGTCGTCATTAGAAGAGGTGCCACGACTAGTGTCAGATACAGGGATGAGATCATTGTGTCTGTAGTCACCTCACTGGCTCATGAGGTCCCAACCTCATCTTTATGGATAACAATGCCCATCTGCACCACGGCTTCCATGTGTGGCCTGCACGATCTCCAGACTTCAGTCCAATTGGACGTTCTTGGGAAGTTTGTTTGTGGTTACCAAATCCGCCCACTGTCTCGTGATCAGCTGAAAGTGGATCCAGTTGAATGACAGCCGGATCGCCTGAATTAGTGGACATGCTTCCCTGAAGCCTTTTCTGCTACAGAAACTCGGTGATCATTTTCAGATTGACATTTCTGCGTTTATTTCAAGCACAATCTTGTTTTTGCCCAACAATTTGTCAGCTTTTTCTTTTTTTTATGGAATCGAAACAATGTGCAGGTCCTCTTCAGCCAGAATATGCCACCATACAAGCACTATGGGCTGGGATTCACTTGTCTTATTTTTTTTGAGATTAAGATAATAAGTTCATGCATCACTTTAAACAACACTAATTACACGGTAAAACCTGATACACAGCCAACATCTCAGTTGCAGTTGTGTGCTCTTCTTCATCCCACCCTAACAACACAATCTCAAATTTCAAGATCTCATACACCAACCGTACTGTAGATTATTTATTCCCACCTTTTCTACAATTTCCCTCCGCCATTTGCATACTTATTATTTCAAACTTCTGTTTTTGTGTCCTTTTACTTAAAACTTAGTTTTAAGACAACTATTTGTATCTTCATATCCCCACATTTTACTCATTTTTCTTTGTTTACCCCAACCTTTTGCTTTCTCATTTTCATAACTCCACACCACCATCACATATTCTTAACATTTGTTTACCTGGATTTCTACACAATCCAACAGAGGTACATTAAAAGTGCATCTCACAAGAAGCAGGGAGTGATGCACTTTCATTTGAAACAACATGTATATTTAAAAGAAGTACTGATCTTTTGAACACAAGATATTAACTAAAAATTTTTAAACACACACACACACAACCATATTTGGATAAGTGATGGAAGGTACTTTTTAACTGCTGAGAACAAACATCTGCACCCGTACAGAAGCAAACATGATAGTTACCTGTCACCTGTCAGCACTGCTATGAACCTGACCCAGTCAGACATGTCGATGTTTCTAATCTAAGGTAAAGATGAAATAAGTTTTACCAATCTCAACTTATCAGATATTGCAGGAATCTTATAAAGAGGAATTCTATTTATTCACAGTCTCACAGATGGGCCTCTTCAGATTCTTTTGATTATTTTCAGGAATAAAGAAATTAGGGTTTTGTTTATGGACCTGGAGACACCAAATTTTGATTCTGGAAAGTTTCTTTTCTGCTTCTTACCAGTTCATCAAAATATATGTTATTAGAATTCAAGTACTCCTTTAATTTATCCATTTCTCGTTCTTGTCTCTGAAATAGGAAAATTAACATAAATCAATTAATAATGATAACATCTAAAAATGCATTAATACATTTTAACCAATTAAAATTAGTACTATCATTATGATGTTGTTTAGTCAGTTATGAAATGAACAGAGGAAATAGATTATAAGATACAGAATCTCCCAGAAAATATGATGAAGCAGGTAATTAAAATTATAAGAACTCTAGCTGTCATTGATACAACAGTGATGATGCATAAAAGAGGATGCTCCATTGGTGGAAATATATTTAAATGATTTACAGATTAAGAATTCAGAAAATAATTAAAACAGAACCAAACCTTCTGTAATTGTGACATCTGCCCCTCCGTGCTAGGTACCTGTGACATTCTTGTCACCGGCCCCTCCATGCTAGGCTGCTGCTGCGTTGTCGTCACCGGCCCCTCTGTGCTAGGCTGCTGCAACGTCGTCGTCACCGGCACCTCTGTGCTAGGCTGCTGCAACGTCGTCGTCACCGGCACCTCTGTGCTAGGCTGCTGCAACATCGTCGTCACCGGCCCCTCTGTGCTAGGCTGCTGCAACGTCGTCGTCAACGGTCCCTCTGTGCTAGGCTGCTGCAACGTCGTCGTCACCGGCCCCTCTGTGCTAGGCTGCTGCAACGTCGTCGTCACCGGCCCCTCTGTGCTAGGCTGCTGCAACGTCGTCGTCAACGGTCCCTCTGTGCTAGGCTGCTGCAACGTCGTCGTCACCGGCCCCTCTGTGCTAGGCTGCTGCAACGTCGTCGTCACCGGCCCCTCTGTGCTAGGCTGCTGCAACGTCGTCGTCACCGGCCCCTCTGTGCTAGGCTGCTGCAACGTCGTCGTCACCGGCCCCTCTGTGCTAGGCTGCTGCAACGTCGTCGTCACCGCCCCTCTGTGCTAGGCTGCTGCAACGTCGTCGTCACCGGCCCCTCTGTACTAGGCTGCTGCAACGTCGTCGTCACCGGCCCCTCTGTGCTAGGCTGCTGCAACGTCGTCGTCACCGGCCCCTCTGTGCTAGGCTGCTGCAACGTCGTCGTCACCGGCCCCTCTGTGCTAGGCTGCTGCAACGTTGTCGTCACCGGCCCCTCTGTGCTAGGCTGCTGCAACGTCGTCGTCACCGGCCCCTCTGTGCTAGGCTGCTGCAACGTCGTCGTCACCGGCCCCTCTGTGCTAGGCTGCTGCAACGTCGTCGTCACCTGTCCCTCTGTGCTAGGCTGCTGCAACGTCATCGTCACCAGCTCCTCCATGCTAAGTTCACGCAACGTCGTCGTCACCGGCCCCTCCGTGCTAGGCTGCTGCAATGTCAGCGTCACCAGCTCCTCCGTGCTAGGCTGCTGCAACGTCAGTGTCACCAGCCCCTCCCCCTCCATGCTAGGCTGCTGCAACGTCGTTGTCACCAGCCCCTCCATGCTAGGCTGCTGCCATGTCATTGTCACTGGCCCCTCTGTACTAGGCTGCTGCCACATCGTTGTCACTGGCTCCTCTTTATCAGGCTGCTGCCACATCGTTGTCACTGGCTCCTCTTTATCAGGCTGCTGCCATGGCATCACTGGCCCCTGTGTACTAAACAAAGATAACCCCTTTGTTGGAGCTGAAAGAAATAAAATGTTTTTTTTTTTTTTTTTTAGAATTAGTTAATATTACATACACATTCTCTGAGAGAGAAAAAGGCTGACTATATCTACACTTCTTTTAAAATAGACAAAATCTGCTGAGGTTCTCTTCTGCTATCACCCCTGTGCAGCAATAGAAAACTGAAAACACCATTAGGGAAACAACCTGTTAATTCTGGAGAAAACTGGTGGACAGACAAGCTTAGAAGAGCATAAGAAACACTGGGCAGACAAGACCCAAAAGAAACTGAGCCATCGCTACAGGGTTTTTTACACAGATGAGTAGGCTATGCTTAAAAAAATAAGCATAGAAACATGACACACTGAGTATAACAGATAATATCAGGTTTGTCATTATCATTGTGGTTAGAGTTGTTTATAAGCATAGTAAAAGAGGCTTGAGCTAATGGTAGAGAACACTATCTAATAATTACTTTTACTCTTTTCTGTACAAGCAATGAACATATAAAAACATATTATGTATCTTAAGGTTGAACAGTTGCTGGCATTTCCATCAATATCTACTAGATTTTGTTGTCAACATAATATTAATGCAGTGCAAATTAGTTTTTCTCCAAAAAACACACACACAGCTAAAGAGAAACAGAGAGGGAAAAGAACAAAGATTATCTGAGAGGGAGGGAGGGAAAGAGAAAATAAGATCATCATTATACAGCTGTAAAATGGAAAAGAAAATGACAGCTCCACTCGAAAATAAACCCATAAATCTTACTCCGTGTTTTTGTTGATAATGAAAATTCAGTAAAGCAGAAAGCGTGTCCAAACCTGACCAAGTATTACTTGAAAACCACTGTGGCTCATCTCTTCAGATGCGATATCAACTTAGGAGGTGGTTGCCTGCGGTTCACTGGTCACAAGAGAAAGTTCTGAAGCAGGACTGTAGATTCCGGTAGATTGCTCCAGGCCAAATCACAACTGACGGTGCTCGTTTGTTTGCTTTTTTTTTTTAAAATTATTTTTCAAAATTTAATTTAAGATACCGATTGGATTCTATTCTGTAGACATTAAACAATTTAGCATGTACAGTGCAACCTCACATATCCGAACAAGCCCGGAGACAAGCTATTTGTTCGGATACGTGAGGTTGTACTGTACAGCGATGTTATGTTAAAACTAAATTTATAAAATGTCGACTTGTGGGGTAGTTGTGTTCCCTTTAGCTATGATCCAGGAACACTTAACATGCTATTCTACCCCTTTTTGTTAAGATTTAAAAAAAAAAAACACACATTTTAAGACCCTGTAAAACTTTGTATTTTAAGTGTTACACAAGACAAGTGAAAACAGCTCTGTTGTGGTACCTTGGATACCAAAGAAAACAACTGCCCATCTCAAGAACTGTTTAAGATAAACTGTATATAAATAAATACATATTCTGTGGGTTGTATTGTTATTACTATCTGAACATGTTCCATTTAAGAATTTCTTGTACTTTAATTTTGTTGTGTTTTTCAACCCTCAGTAATATTTCTAGTATGTGAGAGGAGGATAAGTCTATGCCTTTGTTTTCACTGTAATTTTTTAATAAAACTGTGTGTTCTTAGCCCAATTAGAATAGTTCCTTTAATTAGATTATATACCATGACTACCTAATTTTCTACCTTCTGTTATTTACATATAAAAAGTCAAAGGAGCAGGAAGGTTGAAGACCTTGCATGATTCTCTTTTATCAGAAAAGTGTCTGGTATACATATTTACTCTTTAACAGATTACGCAATCACTGAAAATAAGAAAATATTCTACAGTCATTAATTTTTTAAAAAAATGTATCATATATACTTACAATCCGTAGGGATCCACAGTTTGTATGTTGGATTACTTGTTTAAACATGTATAGAACAAAATATACCCTATATTAATTTGTCTAATGGCTAAAACTTTTTACCTGAGAAAATACAAATTCAAAGCACGCCATTACTGAATGTCTGTTCTGTCTGTTAATTTTCTGTTATTTCTCACTTTGCAGTGTGCCCTTATACTTCATTTCAGTTAAAATATAAGGATGAAATATATGTTTGGCTTGGTCCTAAGCATTCTGAAAATTATATTTTAAAAAAATGTAATATCTGTATGTGGTATGATCCCTCCGTACTGTGAATCTGGGACTATTTCAGAAATGCGAGATAGCAAAAAACTGAGATATTTGAAACTTTGCTAAACTATCGGTGAAATGGGCAAGTGTTCTTAAATTACACTTAGTGGCAGCATTTATCTACCTATTTCTTCCTTTTTATTTTTAAAACTTTAGTTTTAATTTCTTTAGTGCATCATCTGGCTTCAGGAACTAACAATAAATAATGATAATAATATTAATTTTAAAAGGTGGATGGAAAATAAACAGTTTCATTTGATAGCATCAAACTAAATTAAAGTTCATGTGCGGAACTACAATTTTCTACTCTAGCATCTAGAAAGTTCTCTTGGAATGATATTTGTTTTACAAATTCAATACTGTCCTGCATGCATTAGTTCCCTGTACCTCCCACCCTCCTATGAAACAATCCATCTGGTGACAAGTGGCTTTGTTTTCTTTCTTTATTTCTGCATTAAGAAAAAGTAGATAGAGGGTTCAGCCAGCCATACTCTGACAATCTCACACTCCAGACCCATCATAGCCAGATCAGAATCCTTCATAAACCATTTCTTCTCAAACTGTCACCAAGTAACTTGCCGTTTTTCTCTGGTCCCGCAATGTCAAACACTTGTCTCAATCTGATGCTAAGATTGTGTCATTTGAGAGAGCTATGAAAAAAGATGGAGCTCTGCTCCTTCTGTGTACCATTCAGCTTTCTTTTTACAGGCGAGCACTGCCAACTGCACCATGATAATATTAAATGTTGCTGCTTCACTGTGAAATCAGTATATCGGTAGAATTTTTTACGCCTAGTGTTACACCAAACTGCAAGGGTTGGTGGGGGTACCTGAGACTCAAACCTCAGCTAACAAAATCAAATGGTTAATTTCAAAAGTTATGTCCCCTTATTTTCACTTCAATGCAATTGAAATAACGGAGTAGTAGTAGCAGTTTCTTCTATTTCACAATAAACTTACAGGCCAATATTGTTTGTTATTATGCCTGTACATCAAAATGCATCAGGAAGCAGAACTATAAACTTTTTATCTTCTACACAGTGAAATAAAATTCCATGCTGGTTCATTCAGTGGATTACTTTTGTGCAAGTGACTTTTATAAGCCATACCTAAACACTTCTGGGGTGGGATGTATAAGCCTCCTTTTAAGAATAAAAACTGAAATTAAACTCTTAGATGTATCTGCCATATTCTTTCTAACATTTTGTTTGGAACACCTGTCTTACGTCAGACTGATACAAATTAAAATTTTCCCTTATGCATGCAAACACACCTCCCATACACCCTGTTGAACGGTGGCAGGGTTAGTGAAATGCACTCACTCGCCATGTTTACCAGCACGGTCCTGTCACGCACCAGTCGGGGTCAGTTCTCCAGGTACTCTGGCTTCCATCCACTACTGATCCAAAAGGCTGTAGTAAGTTCATTCCACAGAAGTCACCAACAAACAGGTAACAGAGACACCACATCACCCTAACCACCAGTATTCATGTTAACTGGATTCATGCTTCTAGCCAAAGAGTTTTGAGTACAAAAAAATGTGTTATTATTATTTATTAAATGCAATTTTAAAAAAAAACTATGCGTGTTCCTGGCAGAATGCATCTTGCAATTAATCAGCAAAGACATTTATGAAAATTATTAACAACAACATGTGACATTGGATTTTTTTAATTAAAACTTTCAATAACCAAACTTTTACGAAATATTAGCTAAATTACAGCTAAGGAAAACAAAAAAAGATACACTCTGCAGTTTGTATGCTTAGAATGGTTGCAGATGCTAAAAACAGTATGTACTAGCATCCCTGCACTAAGGACAACAAATTTTAAAAATAGATAAACCCCCTACAAAAAATAAAAATGAAGTAGGTAAGTAAACAAAAAAACTAAGATGCAATTCTAATTTAGAAAAGACAATGCACATACATCATCTTGCTGAAAACAAGGAGTGTACAAGAGAAAAGGGTATTATCGTCAAGCGTTAGCTCTCTTCAGAATGCCTTTCCCTCATGATAAAAAGCTAAGTCTCTGCCACAATTGGTGATGGATGCCCTCCTTAAGACATTTTGTTGTCATTCACTGTTGTACAATAAAGTTTACAAGTGTCCATTTTGCAATGTATCATGGGAGTATACACCATCTAAATGAGATGCCATGTTCAGGGAATAAGCATAGACTATACAAAGTTCCTTTTCCTCTTGTGCATTCCTCAGTTGTAATGATAAAATTTGCATTTAAAAACTTACCCTTAACTTGCAGATAAAATACACAGCCAAATATTAAAAAAATTAGTGTTGTAACAGACTGGAAAAGAAAGAAATAAATAAAATTAAACAACAGTATTTAATTTAGCAATCTGTTTTTAAAAAAAGAAAGAAATAGTTTCTGGCAGTATGTTTAGCTCCCACATTCTGCCATGCCTAGAACAAAGAAGGGAGCTTCCTACTCATCAGCACGAAATTCTAATTTTACTTCAATGCCTACTGTAACAGACAGAAGCCTATGTGGCATAGTTCATTTACTTTCCTTAATAGCTATACAGAGCAAAACAAAAGCTTAATTGGAGACTGTAATTACCTATCATGACTTATTAAACAAAAGGTATTATATTCCACATTCATGGTTTTTGGAATTAAGCAAACCTGTCTTGCACCGTGTACTCGTAATTTTGGCCTTTATAAAATACTTTTGGTAATAAGACAATCTAATACTAGCCAAAAAATATACCAATAATGACAACTAAGTATTAAACATTTCTACCTATAGCATTCACTGAAATATTCAGTGCTACAACTTTGGAACATTGACCTGGATCTGCCTGACTCCATTATTAAAAATAACAACAACAACAAAAATTTTGCAAATCAAATTGAAATAAATAAATCCAGTAAGCATTGCAAGTGCAGGTTCACAAAAAATAATATACTTTAACTGTTGTAACAGTCTTATCAGAGTTACTTCATTTGTTTTCCATTGTTCTTTGCATGGCTGTTTTTTGTAGTCTCCCTTTTGTGGCAGATGGCGCTATTGTTCTGCAACCTGGTGACTACTGCTGTCAACTTTCAAAAGAGAATGACAGATGTAAAGTGGATGGTGAATGTTTTATAGAGTGTGATCTAGAGCAAAATAACTATTCTGATTGCTGCATCCAGGATCTGTGCATTAAATAAGCATTGCTTAGGTTGTAACAAAATTTCCTTGTAAAACCTGGGATGTTACAATTGTATACTGGGAAGAAGAAACCAAGGACAGACAATTTTGCATTTTAGAGATGTGGTATCTAAAAAATATCACTGATATCATTTTCACTATGCAGGAAAATATTCCTGTCATGGTATTTGGCACCCTGCTGGAAATTTATCTATATAACAACCAACTTCCCATAAATGCTTATCCCACCTGGTCCGTATACATTTTAAGTCTCCTGATGATTTTGAGAACTATTTGCCAATTTGTACCAAAATTTACCATTTTAAAAAGATGTTTCTTTCTTGAATTTCATACATATGTTAAAATATATAATATTTTTTAATTACCAGAAAATTTTTTTTTTAAAAAGAGTAGAAACCCTTTTAACAGACATGCAGCATAAGAACTGAGTGAGAATTTCATTAAACAAATTCAATTTTCATGACATACAAAAAAAATTTTAAAAATTCAATTCTTTTTAGTTCAAGGCACAACTTTACAAGACTACCTATGACTTTCTTGGTGGTCTCCTGAAATAGGTTCAAATGTATTTAACAAAATCATGCTTAACAGTATGCAACGAGAATGTTCTTTAACAACTAACCATTGAAACCTCAAATTGAGTCATGAGTTGGTGCATAGGTGACATTCGTTTCTTGTGGTAGTAGATGTGATATTATGTTGACCATGTTTGGTGTCCAGCCAGTGACACGATTTTTCTGAGTTGGCTCTCTGGTGGTCATTTTCTTCCGAGTAGTACAGTTTTCTTCAACTTCTGATCAGAATTCTAATTGGCTGCACTATAAAAGGCATCTAAGTCACCCTAATGTGGGAACTTGTAGGTCCTCTGCCCCAATTTGGTTAACGTTTAAGATTCCATCATGAGCTAGAACTCAATGAGCTAGCTTGGAGATCTGGCATAACCACAACCACCAAGTTACGCAGATATTTGCTTGCCGTGTTTATACATTTTTTCAGACAGAAAAAAACAGCAGCAGTGATACACACACACAAACTGAATGTCTTTGGATTAGCCATCTACTTGATCCCAAGTAAGTATCTTGGCTACCACATGCTTTCAGCATATAAGAAAATTAGTCTGTCTACATCAGCAACCCACTTTATAAACAGGTTGATGATTGCACCTTAAGTCATTAACCCTTTTTTGGGGGAAGGGTAAGATGTTCAACATAATATGGCAAGGACTGTATAACTCCTGGCTTTATTCTAAAATTGCTCACACCATTCAAACAACAATTTATTCTACACATTTAGTTTCAACCAACTCAAAAGTGTAAATTTAGCAATGTATAAGAAACACATTTATGGTTAGTTGCATCCAGTTAGTTCTTATGTGTAGATAAATGGCATCTGGACCCACTTTTGGCTTGGTTCTGACCCCAAGATGGCAGGTTTAAAACAAGGTTCTAAGGCATTTCTCTTTTAAATTATCTAATACACATCGTCATTAAGTCAATAACAACAAATTGACTTAACAAAGTTCTGTCAACTATAGTGACGACAACTAACTAAAATAATGGTTAAAATAATCAGAATTCTGGAAAAGATCCCAATACTGATCCAGTGGAATGAATATCCTTTATCCAGAATGCAGCAGCAGAGCAAAACCAGTAGCTGGAGTTAGTTACTATGACAACAATTTAGCTTTAAACCTAGCTCATCGTGGCAAGCTGAGCATCTTGAGTCACTCTTTTAGTTTTGCCTCACCTGAATAGGTTTATACCTGGTTTCCTACACCCATTTCATACCCATCCCATCCCAACTCTTCCATTAAAATGCCCTAGTCTAACCACCAATGATGACATTTCCATCCACAAACAGATCCTTTAATACAATTTTTAGTACCAACTCCCACAACCAATCTAGGGGTCCTGAACTGTTGTGGGAATAGTTATTTTCTAATATTATTACAATTTGGTTTCAGTGATGACATTGCTAAACACAAATTAATCAATGTATATAATTTATTTAATGTTTATGTATCAATACTTTGTGGGGGAGCCACGTTGTGGAAGTGGGGGGATCGACTACATTTTGAAGCAAGTTTCAGTCTACTGAAGATTCCATTAAAATACAAAAATTACAAAACCATCAATTACTACAGTTTATAGGTTGCTATTAGTTATTCCTGTTTATTACTACAATTTTTTTCTCTCCCAATAAGATTTGCATGCTAATAATATCAGAATTTTCCTGTCTAAACATAAATTGACCTCCACTTTAGAATTGGATCTTTAATTAAGTGGAAGGCAGCTGGTGTAAAAAATTATTAGGGATTTGCTCCCACATCTAAAATAAAAGACTTCTAGTTCGGTATTCTGAGTGCACGTAGTGGAGATTGCATGAGTGATGCCTAATGGCTCACATCTTGACCACTGCCTGAGACGCACAAACATACCCAGGTAACTCGCTTGGTCACCAACACAGGTAGCCAACACCTCCTCACCTTCTAGCTCACTCTGCAGCAAGATGTTCTCAAGCCTTAAAATCAGGACAGGGTTCACCAAGAACTGTGTACACCGTTAACAAGGAAAATTCTAAAAACAAAACCTGATAAGGAGATTACCTATCTATTCAGATTGAAACCGGAAAAATTCGCTGATGTGTGTGTGTGTGTGGTGCAAACAAGCAAAAATGCTTACTTACCAATATTGTTATCAACAAAATCCGCTGTCGTCCACAGTAGTTGACTAACTTCATTTTCTCTTTTGCATGTTTTACAGCAAGCTGTTAGCCTTGTCTGTCTGATTGCTTGGTGAATACTAACAAAGTTCTGTTCCATAAAACATCTCAGTTTGAGGCCTTCAGCATATTGCGGTTAAATATTAATTTCCTTTCAATGGGAACTATCACTTAAAATTCTCCCATCATGAATACATCAAAACAGAAAGTCCCTGGAGGATTATTGCTACACTTTGAACCACTCAGGGATGCCCTGATAGCATTTCAACAATATCCAACACATATTTTAGTAATATAATTTATACAAAACATCTTAATCCCTAGCTACTAAGAATGCTTATCTGTTAAAAGTTTGATTCACCTATGGTATCGATTGTTTAAGCTTTCTCATTTTCTAAGTGTCAAACGAAAACATTTCTAAATTATAAATCACAATAAAGAGCATTCCCATTATTTTAACATTAAAACTATCAAAAGTGGGGTCAGGGTAGATATTTACCACAGTATTCAAAGGCAAGCATTTCCAAGAAAGAAGAGGGGTTGGTCTTTCAGGTCACTAGCAAGCCAGGGATGACCATTAATCTTTTCTTTTAGCTGCAGGGCAGGTTGCCACAGACGTACTAATGTGCTACTAATCTAACCAGTGCAATGCATCACACTCCTCACAAACGAGCTGGTACTTGATGGATCAAGAGTTTCAGGAGCAAGAGGTGCAGACTGCAAGTACTGGACAGGAATCCACATCACTCTTTGCGCCCTGACAGATGAGAAACAGGGATGAACAGTTATGATTCCAGTCCATCATAAGAACAGGAATGCAAAAATAAGTTTCCAAGATAGATGTATTCTTCAAATACCCCACATGCAATCATACAAATGGAATTCATGTAATCAAACCAAACCAAACATCAGACCTACTACTACTACACACACACACAGCTGGATGTAATGTCACAACGAAGAATTCCAAGAGTTGCTGTTGATTATTGGTACTTTTCTGTCAAGTGAACCTCCATTCAAACAGAAAAAAACACTTTTTAAATTTCCCATAAACTTGACATCCAAGAACAGAGTGTTCCAAAAGCCATAAAATAATAGTTGTTCCAATTCAGATGCATTTTTCATATATAATTTTAAAAAAAAACAAAAAAAACACAAGAGATGAAGCCACCAACCAAGTCACCTTTTCAGGGCTAAGATAATTTTCTGAATGTGTATTTTGGCAAAAAAAAACAAACCCTTGTCACCATCTTCATCAGGATTAGATCATAAACGGATTTCATACCACCAAATAACAAACTAAAGTGATTCAGAGGTCAACAAGGTAAGTGTTAGATATCAGCTTTGGTTACTTAAAGATTTTTTTTAAAATTAAGGCAAAAGTTAACTTACAACAAATATTGACAATAAACTCTGTGCACCAAGGACTAGTTGTGGTGATAATGGACTAAGTAAACTAAAGCATAACAAATGTAATGGAGTCACCACTGTTTTTTCTCACCCTCGTATTTCTGACTTTATGGTGACTAATTTTTGAAAAGTGAAAGAATCTCTGCACTGATATGACAATACTGCGAAATTTAATGTGCCTATCACTTCTACGACATCACAGCAAAACGGTGGCAAGATGTAGATCATGGTTAAGAGATTCTCATGCTGTTTTTATCACCAGCATTGACTAGTTTGCAATATGGAAATTATATTATTGTTCCACCAGTGATCTTCTCTTTTAAAAGTGTAAATTGAGACATGAAAGCAGGAAGAAATATCTAAGAGTTTTTTTCACAAGTTCTTTCTTCATCCCTTTACACCGATGGGTGAAGAAAACACTGGGAGAGTTCAGCAGTTAACATGATTGAGCAAGTTCCTTTTTATCTATTCAGCAATTACAGCCAGTTTCCATCAGCGCGATAATTAAACAAACGATTCAGGTTTGGTCAGCTGACCGCAGAGAATAAACAAATAGGTTGCTGGATGCTTTTAGACTCAATTGATTAAATCCCCTGACTTTTTTAAAAATGTATTAAGCAATTATTTAATGGCATTTGGAAAGTAGCAGAGAGATTTTTATACTTACAGATGAGCACTAACCAAGTGGAAATAAATATTTGTGGTGGTGATTATTTACTGAATAATTCAACAATCAGCTCCAGAAAACAAAACAAGATTAATAAGTAAAGCCAACAAAAAAAAAATGGCAATACAATATAAAAATAAACACAGATATAAAGAGCGTCAAAATAAGTAACTTGATATTGAATTAGACAACTCTGAACCAGAGAGGGATAATGACCAGACAAGCAGACATACAGAAAAGTTAGACAAGTCTATAATTGCTAGCTTCTCCCCATCCTCTTCATTATACTCCTATAGCGATATTTATTAGCTAAGAAAGACTAAGTCCATAGTTTTAAGATACAGCATTCCCACTCCAACCATGGTATGCACCACGATGCATGTATCCATGGTTTCCCTTCTGTACATCATATTAGCAACTGTGGTATGGAGTTTGTGTATCTGCAGTACAGCAAAGAATGCCATACACATATTCATCCCCATCACCGATGGTCATCCTGCCACACCGTCTCCCACACAGTGACTGTTGTTGATAGCTGCATATTATTCCATGTTTCTCCACCTTTATTTATTGCTTGTTAACTATAACTCTGCCCTTAAACAAGGTCTCTAAGTGTCTACTCAGTAATAAAGGTGAAAAAAGTATGAAAAGGCCAAGGAATGCAATGTTCTTAGGAAATAAATTAGAAGTGGTTGATTGACTTGCTTGCAGTGATAGCACAGCTTCAGTGGGGAGACTCATGGGAGTTAATGAGTCCACCATTAGGATAATAATGAAAAGTGAAGCTTCAATAAGGGATAGTATTGCTGGTGATGTTAAAGTGACCTTGGTAATAAATAAGGGCTGGTTTGAAAATGTTAAGAGGTACAGCCTGCATGATATCAATTTTGTGGGGGATCACAAGGCTGCTGTGATGTACCCGGAGCATCTGAAGAAGTTGATTGAAGAGAAGGGTTACAGGTCTTCAATGTTGACAAGACTGGACTTTTTTGGAAGCTCATGCCTCACAAAACTTTCGTCTCAGCTGAGAAGTCACTTCTGGCATTCTCCCTTGTGGCATGGTCTTCATGGTGTTACTCATCCTGGATAATGCACTCAGCCACCATGAGGCACTCCAATTTTCCCACCTGAATACTGAAAACGTGCTCCTACCTCCCAACAAATCACTTCTTCAGCCCATGGACCAGGGTGTGATAGAAACTTTCATAAATTACTACACTACACACACCACACCTTCACTAGCATCATGGATGCCATGGAGAAAGACTTGACCATGAGTGGCAGTACTGAAAAAAGTATGACATTGCATACTGCATCATCAACATCAAGGAAGCACTTGATGAGGTGAAGCCGTCGACACTGAATGCCTGATGGGATAGACTTTGGAGGGAGGCAGTGAACGACTTCAAAGACTTCCCTACAGCTGAAGATGAGGTTCAGCACAATGTGGAGGCTGATCCAGACTAATGATGTCGAGAAGCTTCTTCAAACATGGTGGAGTTAACTGAGAATGACCTTCAAGGAGCTGATACAGTTATCTAGTAATGACAAGGATGAAGGCATAGGTTAGAATTTGGTGGAAAAAGCCAATGACTCCAGCCAACTTTAACCATGGAATGACGCTTGCTACCAATCTGTCCAACCTCTTCATGAAGTGATCCATTCATGATGAATCATAGCCTCAACTTCAAGCAAGGGTTGGTTGGAGGAATTGAGAGCATACAGGGAGCTACAGAGGGATCTACAGAAGAAAATGAGCCAACCTTCCATCTTAAGCTTTTTTTTTTTTTTAAAGAAAACCACCACTGATGCTCCAGCCACATCCATCACCCAAGATGTCACTGTGCCATAGTAACAAAGGAACAGGTAACTTTGTTAGGTTGTTAGGGAAACGCTGTAATCCCCACAGTAGGAAGTGGAACCCTTTGTGTCACTACTATTTATGATTTGATTTTAATGTCAAAGTTACCTCCCAAAAACCGACAGATATCATTGATTCTTGGCCCCACTGGTTTGTTTTGGTGACTTTATGGATCCCAGCTGCATTTACATCTGAACACTTGTGATCTGACCCTTTTGAAAGCTGCTTGTTCCATCGTGTTTTATTCTATTGTTTTGCCCCTCATCTTAATCATGTTCAGCAGAAAGAGAGATGTGGATAAGAGAAATATTTTAAAAGTAAGAGGCAACATTGCACTTGCTAAGAAGGTTGAGATAATTAAGAAACTAGATTGTGGTGCATCAGTTAGGCAGCTGTGTGAGGAGAACGATGTTGGTACAACAACAGTTTATGATCTGAAAAAACAGAAAGATAAAATATTTTCATTTTAGGCTAAGTGATGCTAAGGAAGCCATGGACATCTGCAAAATTAATTAGCATTGAAAATCTTACCCCCTGAGCAAGTACATAATGCTGATGAAACCTCTTTTCTTTTTGGAATTATTCACCATGTAAAACTATAGTTACACCTGATGATGCAGCTCCCACAGGAGTAAAGGATTCCAAAGAAAGGCTCATTCTACTCGCAACGGGTTTGCATAAATGCAAGTTGCCGGTAATAGGAAGAAGTCAGAATCCTAGGGCCTTCAAAGGAATTAAGATATTTCCTGTGCACTATTGTTGAAATAAGAGCTTGGATTACCTGTCAAATCACTTTGGATTGGTTTGAGCATCATTTTGTGCCTGAGGCTCAGGCACAGTACATCAGGCGGCCTACCACAAGATTGTACAATTTTGCTATTATTGGAAAACTGCTCCACACACTCTGATGCTGACCTATTGATAAAAGATGTGTTTGGAATTTATTTACCTCCAAATTGCACATCACTAATACAGCCCGTGGATCAAGGGATTTTACGTTCCATGAAATGCAAATACAAGGAACAATTTTTTAGGCTTCTTCTAAATGCTTTAAACAATGGCATGAGATTAACAGCTTTCACGAAGACTTTGTGTGTGAAAGATGCAGTTTTGGCTGTAGCAAAAGCTTGGGGTTGCATCAGCAGTGACACATTAAAGAATGGTTGGCACAAATTATGACCAACAACTTCATTTTATGTTGAAGATGACCCTAAGACTGACTTTGATAGCTTCCATATATTTGAAGAAAAGAAAATGATGTCTGAATTATTGGCATATGTGAAAAGTTTTTCTTCTGGTCAATTGTTGGATGAGAGCAACAATGATGGAGTCATAAATGTAGACAATGATCCACCTGTTGTTGACTCTCTTACTGACAGTAAATTATGGAAAGCGCGTTAGCATCCTGTGGAACAAAATACAGAAATAGACAGTGACAGTGATAAAATGCAAGATGAAAGGATCTCAATAGAATATATCACTTGGCTATGAATTTATTAAGGGGTTAGAGCAAAGAAATTTTATATTAGAACCTGAGATTATGTCAATGTATAGAATTGTAGACCGTCTAATAAAGGAAAAACTTAAATACATTAGAGAGATGAAGGTATCAGATATGTTCAAAATTGTGCTCAGAGTGCTTGACCTACTGACCACCAAATGTCAACCCTAGAAGATCCTTAACCTGGAACTTCATCAATGCCAAACATCCCAGCAGAGATCAGTACTTCTTCACCTGATTCTCTCCATCACCACCTGCACATCAGATTTGTAATTAGCCCTGTATTCTTTCCAAAGGACTTACTTTGGAAGAGGAAATAAAAAATATAATTTGGTGAGTACAGTGTGAAAATAATTAGTGAGATCAGTCCTGTGCCTGAACCTTAGTGCAATACTTATGCTATTGTATAGTGTACTGAAATCACAAACATAATTGGGTAAATAAAGCATTTGTACTATAAAATTTGTAGAGATGCACCCAGAAATCCAAAATGGCCCAGGTCAGAGCATTTTGGATTTGAGAATTTGTACTATACTAGTTCTTTTCCATATTAATTTGGTCACCCCAATAAATGAATTATCTGAAATGTACTTTTCAAGTGTAACTATGTACCTATTAGATGTCTAGGTGAGCATTGTACACCATCTCCATGCCAAACAACAGATGAATCCTGTGATATTTCAGTTTACCAAAGGTCATGTTGTGTGTTCAGTCGATGACAGATTGCCAAAGATCTTGACATTTTTCATGGATCCTTGGCCAGTATTATTGCAAAGTTCACCAAGATAATTGAAATTTTACTAGGAAGATCTTCACAATGAGACCTCAAGAATGTGCCATTTTTCACCAAATGCATACACCAATGAGATTCTCGTTGACATCATGTAGCAACAGAAATGAACCAGAGAATTGTCCAACATCATCTCCACCAAGAGGGTGTCTAGCATGTAGGAAGCCTCTAATGTCCAATTGGAAGAAAATACTCTGAAAGGTCTACTTAAAAAAGATTTTTCGGGCAAGGCCTTTGAGGGCGACATATACTCTTCTCTAATGTTCAGGTTTCACCTGAATCTAGAGTTAAACTGAATACGACCTTCAACCCCATTGTATTCAGGCCATGGGCTAAATATGAGGATTAGAGTGTCATGACATAAGCCACTATCCAGCAAGGTTGAAAGATAGATCTGGTGTTTGTTGAAGGACATCTGAATTCTGCCAGGCTTCATTGCCATTTTGAAAACATTTCCTAGGGCATACTCATATATTTAATGCCCATATTCTTTAGAAGACTGTTGCTACATGCCACATGTCTTGTGTGGCAGTCTGGAAAAGAAATCAAAGCATTCATCTATTTTTCCCAGATGTACTCCAAGTCCTGACATAAATCTAATCAAAACCTGTGGGAGCTTCTAGAACATCAGCTTAGAGCACTCCATTCACATCCCACCAATGTGATGGAATTAGAGGAAGCTCTAACACAGATATTGTAAATCTGGACCAGACCATGATACAAAATCTACTTGATTCAACAAACTGGATACAGGCTCTACGCTGCTAAAGGTGGTTTGATAAACTACTAACATAAAGAATTTCACTCTCTCACAATAAACTAAAATATTGTAATGATAACAAATGTTCATATTATAGCAGAACAATATGTATATTATGCATATAGACAGACACATTATTAAGGGGCAGATCCATCCAGAGCTGGGAGGTCTAGGATGTTTGTCCAGTATGGGACCAGTGGTCCCTTTCTCCTGAAGTCAAAAAGGGAAAACTATAGCACTTTAGGTACTTCAGGGGTTAAAATACCTGACAGTTTTTTGTTGTTTTTTTTTTTGCAAAGAGGATAAAACAAACAAATCAGTAGAATTCTGCCAACCAATAATTCAGAAAGTATTTTTAAAAAAAATAATAATAATTTACAAATTTTTGTTTTTTTAAAGCCATTTTAACCGACAAGAAAATTACACAACTTGGAATTAAAGTAAAATCTCTAGTTTTCTGAAATTTATATTTATGAAAATGAAAGAAAAACCTAGCAAGGGTTTCTGCTCAACGCCGCGAGATGATTAGAAAATTGTTCCTTTGTTCCAAGATTAGACCCCAACTACTTCAACTAATAAAATGGGTAGAATAGTTTGGATAAAGGTTGTCTTGACGGTCAGAGCCTTACATAATCATCAGTGTAACCTAATCTGTCAGTCACTGCTAATTATGTCGGGATGGATTAAACACCTATCTTTAATACGACAATGACAAAGTAAAAGCAAGAACAAAAATCCAGAGTTATATCAGTATGGAGGGTTCGTGCTTCTGGTGATCCTCTTCCACCATGGATCTTCCTCTACATAGTGCAATCTGCTATTTTAACTATAAAATAATGCTACTAGATAGAGTTAGGATTAACAATAAGAGAAAGAAAGAAAAAAAAAATCACTAAAAGGCATTTAAATTCTGTTAGCCTTTCTCTCGTAAAGAACGTTCCATCGACCATTCCTTGTTATCTCCATAGAGTTTAAAATAAGCAACTAAAAATCTGATTTTGTCGTCTTTCAGACTCTACACACAGAGTCCAGCTTTTCTGCAACTGACTGCAGCCAACTTCATAAGAATCTATACATTGAACACTCACAAGCAGGCAACAGATTAAGTCAGTTTCATGGATGTGTTGGTCTCCTGTAAGCGCCAATATGCCGAATTCTAAAGCTCATTAAGAAACACAAATCTTTGTTGAGTCAAAGAAATGGGTTTTCACTAACCTATAGAGACCATATAATTCTATTACAGAATTTTTCTTTTTTTTTTAAATGAGAATATGTTTTGTAAAAACAGGTTAACGGATCAAGAAAATAACTTAAAAAAGATCTTATGCCTTTAATGTAAACAGATCATCTGTTTTTGGAAGGTTTAACTTTCAAATAAAGCCACTAAAAAAAAAAAGAACTGGAAACTTACACACCTGAAAACAGAAAACACAGACATGGCTTTATATTCATAATAGATGGTCACCATCAGTGGGCTAGTAAGAAGAAATCTGATGCAGGCATTTGCTGCCAATAAAGATTCCAGTCTTTACAGATGTAGTTTACATAAACAGGTATTTCAAACAACGACAAGTAAATCAAGCTGATTGCAGGTGATCTTTACAGGCAGATGGTGGTGTGCCACTGTCAGTATAAACTACTGAAGAGGTCAACAAAAAAGCATTAAAAAAAAGATGATTAGAAATTTCTTAACTGCAGGTGGCTGGAAAAGACAGGATCAACCACGGTTCTTGTTTTTGTGGAAAGGTTTTAGAAACTATCCTGGAAAACAAACCATTCCTGGCAAAAGATGTCAGCAGAACAATTCCTGAATGATCCACCATCACCAACTTATTCAGAGCCCTGGGTCTGAAAATAATCAGTAAACTGATAAACCCATCATCCCCTACCTTTGCTTCAAGAAATTAAAAAAAAAACAGTAATCAAGCAGACAGGTACATAAAAATAATGGTCTCCAGATAAAATTTGAATTCCATTGTTACTAAGTATTTCCAAGGATCAGGCAGAGAATGGAAAATAAATAGGTAATGGGAGCAGTGAATTCCTAGGGACACAGAACAACACAAACGAGTTCTTGTAAATGACACAAAATGTTTATACTCACAACCAAAGATCTCACATGTTACAGATGTTTCGAAAGATATTTACATAAACATTATAAAACAATTTTTGTCCAGGAATTTAGGCAAATAGATAGATGGACAGATGAACTAACCAATTTTCTCTTGATACTGTTCTGTTCTTAGTTGTTGCTTAATTATTTTTACATTTTGTACAGAGAATATTCACAACTTTTTTTAGATAAAACACAAAAATTAGGTTTAGGAATTGCCAGACAGGGTATACCCACTATAGTTTAGGATGGATGGAATTTTTTTGAAAAGCTATGAAAACTTTAAGAGAAAATAATCTGAATTTTTTAAAAAAAAAAAAGAAAGATGGAAGACATGGAAGCATTTGGAGAGGGTCAGACATGTCTCTTTTTCAAACGCTTGTACCAGTCTGGTGGTTCCTGTTTACTCTGGAAGAAAAGAAGAAAGGAGGAAAAAATTACTAACCCTACCCCTTTTATATTTATTTTTTTAAAAAACTAACAGAGAGATAATGTAGTTGTACATCCAAAATGCAGATTGAGAATTTATAAGCTGCTGGAGAGTGAGAGTTTGTTTGTGCCTTGATCCTTGGGAGCAAAGACAAGCTTTTTCTCCCCCAAAACATTTCAAAAGACTCTGCAAATACGGCCCAAGGAGCCATCACTTTTGTGTGAATACACACTGTGTGTGTGTATGTGTGTGTGTGTTGTGTGTGTGTGCATATATACCTAGTAACAATGTCTCACCTTAAAACATGTTTTAAATTAAAATAAGAAAATACAATAAAACAAAAAAAAAAAAAACATCTTAAGAATGTTCGCCTAGAGATAACAGTATGAAATGTCTCCAATACAGACACCATATTGGGTGACCAAATCTACAAGGGCCTGCCTTTCTTCTTTCCTATCTAACTATTCTAAAGGTGGTATAACACTTGAGCCCAGGCAAACACAAAAAATATGAACTTTAACCACAAAAATAGCGGTTAATGAAAGCATAATTAACATAAACAAATGGTAGTTTTAAACTAAACCAAAGGAGAAATGCTGAATAGTACATATTCGATTCCTTACTGTTTATTTCTGTGGTTCCCCTTTGAGTTTTTTTTTTGGTTGAAAATGAACTTAGTTTAGTTTGAGAATTACTATTTATTCATAGTTATTTATGCCTACATTAACCACTGTCAATGTTATAATGTACCAATATTTATGCTATCCTTATTTTATCCAAGAGATCCCTAGATAGGCTATTAGGATGGGCAAAATAAATTGAGCCATGAAGTTGGGAGTTAAAGAAAAAAGAAACACTGAGTAAAATATAAGGCAAAAATTAAAATGTGTCATACACCAAGACAAATTCTGTTATTTAATCTTTCTTCTAAGATTTACTTTCCCCAACAAAAGTTGTGTGGGCAGCACACAGTGTATTAGTATGCGGGTGAACTGCAGCCACAAATGTGTGAAAGATCAGAAGATCAGAGCAGACTCACCAGATATATGGCACCCGGCTTGTAGACCCCCATATCAGTACCATGTGGCAGCTGGTGTACGGTTTTCTTCGCTCCACCAAGATCTTGCATCTCCGAGATCTTGTTGCCATGGCTGCTAGCCGACATATTTAACACAACCTGTTTCATCACAGACATCTCCTGTGGAGCAAAATGCCAGGTTTATTTTAAACAGACAAGCCCATGGATAATGAAATAAAACCTGCAAACATTTTGCACCATTCTGTGAATGAGTGACTTGGGATTAAGCTGCACAAACAGAGATGGTTTTTTTTTTCCTATATTTCTTAAAATTCTTGAATTTTTGTCTGGTTGGTAGAAGACTCCTTATGCACAGATCTTTGTTATTCTCATTTTCGCCCCGTAACCAACTGTTTCTACTGGAAAGTTATCAAAGAATGGCTTTTGTTTGTTTGTTTACATTGTTTCTAGAAGAAAAGTATTGGGGCATTTTTTCAGAAAGTTTTTTTTTTTTTTTGGAGATAATCATCTGTCTCTTGTGCTTAGCTGATAACAACAGTTTAAAAATATTGAAAATAATTAAGTTTCTCACAGACATCAAATGTTATCTATTAACTTTAGGGTTTCTCAAATACCCACTGTTATGCCTTGTTGATGTCCAACCACCTGGTGCAACCACTACAAGCACAGTTCATCGTTATGATCAATCTAAGAATCATATTGATGGCCCTCTCTCTCCCCATGGGGAAAGGCCCTGGTCTGCATAAGCCATGACGACTTCCTACCCTCTCACTAAACTGATCTGGTAATCTAAAGGTCAGGGGTTCAACATCTGCTTATTCCACTCTTAAAAATACTTTTAAAGAAAGAAAAAAGTAACACCTACAGCTAACCAACTAAATATTAATGCAAAAATCAGTTCTTGAAACTGACCCTGATAATGTCACATCTCATTCTTATATAAATATGTTGGTAACTCAAAACAAAATTATTATAAAAATCCTCAGACTTACAAATTTAGTGCTGGTACTTTTGAGTACAAATACCAGCACTTTTAAAGATGAATTACACCCAATTAACGACTTTTTCCTGGACAATGCTTCTTGACCTATAAGAATATTACTATACTCAGATAGCATCCTAAGATAACATTACTGTTATTAATCCAAGAACTGTTACTGTGATTTTTTTAAATTAGCTTTTTTTAACCGACAGCTTATTATTGATGACCCTATAACTAATGCAATTTTTACTAAAAATATATTAGTGAGATAAAACTAACAATGCAAAATTTTTTTGGTTATAAACTAAGTTAATTTAAAACACAGAAACCTCTTAAATATATATACCAGTAATTTTTGTCATTAGAAGATCTGAGATCTAAATCAACTAAATACATCGATACAGAAAAGCTTATAAACACTTTAGGATGAGTGCTGAACTTGGGAAGATTTAGGGTATGCCACCAGGGAGGAAGAAGACATGCAAATGTCTTGAGCCAAGAATCGTGGATACTTTGTGTGGTCAGGTTGCTTCCAAGACAGTGGTTTGAACAGTAGGTGTCACAGCACTTTGTTTTTGCTACCAAAAGAACCTAGCAAAAATCCCTTTAGAACTCTTCATTTTTAGATATGGAAGGAAATCAGAGTACCCAAAGGAAGCATGCATGTGCACGTGTGTGTGTGTGTGTGTGTGTGTGTGTGTGGGGGAGGGATGGGTCAGCCAGTGAAGACTGAAAAGAAACCATGCCAGAGATGTGAACTTTATCCTTCAGCATAGTAGTCCAGCCACCGAGCAAACAACTGCCCCAATACAGACTGTAAAATTCTTGGAACAAAGCCATTGTATATTTTTGATTGTTTGCAGAATCTGCCATTAATTCCACAAACCATCTCTGGGAATCAGCAGAAACAAGCAAAAACAAATTCTACAGCATGTAAATAATGAGAATTGCAAGCAATCATTCGCATTTGTTGCGCAAACTTCCCAATTCATGAAATTTAAAAACAGAAAAAAAAGGTTAAATGGAAGCGTGTTTCAAAAGCTGGTGATGGTAAAATACAAATGAGATATCTAACCTCTCTCTGGTTTAGCAACTTTTCCAAATCTAATGACATTTGGTTCTTGGCCTTGATAAGATCATTTCGTTCCTTTGAAAGATGCCTGAAGGAAAAAAAAAAATAATAAGAAAACAACTTAAAACATACAGCAAAATGCATCGTATAGACCTATTAGGATTATTAAAGCTGACGCTCAATCTCCACGTAGTTTTTATTGTTAGCAATTACCACCGCACAAAGTTGAAAAGCTTCATCTTGCTTAGATTGTAAAACAAAAACTTTAGAGCCTTTTTAAACTGTCGCTCATTGTTGGCTTCTTTTATTTTACTTCCTTATGATCTAAGAAAAATAACCCCCGACCTGGCATCAAACTGATGGCCAGGGAAAGCAGAGCTGTGTCAGCATACCTGTGGCAACACCTGGCCGCATGACTTGAGCGTCTGAGGCAGTTTCAGTTAAAACCCTTCAATCGAGACTACATCAATTACTAATCAATGCTAGATTCTCAAAATTAGTAAATAGACTACTGATCTTAAAAAAATAGATTTAACTTCAAAAAAAAATACAACCCCCAGCTGCAGTCAAAAATGAGCAATAACCTCCCCTTCAAAATCTTCCGTGCTTTGTTAGATGCTTGTAGAGCAGAAATGAAAGCCAGTAGATCAGCAATTGAAGCTGACTTTTATGTGGTAATCAGTGAGTTGAAGAACATTGTACACAGCTAATACATACCTCCTTCTGCACCTTTCTCTATAACTGCTTACCTTACATTATCTTCAAGCTCAGCTATGCGATCCTTCTGCTTCTGCAGTTGAGTATCACGTGTCCTGATGCTCTCAATCAAGTAGTTATATGGCTGCTGAGCTTGGTTCAGTAAGTCATTGCTGTCCTTTAGCTGAAATTATCAACAGCATGTCTTAGCCCTATTGCTGTTACATCAGTCAAAGGCATTTCCTAGCTGAAGAAAAAACTCTGAAACAATGGTGAAACTTCTAACATCTGGACAATGACGTTTGTTGAAATTCTCACTTTGTTGCTTTTATTTATTGTGTGGATGTTTTCGTTTTAGTACAATTCTGATATTCTCACTGAATGAACTCTCGTAAGTTGCGCTGTAAGGGAAAAGTGCATCTAAAGGGCCTTTGTTCTCATATCCACAATCTGATCCACCCATATGACCCAATGCAATCATCATCAACATCATTCGTGTTCGCCATCTCTAACAGGAGGTACAGGTAACATCTTAGTGAAGCAAAGCGTTTTTTCCACCTCAAAATTTAGCAGACTGTGACTACTAAAAATAAAACAAAGCTAGAATTGATTTAATGAATTGTTTCCTCCACCTTTTTTGTTGCAAGCAGAAAAGTTGTAAAAGTTTTATCTTTAAGAAAACAAAAAAACACAGAAAGATGTGATTTATTCAGCATACTTTCCTACATACAGTATGTATACGAATGTATCCATGTACTGACAGTGTTCTGATCAAATGGAATAATTGGTAATTAGTCAAGAGAGCTTCAGTGAATGGGAATGTGACTATGATTTATCATTAGCAATAACAACCATTCTTTTGTATTTCTAAAAATAACTTGGGAAATGCCAACCTCTCTAGATATTTGATGCTCAGACTGGTTTAAAACTGACAGCGTTCAGCCTGCTGCAGGTACAGGGCAGACACCTCTATCGTGACTCCACACTTACAATCTTCATCCCACCCTTACCTCCAGTCGAGCTTCTAGGCTACAAAATAATAGTTATGCTTTCACCTCGGTATTCTTCCTTGGTCATCACTACTCACCTCCCTATTCAATACGTCTGCTTTGGTTTTTGCCTCATCTATTTCCTTCCTCATCGATGTATTCACTCTTTCTAGCTGAAGCACTCTCCTGGCCAGCTGAACACTGAAGGTGAAAACAAAAAGCACCAACCTGAAATCCTTTTCAGAAAAGATACTTACATTGCACTTGGATAAGATCACTTGCCTTCCCTTTTGTTTTCTTTCTTTCACACAATTTTTAGTTATGTAAAGAAAAATCTTGAATAACACCAAAAGGCCAAGAAAATAGACTCAATGCATGCTGCTTCCAGGCTAGGGGCTTTGCTATACATATTCAAAAAAAAATTTCTATTAATTCTGCAAAGGGTACAATTTTCTGTGTAACCACAGTTCAAACCACTTTCAAACAGAACCAGAAAAATAATCAGAATTTCAAGAATAGCATGGTGGTTTGATAAAAATAAAATAAAGTAATAAGCTATAAGTTTAATGAGAAAACGCCTTGATGACTCGCTTCTCAGTTCGGTTTTTATGCCCTTCCCTGCTAAACTAAGATATCAGATGATGCTGTGGGAGCAACAAAATTATGAACCAGAAATAAAAAGGTGAATATCAGACGTTACAACAACTCTGATCTTAAGGAAAAGTCCACCCCTCCAACAAAACATTTTATAGCACGATTCTGATGAAAACCAAACAACACCAATAAACAAATGGTCAGCAAAACTTCCACAGGCGTGTAGAGAGCCCAAGACAATTTCCATACCTTTGCTTTAGTCTTCTCTTTGCATTTGTTGGTACGTTAGCTCCATAACCGTATGAAAACAAGACTTGCTCCGCCTCTTCGTCATCTACGAACAAGCACATAAGGATGCACGTTCAGTAAAAAGCAACAGAAACATCTCAAATATTTGTAAATTTACACACCAGAAACAGTTTAGACTGTGGTATTATCATCATCAGCATGGATATATAAGAACAGTAAAAATTTCTGTGGATGATTAGATTATAAGTGCTTTCAATTGTTTTTTTTTTTTTTTAATATCCAAAACGTAGAATTCTACAAATATTCTACTTTCATAGAAAATGGAACAGAAGCTATAGATGATGGAAAACTAGCCCTCTACCTCCTGGTGCTGTAAATAACGCATTGCCAACAACTCAACCTAATCTTTCTACTTTCACAGTAAAAACATTTCTGTACAAAAATTTTCACTGTCTGCAACTTCACTGATCACATATGTAAGGCAACAACAGCGCCAGAAACAGAAATGGAAACCACATTGGATTGCCGACATTTTGTGGATCTTTACAGAAATTTCTTCTTATAAAGACAGACATAATTGCTCTAAAGTAGAAACCTGAAACAATCGACATTTATAATTTCAGTAAAAGCTAACAGCAGCAGCACGGTGTCAAAAAAATGATTCAATGGCACAATATAAATCAGCGACACTTTAGGGAACAAAGGGTTAATGACCCCCCCCCTCTAGATGGACACAGCACACTCCGCTATTGCAGTGGCAAAAAACACCTGATGAAGCACACACACACACTGGCAGCCAAACAAGTTTTTTTTGTTTTTTACTGTGCAGTATTATATGCTCTAAACCTAAGCATTTAATTATACTGCATCACAAAATGTATGAAGTTTTGTTGAAAATTCAGAAAAATTGTATTTATTTACTTTTTAAAAGTTTGCTGTTAGAGCGCAACATAACAAATAGATGGCTGTGGTTAAAAGAACGAACTGGAAATGTAATCGTGTGCTTGCGTAATTAACAACTTATCACCAGTGCTGATCTACTTCTGTTTTATATCAAGGCACAGATTAATCATGCAGGCCTGACTAAAAGAACATTTCCATGCTCACCAAGAATGATAAATCTATAGGTTACCAGAATGTTGTGCACATGTAGGCAAGCAGCTGTAATTTTTATTGTGGTAGTTGTTTTTAAGAACTCGGCACAATACTCTAACTACACTACAAGTACAGTACACACACTCTATAGGGATATTCAAATAAAACATTGCTGTAATTTACCAGCCAGGTTCATTTGAATGTCCCCAGTACATATGCTTTCTTTCGTTCTCATTCACTCCGTATGATTCAGACCTAAATGCCAAGAGATTCCCATGTTCCCCAGTATAGACTATATAATTAATAATACAAACAGATTTACACTTTTGAAGCTGCAAAGGCAATTCTGTTGTGTAGGAACTAGCAGACTGTGAGGTATCAAGAAATTCTATCTCGAGCCACAAAACTTTATCTACTATTCTGGCTGTCTTTCTCTTCACATAAAATGCAGATCTATGTGCAGTTCACACGAATGCACCTTCTCCCCGTCTCTTTTCTTTTATCAACCACTCATTTTGCCACCAAGAAATGGTTGTCACTGGATACAGAACTATATAACTATGTTGGCAGCATCATGGTCAACTGGTATACTAATAGACTGCCAAGGTTGAAGGCCAGATTCTGAATCTTAGTCAGGACCAGCTCAGTTTGATGTGGTTACTTCTCGCTATTCTTCACCAGCAGCCACATGGATTTCCTCCCACCTCTAAAAATGAAGAGTTCTGGTAGGGATTTCCCTGCTACAGTTGGTACTGCCAGGCCACTTATGGTGCAGGATAGGCAACATTTCCTGGTGGAGAACTGCAACAATATGCCCCCTCACCAAGGTCTTCTCCGCTGTAGATGATGTACGAGACTACTTCTACAGAAGGGCAATATTTCTTTATATTTAAAATATAAATATATCATAAAGTTTGTCAAACATTCTTTCTTTTCTTTATACAATTTCAGCAGAAGTCAACAATAACAGACTACTACCATAGAAGTAATTCATGGGCACAACAGAGCTGGCAGCCATGTTGGATATGAGCATGTACACCTCTTGTCACATAATATCTGTCTTTCGAGGTTCAAACTGCCAGCCTATTTTTCTAAGGCTTGGAAAGTTTTAACACAACTCTATCAAACATAGAAACTGGCTAATTAATAGAAAATAAATGATTCAGTTTCTTTTAAAGGCCATTGGAGAAATCTATACTAGAAAAATTAGTCTGTCAACAGATTCTGGAATACTGTTTAACCCTAACACTTGCGTGTAGAGAATGAACTTATCCTTGTTTTTTTTTTATTTCTTTAATTTGTTTTCTAAAAGAGAATTTTGTGCAAAAATTAACACAACCTAATGTTTTCCTAAAAATGAAATCATACAAATAGTCAACTGACAATATTAGTAGTTGCCATTGCTATATAAAGTATAGTACTAGAAACCAATTTATGCTGACAAACAAGTAAATGACCAATGCAGCCCAGACTCATCAGGATGGTAACAAACTCCAGCTGCCACCCTAACAAGTGGGGCCATTACACGGCATGTTAATCCACCATCCAAAAGTGAGTTACTTTAAAACCAATGTACAATGTACTGACTTTCTGCGGCCTGCATAACAATATTGTCCATTTCTCGCTCCAGTTTTTCGTAAGATTCCAATTTAGTAATCTTCTCACATAACTGCGTCTCCAACTCTACAACTCTTTTCTCCATAGATGTCTGCAGAATGTAGTATTCCTTGGTCAGCACCTGGATGAAAAGAAAGAAAAAGAGGCAATTAAGACCTTACTCTGATCAACCAGTCTTTGCAGTCAGTAGTCAATATGACACATGGTCTATTTTGGTTTAAAGACAATTTTCACACTGCATTATTATGAATGCCACTGGTCACATGGCCTCAGTGCATTTTACTCATATTGTAGCTACAAGTATGTTGGCTAGAGCTAATGATCTCAGACAACAGAACCATGTATATACATAACCTGTCAGGTAAAGCTCAAGATTTTACATGACAGTACCATTATATAGATGGATTGAATCACATCAAACATTGAGATATTACCGTCATTACAGGTGACCTGCAAAACCAACATAAAACAAAAAACCACATTTAAAAGCTCCATTTCATTCACCCATAATTATTAATGCTCAGTCCATTTATAAAGTCTCTAAAATGTATTATGTACTCCCATCACTAGGTGATGTAATATCATGAATGATAGAGCTTCTTAAAAGGTAGATTCTTGGTAAAATATTTTACTCTTCTCAACTAAACTAATACCTTTGAACAGAGCAAGCACTGGGGAATAAACATTGCTTCATTGGTCTTTCTTTTACTAGCCTTCAGAGAATAAAAGCACACAAGAAACAAAAAATATATGCAGAAGTTAAATGCTGTTACTATCATCAGCAGCCAAGTCATTACTCCTGTTAGTGTTAACAGACACTTGCTTCTATTAATGTTACACACAGCCACAGCCATGTCATTACCCCTGTAAAAACTCACAAGCAAGTGTTTTACCTGACTCTGCATCAGGGCCATCTCTATAATTGACAGCATTGTGTGCATACACCATAATACACATCAGAATAACTGACTAAAACAGAAAAGGTTGAGTAACAAATATAGAAAAAATGACTTTCTAAAACACAGTCACTAGTATCCATCTTCATTTTCATTTCTATCACAACTTTTAAATTGACTTATCCGTCTGTTCCTATCTTTTCAAAGGCAGGGCTAACAGTGAGATGTGTTGCCTACTTTCTTTGAAGTATCATCAAGCTTCTGTCTTGAATACAGCTTAAAATAATACTCAAATGCTTTATTATAAAATAAGCTGAACATTTTATTCCAATATATTAAAAAAATATTTTAAAAAAAGAAATAAAAACAAACAAAAAAATTAAACACTAAGACAAAAAATGTAGTTCTATCCACACTGTGATATAAGAGGCTGATGAATAATCATTTTCCTTATTGGCACCAGTAGACACTTTTGGACAGGTGAGACTTGAAAGAAAGCAAGAAGAACCACAGGTAAGGGAGAAAGGAGAGAGTGAAAATGCACACCTGAATGAACAAAAACAGAACACTAGCAGGGGAAATAAGCGTAAGACTTAAAAGATAAGGCAGCAGGGGTCTTTGGTTAGCTAGTAAGAGAGTTAACAAAGGCATGAGATCTTCATAAATACTACACTACTACTTTTTCCAATGTCATTTCAGTTAAAGCTGCAATGAGTTGGCAAGGAAAAGAAAAATAAAAGGCAATTCAATACAAAGAACTATGGCCATGGGTGTCCACAAGGAGGCAAGAGGGAGCAAATGCCCCCTCCTGGAAAGTTGGTGGTGAGTGTGATGATGGCATATTTTTTTGCCTGATTCACCATGCCCACTGGTGCGTGAAGAATCGGACAAGTGATGAGTCTGAGTGCAACTGGCCAAAGACCAGGAAGAGAGTAGCAATATAAGAAAATACAATATAAGCCAGTGGCAGTGTGTGTGTATTTCAAAGTAAATAGCTAAACCATCTCTTTCTATTTGGTTTTGAGAAACAAGCTGATGGGTTAATCAAGAAATGAAGGGGGTCAGCAACTGGTTAGTATAATTGTTTTGATTAATTAGTAATCCTAGCAGCACTTCTAACTGATTGATCATACTAAATACTGGCAGCCAATTTCAGATCTCACCAGGCTATGAAAATTGGCATAGAAATCCCCGACTAATAGCTGAGTGGCCCAGTCACAAGTCAAGTATGGTCTACATTTGTATTTGTTTTAGATATTTTGTTAATCCTCGTTTTTTTGAAAATGGATATCAGGAGGTTTTTAGCAAAGCGGAAATTAGAAACACCAGAGAAGGAAGCAGACAAGAAGGCAAGAACTTATGAACAAAGCTGCTATCTTTGGTCCATTCAACAGCAGTAGTTAAATGCGATCAACCCAATCAATTGGACAATAAACCTGGTGATATCGGATTGCATGGTAATTCGTCTATAAAACTAAGAGCCAATCTTTTTTTGTAAAAAGTGACTCGTCTTTTGGGAATTATGATTTCAAAAAGGATGCAAAAGGAGCAAGGAGTTTCCGTCATGTGTGGCTAAATCAATATTCACCAAGGCTTAGTTATTCCCACACCTAAAAGGAGCAATTTGTAAATATTATACAATTTTCCCACAGCCAGTTTATCTTGGAACACAGGGAGCATTCACCACAGGGCACTATGGTATAAAGGCATTCATGAAGGTGCAAGAAGTCATATTCTTACCCCTTGGCATGGAAATGTGCAGGTGGACAGTCTGTAACACAGGCTCTCCAAGCTGCTGAACTTGATAGCATAAGTGTATGATCATGTTCAGGAGCTTAAAGTGTGTGTTTCGTGAACACCGACAAAAGGCAGAACAACAATTCAACAAATTTTACACTAAAGTTCAACAGCTGTCAAAGAAACTGAATACTAAATTATCTGTTCCCAGACAACACAGACAGCAGACATTTCAATCTAATTTTGGTGGTTCAAACATGGAGGAATATTTTCATCAAACACTGTTTGTACCGTATTTGGACTCAATCATTTCTTCCTCACTAGAGAGCCAGTTTGCTGCAGAGAATAAACAAAATTTCTGTCTTTTTTTGCCTCTTCATCCTGTACAAATGGTGCACAGTGGACATGAATAATTTAGCATAAGGATGGGGGTAAAAACATGGCTGAGGTCAGCAATGGCAGACGCTCATTTGTGTGGACTTTGTAAGTTAAGTGTTCATAGAGCAAAAGTTACGGCTAACAAAGCAGGAACTTGTTCAAAAAGTAACGGATAAATTTGGGTGAGAACAGAGGTGTTCACAATTTGTATTAGATAAAAATGTGGGTTCTTTTTATTTGTTATTGAGAACCCTGATGGGGGAGGCACAAAAGCAAACGAGGTAGATTAATGTTGAAAAACAAAAAAAAAGTCAAATTCTAGAAAATTCTAAATGAATCGCAAGAAATATTTCACAGTAAAAAGATTACTGATCAAAATAAAATACCTTTGATATGAAAATAGAAATAAAACAAATTAGTATCTTTTCGTTTTTTTTTACGTTGGTAATATTTTGTCAACCCCTGGAAAAAATCCTACGGAGACCTATGGCCATGGCACACAACTCACCTCTATTTTTTTGTCGAGCTTTTCTATTTCCAGTTCTCTTTCTTTAAGGTTCTTCACTGTTTCTTCGTGCACCATCTGTGTTCTCTCCGATTCAAAGCCTTTGATTTTCACTTCATTGCGGAGCTCTGAAACCCTGCTGTCCTCGCTCATGTGGAGTTGCCGGAACCTACAAAAAAGAGGGGGGGGGTTTGCACTTTTTTAAATAGAGAATAGTTTGCTACAAATACTGAATCTGGATGAAAGGTTAGCATACTTGCTAGTCACAGCTGCAACTGAGCCACCCACCAATGGATCTGATCTCTGCTCGATATCTATTAACAGACAGTGTCGTGGCTCCACTCGTTCCTCTGGGAGAGGCGGATAGTGTCAGGGGTTCCGTTCCACTTCTAACAAGAAAAATTCTCAGCTCCTCCCTTAAACCAGCTAATGCCGGAGAACATCACAGCTGAGACATCCAGGCTCCACATAGCTTGATGTTTCAAGACCCGCTGTTAGCTTTCCATTTGCTAAGAATGCGAGGAAAGGGGTCACTCAAGGGATGGAACAGACACTGAATTTGAAGTTCCATTAAAAAAAATGATTTTACTAAGTACCTTAGAGAATAACACTGATGAGAGCAGAAGTTGCCAGGGACCTGTTGTTAGGGAAGTATCGCCAAAACACAAGTTCATTAGTCAGTGATTTTACTACTAACTCTCTCATTCCTGCAACATAAAGCATCAACGGTAAATTTATTTTGAGGTTTAAAAAAAAAAAGATGCTGCTCTGATCTCTTTGTGTCAGCTTGTAAATGCATGACACGCTGAATTTAGTTGCTTATATAAAGTCGTCAAGAGAGGCCAAACCATTATATTTTTTAAATGGTTTAAACCACGTTAATCATTAACTTGTTGCATTCATTTACAGTTCTATTGACGAGACAGAATTTTTCTAATATCAAATCAAGCTGATGCCTTACACAGCCTACAGTCACAGTCCCTTGTATTTCTAACTGTAGATAGCTAAAACATTTTACAGAAAACCTTATATATATATTACACCACTCACTGCTGCAGCATCCAAAAGGGAGTCTCAGAAGAGGAGCAAGTTTTAGAGGCAAAAAGAGGTATTTAATCATGAAATTTCATAGTTACTTACTCCGTCAGTAACTTTTCGTACTTTGCACTGAGCTCTCTCTCTGCAGCTTGAGCTCGCTCCTTCTCTGATAGAGCCATGTTTCTTGCTTCCCGTAGATTTCTGTTTAAAAAGAAACCAAACCACTACAGTCTCTTCAAAATGCAAAGTAGCAAATCAGAAAAAAAAAAAAAAAATTGCCAATATTTCCGCTTGCACAGTTTCTTCAAAAACAAAAAAACATATGTATAATGATAAATAATCAAGCTAGAAATAATAATGAAAGAGAGAAAGACCAACCCTAATTTTCAGACTTCCCAATAAAGCAACCTGTATAACATATTCCAACCCCATGTTAACACTTCGCCCAAAATTTCTGTTTTGTTAGCTTTTGATCAGACAGTAATTATAAGAGGAGACATAAAACAATATGCTAATGTTAAGTCTTGTTGATTGTTCAGCTGGTTTATTTATGATGATGTCAGCCATTCCATGATGGAAAACCTTTCTAGTAATTGCACTCTGAGAGAGCCTGTCCACAAACTAAATTAACCAGCCTGAGTCATGAGAACACAGAATGAAATTTCATACTGGGAAATTGACCTACAGGCTTTTGGGAGGCTAATGCATGTTTAAATTTGCTCAAGTTGCTAAACAAAATTATAAAAACAAACTACTGGCCAAACAGAAGTTTGTTACTTTTTGTCAGTAAATCTATGAGAGGCAGACATGTGTTTTCTGTCTGTTTTGTTGCTCATGGAAGCATCATAGTACTGATGTATTTTTTGTTCTTTGGCTGGCTGGCTGTCATGCCACTACAAATACAAGGTCTGTTGAAAAAGTATCTGACCTTAGGCTGGGAAAAAAAAATTACGTACTTGGTGGGGTTCAATTGCTAATCCCCTTTGAAGTAGGCCCCTTGTGCCTCCACACACTTAGCCCAGCAATGCTTCCACTGTTCGAAGCATGTCCGGAAAGCTTCTTCCGGAATGGCTCTCAGCTCTGCCGTCGCATTCCGCATGATATCTTCTCAGCTCTCAAAGCGGGAGCCTTTCAGTGGCATCTTCATTTTTGGGAACAACCAGAAGTCAGAAGGAGCCATGTCTGGAGAGTAGGGAGCCTGGCGAAAGAGCGCAGCTGCGACGAATGAGCTGGGGTGTTGTCATGATGCAGCTGCCAGTTTTGTGAGGCCCACAGATCCGGTCTTTTGCACCGAACTGCATTGCAAAAATGTCAGAGGAGTTCCTGATAGTACTCCTTTGTGACTGTTTGTCCTTCTGATGACACTCAACGTCTTGGTAGTCAAAGAAAACAGTCAGCATCACCTTGATTTTGCTCTGGACCTGACATTGGGTGCTTCCGCTGTGATGACTGAGCTTTGGTTTCCGGGTCATACCCATACACCCACGACTCATCTCCAGTTATCATGGTATTCTGGAACTCAGGACCCCTGTTGGCAGTATCCAGCAGGTCCAGCGCAACCTTAAAACGAAGTTGTTGTTGTTCCTGAGAAAGCAGCTTGGGCACAAATTTTGCTGCCACTCTGCGCGAGCCCAAATCCTCCTTTAAAATTGTATGTGCAGAATCTTTACTGGTCCCAACCTTGTCACCAATTTCCCGCACCGTCAAACGACGATCCTCCATTATCAAGGTCCGCACTTTCTTGCTAACAAATTGTATTGCGGCTTGTTGACGGCCTCCCGGAACGCTGGTCACTCTCCACCGATGTGCAGCCATCTTTGAACCTGTTGTACCGTTCTTTTATTTGGGTAACACCCTTGGCATTGTCACCAAAAGCCTGTTGAATTTTGCGAATTGTTCCCGCTTGGGTATCTCCCAGCTTTTGGCAAAACTTGATGCAAGATCGTTGCTCCACACGTTCCGTCATCACGGGCGAAATGTAAATGCGATGAGTAAGTAGTACAGCACCTCACTCGCTGGCTGCCTGACAGCGACTGCCGCATCCAGCAAGCCGGCCCAAAACCACGCATGCGCATGAAGGCATGCGGCTCCACTATGCACACATTTGCCTCCCTAACATCATTACTTCCCACGGGAAAAAATAAAGTCGGATACCTTTTCGACAGACCTCGTATTCTCGTGTTAAAGAATTAAAACCCAACTGTTGTTTTTATTCCTAATGTACCTTGTTGCACTGCATTCGTGTCAAGTATTAAAGCAAAGCCAATTTCTTCTGGTTATACTCACAAATGCTATCAGTTTACTGCCTTGTAATGCTCTGTCCTTACCTGTTCTCTCGTTCATACATCTCTTTTGTAGAGGTCTGAAGCCTGTCAATCTCAGTATTAGTTTTGTGGTGAATTTTTCCAAGTTCTTCTCTCAGTTTGATTTCATACTCAGATTTGTACTGGTCTCTGGAAATGTAAAATAAAAGTTAAAAACCAAACCAAAAGATAAAAAAATTACAAAACTCATCTTTATGCTTTTTTTCTTTTTAACTATCTGATTTTATTTGATAGTGCACCCCCCCTTTTTTATTTAAGCTTCTATTGCATATGGTATTTTAAAAGCTACTCGTTTCCAAATCAAAAATTTACATTTTAATGATAGTGAAAGATTTCAGGAACAGAGCAAGTTATCCCATTCAGTACAAAACATGAAAGGTCACAGCTCAATAAAAATGTCTCCACTTGATCCAAGAGAGTATTCAGTATAAGCAGAGGTATAAAATATACCACCAATCTTGTCTAGAGGTTTTTCAGCACACTGGGATGCTCTACCTGGGGTGTAATGATGAAAAGTGATAACATTCCTTCAGCACATTTAGAGATGCCTGTTTTAATGTGAACTAACAGCTAAATAATGCAGTAAGTACAGACAACAGTTCCCTGTCTGTTAACAGAATATCTACATACAGAAAAACACACAGAGAAACTGACATTCCAAATTGAGACTCCATACAAAAACAGCCACGTGTTTTTTTCAACACTTTATTGTTACTAAAAACATATTCTCCCAGCAAACAGTTGTTTTTTTTTTATTGATCAGAACTTAAAAACCATTAAATGTGATGTTTTAATCACTTAAGTTGTTTTTGGCATAGTTATGGACACAAACCAATTATTTCTGTTATATTTGGCTCATACTAAGAACATAATGTTATCGTATACATCTAATATCGTTTCTTACTACTAATTAGAAAAATTGTTAGCTCATGACATGCTGTTGTTTAGATGTTAATGGATCTCAATACTGATGACTGCTATTGCTTTTGTTTGGAAAAATAAAATAGCAACTAAAAACTAAATTCTATACAAAACAAGGCCATTCATTACTTATCTTCATAAAGCTGGTTAATTCTAGTAGAAAATTGTGGAGAAAGATGGAGTTACAAGGGGTAGTATGCGAACCACCATTTGTAGAATGAGGTCAACTGGCTCAGCCATAAATTTAAAGAGCAGAGGAAGAGTCCTAAAGTCTAGAGCAATTAACTAATGACCACAATTTCTCTGTGCAGCCAGCATCTCAACACAAGACAGCTGAGAGAGGCTGGATTCATTGGCCATGTGGAAGCTAGAAACCTCTTCTTCCCTGCTTAGATGAGGTAACAAGAAAGAGCAACATACTGGGCTGGTCATTATAACTACACAATGGAACAGAGGGGCATATACTGTGGTTAGATGAGACTAGATTTGAAATATTTGGTTCTAAGCAATGACAATACGTTGAAATAAAGGCCAGATAAAAGTATAAAGAAAGATGTATTAGCCCTACAATTATGTATGTTGATAGAAATGTGAAATTATGGGTTGTTTTCTGGGTATTTGGATAGTGACAATAAATTTGATGGATTCTTATGAAAGAGAGAGATCACAATTTTCTGTAATTTCACACAATTTCATCAGAAAGCATCGTTTGATAGGTGATGCATTTATACTGCAACAAGATGATAATCTAAATCAAGCTGCATAGCTCAATACTTTGCAGGATAAGAATTGAAAGGACTTCTTAAAACCAAGATGGCCTCCTTAATGTCTGGTTCTGAACCCTACTGAACTTGCATGGGATGAGCTGGATCAAAGATTCAAAGAAAATCATCCTACCACTTGTCAGTCAGCTACGAGACTAGAATTAAAAACAGTCTAGTTCAATAAGGACCCAAACTCTCCTCTCCAGGAAGTGCAGCTACACCTCTCACAAATGCACCTTATGGCCTCATTCACATATTTAATCATATTACAGATACCATAGGGCACATTATTAGCTTGTATGAAGAAGTGCTTTCATGAAATATTTTTAATATCATTAATGAATTGGAAAAAACTAACTTAGCATGATCTTTACAAGTCTTAAGCCATTGAGCCACCCAAGATTAGGAAAAGCATCAGACATGCATTCTAATTTTTTTCATAAGGTCTTGGCCAACAAAAGTTAGGAACACATACCTGGACGCAACATACTTCTCATACATTTCTTCACGCGCTTGCTTGGCTGCATCTAACTGGGTGCTCAGCTGCAAAGCCTTGTCTTCAAGCAGTGCGCACCTGTTGGTCGAGTCATTTCTCTGTTGGGTCAGATAGTCTTTATCCTGCTGCAACAGAGCCAGCGACTGTTTGCATGATGCCATCTGGAAAAAGACATTAAAAAAAAAAAAAAAAACTTTTTTTTCATGTGTAAAATTAAGTTGTTTTGCTGCTTGTTTTTTTGGAATGGTTCGCAAACCTCTAGTTATTTTGTTTATTTTTCACTTCCAACTCCTGGAGATTGCTGATATACATCAAATTTAAAAGTAGACTATTTATTTTAAATATAGTTTTTTTTTTTCAATTTGTCATAAAATCTTCTCCAGGAACCAAATGTTATTGCTGCAGAGTACAACACTAAATGCTAACCAAAACCATCAGAGCTGGAAAGCTACTTCATGGACTGTAAATACAAATGCAGACATGTTTGATTTCTTTAACTTACACCCACAACATGTTTTCTTCTTAATTTTATCTGGAGAGCTGCTTTATCAGCTGAAAATATGGCTGTACCAAACACAGTTACTTTAATTAAATCCTAATTTCTATGATATGAATTTTGATAAGGACAATATCAACTACTTTATTTGTTTTATTTATTTGTTTTAGTCAGACTTATTGCAGAGAATAAACATTTCCAAGCCCTATTCTTATGGATATGTGGCATCATTCTTCAGCAGATTAGACAAGCTGTCTTCTGAATGTGCTGCCATAACTGAAGGTAAGTGGACAGCATATTGATAGACTACTGGTCTGCTATAGCTGAGGGACTGAGCTTGAATCTCACAGCAGACTGAATTAATTGGGCTTTGGCACAGTTTCTTCTCACTCTTTTTTCACAAAAAAAAAAAAAAGTGCATTGGCTTCATCTGGTTTCCTCTGCATCTAAAAATGAAGAGTTCCAGCAAAGCTTTCTCTGTCAGAAGTACTGGCAATGCCCTCTAGTGAACAACCACAGCACTGCACTGCTTCACCAGGTCATCTCCATTGTAGAGACTGGTGTCTGACACAACTTTGGAGGTTGAGAGATGCAGTGTTCTGGGGCAAGGAAGAGATGCATGGTCACTCAAAGGTGAAAGGATTAACAATAGATAAAAATAACAACAGCAGCAATAACAAGGGCTGAAGTCAATTCTAGTACTAATGAGCAGCAGCAGTCTGCTTGCATGCCACTTTCAAGCCCTTTTTTTACCAAAAAAGCTCACCTGTCTTATTAGCTCGTCTCGTTGCTTTTGAAGTGCTTCATGTGAAGCTTCCAGCACTGTGTACTGTCTCTGCAGCTCGGTCTGATCATGATGGAGATTGTCACGGTCTCTGTAGAGAAGCAAAAAAAAGAAAGGAAAAACAATTTAAAACTTTATTTTATTAAATTCCTAACAAACCAAATTTAGCAATTTTTTACCTAATTATTCTTGGGTTCAGTTTCTCCGGCCCACTTAAACTGCCATTTCAGAGTTTTAGGAGAAAATGAGAGCTTGGAATTTTAAAATACAGTGATTATAGTAAGCTGGGTATCAAAGAGCAAACAAAGGAGAAAGTGTGTGCAAGACAGAGTGGATGATAAAATGAACGTGTTGTGTGTGCGTGTGTATGTATGTGTGTTTGCATGTTAGAGAAAATTTTATTATTAATTTTTTTAAATGACAAAAAAAATTCCCATTTTGGACTTTGCTTAAAGCATATTTATTCTGAAATAACAAATGTTCAATAAAACTTTTAAGTTCCATGTAAAAACAAACAAGTTGCAAGATTAAACAGGCAACTTAAATTAAAATAATAATCAAATCAAGTTTTCTATGCAGTTGAGTTATTACAAAGTGGCAAGAAGCCATCCTTTATGGTTTATTCATAGCCTTGAGGAGGAGGCAAAATTTCACATTAATTACTAAAAATTAGCAAATTCTGCTTTCTTATACCTAGTGGTTTTTCTCAGTAAATTTAGGTTTTGGGGTCAACTCAGGCAGCCAGTGTTGCTTCATCAATTGCTAGGTGGTGAGTGCTGCAGTGAGAATCCATGTGATTACACAAGTTCTACATAAAAAATTAATTTCCAAACTTTATCTAGTAAAACTGTTAAGGCTAGGAGCTTAAATCTGGTAAGACATAGTTCCTTTTTTGATACAGGAATTATATAATTGAAAACTCTTCCCCCTTTGTCTTACTTTAAGATTACCATAATTTAAAGTTATAATTGGGGATCCATAAAATTACTGTCAACACAAATGGATGGTCAAGAGTTAACTTATCACTTCTGTATGAGCTCAATGTATTACTGCAAAAAGATGGAATTACTTGCTAATGCCATTTTACCTTAGCATTACTACCATCCTAGAAAATGTTCCTTTCCACAACCTATGAAACTTAGGCTACACAGGTGTTTCATATACATACATTTTCACCTGGTCAAAGTTTTCTATGCGGTAAATGTCTTGCTTCAACTGGGATTTGGTGTCAGACAAGTCAAGGGATAGTTTCTGGAACTTCACTCTCACCTCTCCATGTGCTTCTCTCTCCTCATCCAGGTTCTAGAGAAATTTTCAAAACTAAATCAAACCAAGGAATTACAGCAGTGTCAAAAATTACTGCAGCACCCAAAATAATCTTCTTGTTGTTGTTGTTTACCTGTAATTATACCATAACTAATCTAGTGCTTGAGTTTTCATGCTGCTTTTGATTTACCACTTTTGATAAAATAGTATTTCTTAGTGAAAACACTTTTGTGAAGTATTAAAGCCTACTCTATATAAGGGCAGAAATTACTACATGAAAGATGCTTATTACTTGAATATTAAAACAATGCTTAACTAAGATAAAATATACATTTTTTTTTGCTCAATATTTTGTTTAACAAAAAAAAAAAGGTGTTAAAGAATTTTGGCCAGAACTGTAGATTAAAAAAAAAAAAATTCCTTACTTTTACGAGTCAACCTGCAGCAAAATCTTAGTAACTTCATAATAACCAAATAAATACAAATTTTTTTAAAATTAAATTCATTTTAAAAAATATCTGGATATAATTCCATCCATTAAAGAATAAATTAAAGTTTGCTAAAATTTCGACAGATAACGATAAAAGCTCACGGCATTTTCAGCAAAAGCAATGCTTTATCTAAAATATGTTGATAATATACAATCTACTGAAGGGTCTTTGAAGTTACATCCCTAATCATAGCATTTGAAGTTTCAGCATCTCGTCACACCTTATAGAATGTAGAAATCTGTTTCTTAAATGATATTTAAAAATTAATAGAATAAACTTTTTCTGGTCTTTTCATTCCCTGCATTGCTAAATTACTGGAACATACTTTCTGAAGAGACAGCAGTTGTTTGGATGCATTCTTCAGTTCATCCTCCAGTGTGCTGTTTCTCATCCGTAGCTGACTGATCTCTGTGTGAAGGGGTTTGGACAGCTCATACAAACTAACCTGAAACATGGAATAGGCTATTAATGACTATTTTGTGAAGAAGAAAAATTAATCAGAAGTTCAAATGACTTAGAATTAAGATGTCTCCACTCCCTCTCCCCCCTACCAAAATATGTTATTTTTGCTTTCTTTCAATTGTATTAGTTGAAGACCAATAGCAAGTACAGCAAACTATAGAGTTTTCTACTAATTTAGAGCTTATTCTTTTTATAGACCAAATTATCTCCTCTTTACTGTATTTTTTAAGCATTGAGAAACATTTAAGATTATACTTCCCTTCCCCTTCTTCTTTATAAGAGTTTCATTTGACCACATTAGAGGTATTCAAAATATTTAAAGAACTTCAAAAGTTTTAAACAATTTTTAACATAAACTCCAGTGGGGAAAGGTTACTATTTAATGTAGGATTAGATTAGATGTTTGTAACTTTCTCTACAGTAACCAAGCAGTTAATACATAGAATGGTCATCCTGATGTGGATTATGACATCTGCATCTGTAAATTTGTTTTAAAAAGTAATTTATAAGCATTTTGAGTTTACACTGGTATCTATGTCAGACTTCCTGCTACTCTGCTATGTTATACATCAGACAGGTCCAACTGGTGGCCCATGGAACAAAAGGGAAAAGTGGAAAGCTGTTTCAACAGGAGTTTGTTTATTCTTCAATCAACCGAGAAACAAAAACCACCATTTTCTACAGTACATTTGTTGTTTTATATTGGGGTTTACCCAGCAGATGTGGTTAGACTCGATTGGTTTATGGAACATACTTAATGTCATGGACTGTCCTGTCTGCTTCATGCTTCGCTAGAGATACTCAGAGCCCCACAACCACTTGTTTCTCATTAAATCTGCCACGCGCAACCTAGTGACTCTTTTGTGCGGATATCATTGTCTTCCCAGTGTCGGCGTAAGTGCTGTCGCTTTCTTGCTTGATGCTGACCATGGATTTTCAGCAAGTGTGCGCGCTTACCCACGCACCTGAGACCAATCCCCGTCTAGCTTCTGGCTGATAGTAACTCTCTCCGGGGCCAATGAATCAGCGAGCGAGTCTTCTGACAACCCATCAAAGGGGGAGAGGGAGGTAGGGTTTTACTGTTATTTCGGTATTGATTATCAGTGATCTGTTGTGTTTTTATTCTGTGGATGACCAGAAAGGGGGGGGTTGACAGTGAAAACCAAGAAGATCTCAAACAAAACGACGAGAGACCAGGGGTTTTTTTTTGTTGTCCCCCCACCCACGTTTGTGAACTTAAAGGGTGCTGACAGGTGCTACCCCAGCTGTCCTCGAGGAATACACCACCTGTCCTCCCCCCCACCATACTCAGGCAGAGGAAGCCACACAGGTGAGGAAGCCACACAGGTAAAGCCAATGAGTGACAACAGTGTGTGGTCTGAAAAATAGGCTTTTTAAAAGGAAAAAACCAGACTGATCAGACTCGGGGTTCAATGGCATCTTATGGTGTCAGCTTCGCCACTGCCAAGTCACAGTCGTCTTGGGGAGGGGAATAATAATCAGGACTGACTTTGGCACCTGTTGACAGGAAGAAAGGTTGTGGAAACGGACGCTCGTGTTGAGAATGAGCTGGAGGTACTCAATGAAAACGGTCAAGAAGGGTTAATGATGATGTAACTAAGAGTGGGGGCGGTCGAGTTATTAGTGTGCGCGGCAGACAGGGCGGGGATGGGGTTCGGCTCTGACGGGAAGCCAGGTGGGTGGCGGGGCTTACCGCTACAAAGTCGCGCAGGGACCAGTCGTCCTCGCCCTGTCCCCGCAGCTCGTAGTACCGCTCCTCGGACAAGCGCAGGTCCCTGAGGCTCCTCTTCACGTCGCCGGCCTTCTCCCGCAGCCGCTCGTTCATCTCCTCCAGCTGCTGCTGCCGGGCCCTCACCTCCTCCAGCTGCTGCCCGGTGGACTCCTGCCGTCGCCGCGACTCCTGCTGCTGTATCCGGAGCTCGGACTCCAGCCTGGCCTGCAGGATCTGCTTCTGGTGCAGCGCGTCGTGCAGCTTCTCCTCCAGCTCCTCGGTCCGCTGCAGCCCGTCCGCCTTCATGTTCTCCACCACCAGGTTCTTCTGCGACAGCTCGATCTTCAGCAGCTGCAGGTCGTGCAGCAGCTGTTTCCGCTCGATGAGCTGCCGCGTCACCTTGCTCCCGGTCCTCCTCCGCCTCCTCTCCTCCTCCTCCTCCTCCCGCCCCACCCCCCGGTTGCTAAGCTCGGGGGACAGCGTCATGTCCGTTGGAACTGACGTCTCCAGGCTTATTTCATCGCTTTCGTGTTCGCTGAACACCTTTGAAAAATCCGTATCGGCCATCCCGACCCCTTCCTCCTCCTCCAAAGTGGCCCCCACCCAACTCGGGTATCGATCCGGACACCAAGATTCTACTTGGCCTTTCGAACCGGGTGCCAGTCCCCCTACGCTCTCCTCGCCCCGCTCTTAACGCGCATGCGTACTCGCCGCGTCTAGGGGAGACAACCGGTAATTTTAACTTTTACAGAAATTGTACGTTCATTTCCATCATTAAAACTGTTTATTTATTTATTTATTTTTTAAAAAAACCCCGGAAAACACTCAAAATAGCGCCAAAAGTTATTACCTTAATAAGAATTAATTATTTAATTAAAAAAACTTAATATTATTACGAAATATAAATTTTTTTTAAAGAATTGCTCGGACCGTTAAGTTACGAAGAAGAGTTACTTCCCTTCGTCTGTCTTTAAATTATGTATTATTATACGACTTAGAATATTAATTAAATATTAAATTAATTTTATATTCCTTAGGCAAAAAAAAAAGGTTTAACGTTAATGCAAGAAATACTTGTTAGGGCAGATTTTCTGAGAAATGAACTTTTGCCTATGAAGAGGTTTTTTTACCTCTCGGTTTAACAAATCCTCGTGTGTGGGTGTGGTCTGGTTGTAGACGAAAAGTAAGAGATTATCCAATTAGTTTAGATGTTAATTATTCGTTATTAAATTTGCAGGAAAAAAGGGTTTCAAATCTCTGATGCAAAATAACGAAATCAAACCTTGATTTACTTGTGGTGTTTGTATTTATTTAAGTATCTTAAATATTGGAAGGGTATTTCTCTTTGGTTATCACTGACTGGCTGATTTTGCTACCCTTGTATACTGACCTGAAACCAAGCAAGCGAACACGTGCGCTGTTTGTTTCAACTGAGAATTAAATCGGTTCATAATTATCGCCTAATTAGCGTGGTTGGAAGCGAGGAAGACAACAACGGGTAGGTACTTATCGAGGCTTTCCCCTTCTAATCGTAACTGTGTCACTTTCGGTTTCGAAGAATTTTGATTCCTTCAGATTCAAACCTATACAGGGAGAGGTAGGACTTAAAGAGATATAAGGGATAATAGTTTGTGTAATGGATGCGAGCTTTCCTAAAGAAACAAGCAAAGGGTATCTGGAACGGATATAAATAAAATGAAAAATCGGTCGTCGCCTACTTAAGGTAGCGTTTGCCAGGTAAAACTTTGCGAACGTAGACATTTATTTTTTTTTTTTCTTAAAAAGAGAGAGAATGACAACGGTCGATTGATTGCCGATAGGCATTTCGAGGAACTTGATCAGGACGTCGTGGTAGGTGCTGTTGCTAAATGGAAACATCATTAATTATAAGAACAACACGTGATGAGGGTACCAGGCCAAAAAAGTACACCGATGGCAGTATTTACTTTTTTTGCTTGTTCGTTTTTTTTTGTTTGTTCAAAATAATTCTGCAAATTTGTGTGACAAAAGTTAAATTAAATGAATAATAAGAAAAAAAAAACAGATATTTTTCTACATTTTATATATTATTATATTATTATTATTATTATTATTATTATTATTATTATTATTATTATTATTATTATTATTATTATTATTATTATTTATTATTATTATTATTGTTGTTGTTGTTGTTGCTGTTGTTATTGCTGTTAGATATTTGTATTATTAGATTTGTTTGTTTTCTTCCCTGGGTGTCAGCTTTAATCCAGAGGGCTTCCTAAAAGGCTATGAACATTTCCTGCACTTGATCACGGCGAACGAGATAATAAACTCCACCAGTTCCGATACGGTAAGGATGCTGGCTCCGAGAAACAGCCCCATCTGTCCGCCAAGGATTCCTACCGGAATATAAATAAGCAAATAGATAGATAAATAAATAAATAAACTTATCTGCACGAACTAGACGATGCAACTAGTACAATAGTAGTAGCGGATGAGAAGGGATTAGGCAAAGTTAGTAACTTCAAAAGTCTACATGGGTGCGTCTTGTTAAATCGCACTATAAATAATAGGATTTTGGAGTACTGGGCCCTTAGGCCAGTGCGTCAGAAAATCCAGGCTAGGACGGACACATCATGGTGTATGAAAACAGGTGTTTAGAAAACCCTCCTGTCTATAGCTATATTTTTGCATTGTCTGGCAAATGAGTTAACTATTATTTCATGGTGAGACAGATATAAAGTTAATTGACCCCATAAAAATTCCCCTTACTTCGAAAAAACAGAAATAACCAAAATCATCAAAGTACAACAACAAGACTGCAGGATTTACCATAATACATTAAAAAATGTCATTTGGAGTTTCTCTCACGATATTTTAAGAAAGATGATTTGCGTAATTCACTTAATGATGGACACTAGCACCACTGTTTACGTCCGGTCTTTATTGGAAGTTCAGTCACGATTCGTCAAACACAGACTTTAATCCTCAATTCGATGCTTATAGCAGAAGTATTTTAAATCGGAACTTAAAGCAGCTTTGGTAACAGGTTCAAGGTAACCTACGTCATCGGTTGATTTGTGTTTCCCTTTTCTACTCAAATATTTTTTTTTGTTTCGTTTTCAGAGGTTTGAAAAGGATACGAGATCCGTCGAAAAAGTATCCGACCTTAGGCCGGGAAAAAAAATTACGTACTTGGTGGAGTTTATTTGTTAAGCCCCTTCGAAGTAGGCCCCTTGTGCCTCCACACACTTAGCCCAGCGATCCTTCCACTGTTCGAAGCACGTCTGGAATGCTCCTTCAGGAATGGCTCTCGGCTCCGCCGTCGCATTCCGCATGATGTCCTCTCGGCTCTTAAAGCGGGAGTCTTTCAGTGGCATCTTCATTTTTGGGAACAACCAGAAGTCAGAAGGAGCCATGTCTGGAGAGTAGGGAGCCTGGCGAATGAGTGCAGCTGCAATGAATGAGCCGGGGCGTTGTCATGATGCAGCTTCGAGGCCCACAAATCCGGTCTCTTGCGCCGAACTGCATCACGAAGACGTCGGAGGACTTCCTGATAGGACTCCTTTGTAACTGTTTGTCCTTCTGGTGCGTATTGGTGATGCACAATGCCTCGGTAATCGAAGGAAACAGTCAGCATCACCTTGATTTTTCTCCGGAACTTGGCGACGTTGGGTGCTTCCACTCTGATGACTGAGCTTTGTTTCTGGGTCATACCCGTACACCCACGCCTCATCTCCAGTTATCATGGTATTCTGGAACTCAGGATCCCTGTTGGCAGTATCCAGCAGGTCCTGCGCAACCTCAAGACGAAGTTGTTGTTGTTCTTGAGAAAGCAGCTTGGGCACAAATTTCGCTGTCACTCTGCGCGAGCCCAAATCATCCTCTAATATTGCATGCACAGAATATTTACCGATCCCAACCTCGTCACCAATTTCCCGCACCGTCAAACGACGATCCTCCATTACCAAGGTCCGCACTTTCTCGATAACAACTGCATTGCGGCTTGTTGACGGCCTCCCTCCCGGAACGCTGGTCCCTCCCCCCACCGGTGGGCGGCCATCTTTGAACCTGTTGTACCATTCTTTTATCTGGGTAACACCCATGGCATTGTCACCAAAAGCCTGTTGAATTTTGCGAATTGTTTCCACTTGCGTATCTCCCAGCTTTTGGCAAAACTTGATGCAAGATCGTTGCCCCACATGTTCCGTCATCACGAAGTAGTACAGCACCTCACACGCTGGCTGCCTGACAGCGACTGACGCATGCGCATGAAGGCACGCGGCTCCCCTATGCTCCCTTTTGCCTCCCTAACATCATTACTTCTCACGGAAAAAAAAAAAAATGAAGTCGGATACTTTTTCGACAGACCTCGTATTTTAAATTTAGTTTCTATTTCAGAATTTTATCTTCTGTAGACATATACCTTTTTTTAAAAAAAAAACCCCTTACAGAACAGGTGTAAAAGCTGCTTACCTAGTATGTCGAGAAAGGTGTATTTCGCAACCTGGAGAATTTCTCTGAACAAAAGACTGTCGTAAAATATTCGCAGTTCTATCAAGTTTTTCCTGAAAGCAAGACGAACAATGGCAATAAGGATTCTATTGTTGTTGTTGTTGTTCTTTGGAATTGTTTATTAGAGGAGAGTACTTCGTTTTCGGCTTCCGCAATCCAGGTAAGTTTATGCAATTTTGAAGAGTACGTCAGAACTCCGAAGCGAAAGAGTTAAAATGTTAGCAGTGAATAAAATCCCGGGTAGGGCACCGAAGTTTTACTTTGCGATTTGTTGACGGAAACTTTTCGACGACACATTTTTTTTTTTTTTTTTCACCTGAAGATTTATTCAAATCGCGATACGGGAGATTGGAGCGGGGTGGGTGGGTGGGAGAAACAGAGAGATTGCGCGCGCAGTCACAGGCCACGCCCCTTTCCGTCGCTCACCTCAAGTACGTTTCGTTGATGTCGTGCAGTAAGTCCGAGTAGACGAATGCCGGGTAATATGCAAATGAGAGTTGCGCGTCGTACGAGGTTATCTCGCATGGATACACGCAGCCGCAGTTGTTCTGCGTGGAGATGCTGTACTCGAAAATCTCTGGAAAAAAAAAAAAAAGCAGAATTTTGGAAAACCAGCGCCCAGACACTGGGACCGTTGCCGCCCAAACCTCAGTCGTTATTATCAATTATTTATTTTCCCGTTAGAGATGTAACCCGATGGCAGAGAACTTTACTTGCCCGGTTAAATTCACGGTCCGATATCTGTTCTAGGGTGGCGCCCTCTGTAGAAAAGAGAGGAGTCAGGAGGAAGGAGGACTGAATTGCGAACAGATCATTTAAATGTCTTACTTCGCTTATTAGATGGCAACTTGATTGAAGTAAATTCCGTCGTGCTAACCGGGCAAATTTCTAGCTTAAAAGCCGATAACTATATTAATAAATTATATTTATAAGCAGGTTTTTCCTGTCTATGAACAAGGACGACAACTTTACTAGTACATGATTTCCGGTTTGCTACTTGAAAGTTCTTTATAAAAAAAATGGGTAGATTACACCGCTATACACCTAAAATGTTGTCCGAAAAAGACCTATATTTTATTATTCCCTACCACATATAATTACAACAACAACAACAAAAAACACTTTTTAAATCTATCGCAACTTTTTTTCAGAATTAGGTAATTATTAAATGTACCAATGTTTACTGTATCTATACACGTGTGTGTCAAATATCTACGTATATGTGTAAATATCTTATATATATATACTGTATTTCTACATGTTTCTAATTTTTGAGTTTTCGTGTTTCAGACTTTGTGAATAGGAGAAGTTACAGGGTTCGCTAATTTACTGCTGTAATGATGCCGAAGAACCATTCCTGCAAGAACAGCCCAGATTTCTTTCGCTATACCTCTGGTCATTTTTCAGTCAGCAAAGGAAAGGCAGACTATTACGCAATTTGTCGGAAAAGCGTATCTCGCTTATTTCGGTGTGAAGCTTGGAGATCGGGATAAATCACGGGCTCCAGCATGTGGAGAGATTGAGACAATGGGTTCATTAAGGCAAAAGAAAGTCCTCGCCATTTGACATACCTATTGTTTGGCGCAGACCCGGCGGGAGAAACCAATTCGTGGGGGGGGGATCGCAATGATTTTTCAACGTAACATAAGAAAAATCGTGATAGAAAGCCATTGTCTCCCACGGCAGGCATTCCGGTTGCATCACAGCGCCCCCCCCGACAACTTCCTGTCACTCTGCCACCCTGATAGAAACACGGACAATACACGCTGGCGACAGGGGCCGGAACTCGAACTGTTATTACAGTAGGACTGACGTAATCGAGCCGTGCTCCCATTGTGGCCGGCGGCTAAAAGACTCGGACGACCACGACCCCTGGGGGCCAGAGCACGCCACAAGGAATGAACTGTGACTTGGGCCGGATGCGCACTAGCCAGCTCGGCTTTAGGCCAACTTGGGCACCAACAAATTGGCGCAGGGGGCTATAGGCCCAATGAGAGATTTACGAAGACGGGCCGGGCGGGGCCGGGCCGTTTTGCATAAAATGAGGGGGGTTGTTACATTGAGGCGGGCCCGGACCCACAATGCCCGCCCACGCCACCGGAACTGGTTTGGCGTGAACCCTAAGATCATTTCCATCACTGTTATTTCTGTTTGTGTGATATCAAGGGATTTAGTTCCAAGAATAGATAATCAATTGTGTATCCATTATTGCCATCTGCCATCCGTCCTGTTCCTCACAGTGATAAAATTCCCAAGAAAATTTGATAAAGTTCCTAAGTCTGACTCAGAGTTTAGTGATTGCAGTGATTCTGACATCGCCAACAGTTTTTAAAGTCCACAGTTATTCACTCAGGCGGAGCTGAATTATCATGTACGAGATCTTGATCTGCCAAAAGATGCTGCCCAACTTTTAGGATCCAGACTAAGTGAAAAAAAATTTACTGGCTGCTGGAACTTCATATTTCTGGTACAGGAACAGAGAACGTGAATTTGTTCAGTTCTTCACTATAGATGGTTCCTTAGTATTCTGTAGTAGCATAGCCGGTCTTATGGATGCTGTGGGCATACTATGACCCTACAGAATGGAGATTGTTCATTGACTGTTCAAAAGCAAGTTTAAAAGCGGTTTTAATGAATAATGGAAATCAACTGGCATCCATCCCCAGTGGCCATTCTGCCCATACGAAAAAGGATGATAACACCATGAAATTCCTTCTAGATAAAATAAACTATAGTGGACATAACTGGATCATTTACGGAAATTTGAAAGTGATATCCATCCTTCTGGGCTGACAATCTAGACATACAAAAACGCCTTGCTTCTTATGTGAATGAGACAGCAGAGCAAAGGCTGGTCACTAGAAAAATAAGAAATGGTCCCAATGAACTAGCCTAACACCAGGCAGCAAAAATATAATCCATGAACCTCTTGTGCAACCAGCAAAAATTCTACTACCACCATTGCACATTAAACTTGGGCTAATGAAGCAGTTTGTGAAAGCAGTGGAAAGAGATGGCAGGTGTTTCAAATACCTTTCTGACAAATTCTGTTCTCTAAGTGAAGAGAAACTAGAATCTGTAGCGTTTGATGGTCCCCAAATAGGGAAGTTAAAGAAAAATTACAATTCTATTGATTCAATGTCACCTGTGGGAAAAGCAGCATCAATATCATTTTAAAAAATGCTCTGGAAAATATTTTAGGAAGCCATAAAGCCAACGATTATGAAGCAATTGTTAGCCACTCGTTGAGGTGCTATTAGAAATTTGGCTGCAACATGAGTATAAAAGTACATTTCCTTCACAGTTACTTAAGAACTTTGGAGCAGAGTGAAACGTTCCATCAAGACATAAAAACACGGAGAAATGATATCAGGGAGGATGGAGTGTCAGTATAATGGCTAACTACTGTTGGTCTTTGAAGAGAGATGCTTCAGGACCAAATTACAAAAGAATATCTAAGAAGAGGAAGCTCACCGAAATTTTATGATGTGTAGAGCCAAAGAACGGCCATCTAAAATTATCCTTCGTGTGGATTGTATCGCACTACACTAGTGTCTTGTTTGCAGATGTTTAAATATATGTAATTTTTTACCGAAATATTTCGTCTATTACGTTCATGCCATATGCATACAATACGGAAGTTTGATTTTAAATCTGTGAGAAATCCTGAAGTGGCAGCGAAAACCTGATACCAGATTTGGAATCAGCACACTCAGATTGTATAAATTCACTTATTTCCAAAGAAATAATAATAGCTAAGATTTCGTATATATACCAGTGTTATTAGGAAATGAAATCTACCACAGGTATCTATTTAAATGCAATGGGGGGCAAATAACTTTAGTGGGAAGATTACTTTATTATCACAGAAGATGTATAAGTGAGTTTTCTAATTATAAGCAAGTCCAACTTGATTACTAAAACAGATTTAACGACTGTTTTTTTTAAAAATACTTGACTACTCCATACACAGAAACATAACTTCATCACTGAAATAAAGCTTCATATTCTGATTCGATGCAAACAATAACATTTAATACAATAATGATTAAATAATAATATACGGTATCTCGCCATTAATATTTATTTGTTGTCATAAATAAGCATTTAATGAACTGGAAACTTACCGGAGGTCTTGGAAAGTTGCATGTGTAGCATACTCGATATGCCGGCATCTTCCTTTTCTAATGACACATGTAAAGCGATGTTTTTCTAACTTACCTTTCCATTCTTTGTAGCAAGTTGAAATTTCTCTTCTCGAGCAGAATGTTCTGTTTCCTGGAGACAGAAATTATGGCTGTAATTACGTAGACTAAGAGAATTCCCGTACGCGTTACAAGACATAAGCGACCCCACATATTTCGTCAAAATATTCACGCGAGCTCTCCTAACGACGCACCTGCCGTTCTGACTGCAGACTCAGTGGCTCTAGGCTGGTTTTTCAGCATGATAGTGGAAGCATAGCCGCCTACCGCTGCCGTGACGAAGCGTTACCTTCAGCAAAGACTTGGAAAAAGTTTTTTTTTTTGGAATACGGAAGAAGCCAACAAAACAATCAAAAGACCTTACTAGAATTGCCAGTCCGGTATATCCATGACAGGTGCGCCGTTCCTGTAGTCAAAGTCAAAGGTGCACGAAGTAACATACCAAGTACTCTCAGCGCTGAGACTTAAAAATCCTGACCGAAATTGTAGTAAAGCCTATTTCTGGAATGCGATGTTAACGAAACTGATTCGTTTATCTTCATGCGGTGTCCCATTAATTATTATAATTCCTGTCGATGGGCAAAATTCTTTTTTAAAAAAAATATTATTATTTGGCGAATATCGCGGAACTGGAGGTCGCTTCTGCTCTGTCGTTGCAGTCAGCGTAGATCGTGAGAGGGGGCGGAGGGAAATGGCTCCAACAACAACGAAATACCTATGGAGCGAAAGTTTGCAGCGCCAATCAGCCTGACTTCCCCACCCCAACCTTGCTCCGGCCGACTTACCCGGGTCGGTGACGGCCTGGCATCCGCAGTGTTCTAGCAAGAATTCGGTCCGACATTCTCGCAGGCAGGCCGTGTGGCTGTAATTGTCGAAGTGGCGTAGCGGGCTCACGAACTGCTCTGACGTGGTGTCCACGCAATCGGTTTCGCCGAAAGCCTTATAAGGCGACGGGAGAAACTTGTACTAGAAAATGGAAAACAAGTGCCATAAGCGCCCTTTAAAAAAAAAAAAAATAATACACTATGCGTACGCGTTTGCGCCTAGTGTTTGTGGGAAATGTGTTTGAGGGATAATTTAGGCTTCAGCCTTCTCTTGCAGCCTTGATGGGAAACAAAACAAGAGAGATAACTCTTTAAACTTGTTCTCCAGTTCCTTTGTCCACAACTACCTGGAAATGAATTTAACGATGTAGATGTATCGCGCGCAGAGCAGGTTTAGGGGGTCTAGGTAACCCCACGCGTTCGTTACAGATGCTGTAAGTTTTCTTCTCTACGGTTCCTGACTGGTGCGCGAAAAGCAGCCGATCACGTGACGTTTAGTTAGCCATGGAGAGGCACAGACCGTCAGAAAATTCTAACGACTACCTTCCTCGTGTGATGATTTACTCCGCGGTATCTGCGCGTTACTTAATCGGAGCAGCAGCCCACAGAATCGGGTGAGTTGCCTTGAAATGCCACGTTTTTTGCCACCTTTGCAAGAACTTGGAACCGAACGCGAAGTTCGTCTGCAGCAAGACAAATGATCACGCTACTAGGGTAAGGAAGTGTGGGACTGCTGCTCCCAGTCGATGGATTGGCCAGAGTTCATCGTGATCAGTTGTTGTAACCAGGACATGTCCCGGGATCGATCTGTAGAGGTTCGGACAAAGCCACCGAAAAAAGAGAAAAAAAGAAATTCGGAACTGAACCGGAAATTAACAACTATAGTTCCAAATTTTTAAAGAAAATAGCATCGCCCAGCTGTATAGTATGTGTCTCCGAACTTGAATTAGAATCGTTTTGGGCAAATATATATATATATATATTCTCATAGATGCATTAAGACAATAACGAGTAACCCGCGACTTTTGGCTATTCTGTATATATCTTCCATTTTCAGTAATGTGCAAAATGCTTGAAACACTAATTTATAAAAGAAACGGTTTCCTCGTGTCTTTATTTCCCTTTTTCTTTTCTTTTTTTTGGCTTTGCATGCATCAGTGTTTTTACTGGCATTTTGCTTCTAGCGACTATTTATTATTATAATATTTCCCAGAATACACTGCGAGCTTTTTTTCCTATTTCTAAAAAAGTCTTTAAAAAAATTATACCAAAAGATCATAACAGGCCAAGAAGCAAGCAAGTCTTGAAGTGAAATTTCTCACCCATTTTACTAGGAAAAAAAGAAAACGTGGCACAGCTTTGCTTTCTTAAACTTTTATGAGAATATAGTTAGAAAAGTTTTGCAATTGCTTAAAAATATATATATATAAAACCTACAATTTAAAGGATACTTAAACGTAACAAAGCCACTGGAGACTTTGAAGTAGACAACATAAGTTTTGCTGCTCCATCCTCCAGCCACAGTGAACATTCTGTCGTTTGGTTTTACTTTGTTAGAGACCAAAAAAAAAACAACCGTTTGCTTGTTTTTGTTTGTTTCTAAATGACTGTTTTCTCATCGATGTATTAAACAGAAGATTTCATCTATTTTTTTACCCTAAGGATCCGCCTCTTAAGATAGGGCGCAGATGAAGGATTTGCCAGCCATTTTAAAACATCGATTCTTTCTGGTCTTGTGTCGTCCTTCTCTTACGAACGAAGTATTTGCTATGAATTTGTTTGTTGTTGTTTTAAACATTTTTAAAAGGTATCAGAAACTTCTGCTCTGCTATAATTATGTATCAACTCTGATGACTTCTCTTGGTCTCTGAAGCACCTTAGTTCCCGATGACATTAGTGACGTCAGCCTGCATCATGTTGGAGAATTCGTCTGTATGTGGCAAAAAAAAGAATATATACGCATATATTTTTAGTAGATGCAGAAGCAGAAAAAGAAGAAAATAGAGGAGGAAAATGAGAAAACATTTACCATAATACGGTGAAGATGAACATATGTTGAAAATCCCGGAGACACCAGAAATCCCTGATTCTTTACGTCGGGTTCCTCGTAGGGATGGTGCAACACCACCTGTGCAAGAACACAAATGGTCCGCATTGAAAAATGGCTTTAAATTTAGAGGTCAAATTCCAGTTCTTTCTTTTTTTGTGTTTCAACGTAGTGGCTAGAAACTTCAACATCCCATAATCAACAGCTTGGAATAAAAGGGTTACTTTTTAAAAATGAACAATGTTACGTATTTTATAGGAATATGAAAGGACTAAACTCGCCGTGAAGAAAGAGTTTGGTCACCGCTCACCTTGATTCCAGCCGAAATTGGCTCATTGTAGATATATCTTTCCTGGTAGATGTGGATGTTCAGCAACAGCCCCGACATGCTTCCGGTTCGCCTCGTTTTCATGATGCCCAGTTTCCCCATCAGCTTCACGTCGTTGAAAGTGAAGCAGACGCCGAAGTCGGTAAGGCGCGTCTTGAAGATATCCGAGCAGGAAATCAGCGTGGAGTCCCAGAGACACCGATAGAGTAATTCTTCGAGGCGGAACGACGAGTTGTACAGCCACTCGAGCGTAAGCTGCTTGTTGAAGTCGGCCATTTCCGGTTCGCTCCAGTTGATCGCGTGGGCGAGTTCCCTGAGCGGGGTGAGTCTGAGATAGTAGTTCTTGGTTTTCTCGTCGTGCAGGACTTTTTCTCCGTCATGCGGGCTCAGGTTGCATACAGTGATGGCAGGAAAGTCCAACTCCGAAGCGATGCCCACCGTCGTAGACGTGAAGCTCGGATAGGTGTTGTACGCCAAGAACAAATCGTACATGGACACGAACAGGGCAATGCACATGCAGATCAAAGCTAGAGCCCATATCGCCCTGAAACCAAACGAGAACCGGAAAAGAATGGATTTTCTCACCTTACACAGAGCACTGGGAGCAGCATCGGTTGCTGAGGCAGAATTTTTCGCGCTCTTTCCGCATGCAAAAACCATTTTAAAATTTAGTTGCGTTTAAATTTTAATTCACTTTAATTTGGCTTTGATGTTACCGGCATCAAAGTAGGCCAGAAAGTTGTCTCTCTCTTTATATACGTGTGTAACCACAGGAACATCTTGCTACTATTAATCGGCTAATTTAATGGCTTCAGGTCATTGTATACAGGGAAATCAATTGACGAACGTCACCGAAGAACGTTATAACCTAGCGTAAGGTGTGTAACAATAATATCGATCTAAGTGTTAAGTTCGATGTAGCTTATTCACTAGAAACACGTGATATTTAAAGAAAAACAATAATAATTTTAATCAGCTTTCTGTGTTTGTTTCTTTTTAAACGGACAGCGATTGCGCCATGGTATTCTCAACAATTCTCTGACTAAGACTTTAAGTTAAATATACATGAATATTGGCTAATATAATGTGTTTTTGGTCTTAAAAATGTTCAATTTAAGGAATGACCGCCGAGTTACTTCGTATCTTTGATATATAGGTTTCTGTTGTTTTTCGTCTAGTTCAGTGGTTCTCAACGTGGGGCGTACGCCCCACAGGTGAGCAATTAGATTTTTAAGGTGGGCAATTGAGTACGAATGAAGAGGTCTGGGTCCAAATATATCACCACATGGGGGCATCAGGATTTTAGAGGTGATTAGGTGGGGCATGGCCCAAAAAAGGTTGAGAACCACTGGTCTAGTTCTATGGTAAGTTTTTCCGGTAATAAATTCTGTTATTGTATTTAAAGTTCTACATTCGGCGAGTATCATGAAGTAAAATAAGACAGTCGCATATCATATTTTACGCATCAATGACGAAAAAAATCAATATATTTAAAGCGGAGCAGTAGGTATGATAACACAATTCTTTATTTCCCACAATGCATCTGTGAGGAAGTTGACGCGAGCTCAGCTTTTCTAAGAGACGGTCAAAGCATGTTCTACTAATAAATCCGATGAAGTTAATCGTGCAGACGCCTGCAATGGTATGTAATATTTCAAACAAACAAACAAACAACAACAAATGGAAGAGGAAGATTGGGAGGTTTCACAGCTTTGCATTATGGGAACTTGTAGTTAAATTAAAAATGTCTTAAATTTTACCTCTATCTTTTATAGCAGGCAAAAGGACCTCAGCTGTTAATTTATTTTCATTCGCAATTTTTAATAAAAACGACAGAAAGTAAATCACATAGTTACTTCTCTTTAGGATGCAAGTATGTGCGCATGTGCGGTATGTGCATCTCTCTCTCTCTCTCTCCCTCTCCAAACAACCTCTCCCCCCTCTCTCTCTCCTCTCTCCCCTTCCCTCTCTCCAACACCCTCTCCCCCCTCTCTCTCTCCCCTTCCCTCCCAACACCTCTCCCATCTCTCTCTCCTCTCAACACCTCTCCCCATCTCTCTCTCCCTCTCTCCAACACCCTCTCCCCATCTCTCTCTCTCCCCCTCCTCTCCCCCTCCCTCCCTCTCCCAACACCCTCCCAATCTCTCTCCATCTCTCTCTCTCCCTCCTCCAACACCTCTCCCATCTTTTCCATCTCTCTCTCCTCCCTCTCTCTCCAACACCCTCTCCCCCCCTCTCTCTCCCTCCACTCTCTCTCCCCTTCCCTCTCTCCAACACCCTCTCCCAATCCTCCTCTCTCTCTCTCTCTCTCCTCTCCATCTCTCTCTCCAACCCCTAACCCCATCTCCTCTCTCCCTCCCCCTCTCCACACACGCTCTCCCATCTCTCTCCCCCTCCCTCTCTCCAACACCCTCTCTCCCATCTCTCTCCCTCTCCTCAACAACCCTCTCCCTCTCCCATCTCTCTCTCCTCCCCCTCTCTCATCTCTCCTCGCTCCCTTCCCTCTCAACAACAACCTCTCCCATCTCTCTCTCTCCTTTCTCCTCTCTCCCTCTCTCCATCGCTCTCTCTCTCCCTCCCTCTCTCCAACACCCTCTCCCCATCTCTCTCTCTCTCTCTCCCCTTCCCTCTCTCCAACACCCTCTCCCCTCTCTCTCTCCCTCCCTCCAACACCCTCTCCCATCTCTCTCTCTCCCCTCTCTCCCATCTTCTCTCTCGTCCTCTCTCCTCCATCCACTCTCCCCATCTCTCTCCCCCCCTCCTCTCTCTCTCCCTCTCCTCCCCCGCTCTCTCTCTCCCTATCTCTCCTCTCTCCCCTTCACTCTCCTCTCCAACACCCTCTCCCCAATCTCTCCTCCTCTCCGCTCTCTTCCATTCTCTCTCCTCCCCTCTCTCCAACTCCCTCTCCCCTCTCTCTCTCCCCTTCCTCTCTCCAACAACCCCTCTCCTCCCCCATCTCTCTCTCTCTCTCCCTCTCCCCATCTCTCCAAAACGCTCTCCCATCTCTCTCTCCTCTCCTCTCTCGTCTCTCCTCCCCCTCCCTCTCTCCAACACCCTCTCCCCATCTCTCTCTCCCTCTCTCTCGCTCCCTCCTCCCCATCGCTCTCTCTCTCCATCCTCTCTCTCCAACTCCCTCTCCCCATCTCTCTCTCTCCCTCTCTCCAACTCCCCCTCCCCATCTCTCTCTCTCCCATCTCTCGCTCTCTCCCTCTCCCAACACATCCCAACTCCCCCAACAACACTCTCCTCCCCCATCTCTCTCCCTCCCTCCCCCCTCCTCTCCCCTCTCCAACATCCACGCTCCCCATCTCTCCCTCTCTCCTCATCTCTCCACTCTCTCCTCCAACACCTCTCTCTCCCCATCTCCTCTCTCTCCTCTCCATCTCCTCTTCGTCCTCTCCCCACTCACTCCCTCTCCCCTCCCCATCTCTCTCCCTCGCCCTCTCCTCCTCTCCCCATCTCCTCTCTCCATCTCTCCCAATCCCAGCGCTCTCTCCCAACACATTCCTCCCATCTCCCATCTCTCTCCCCCTCTCCCCTTCCCTCTCTCCAACAACTTCTCCCCCATCTCTCTCTCTCTCTTTCTCTCTCTCTCCCTCTCTCCATCTCTCTCCATCTCTCTCCTCCCTCTCTCCAACTCCAACTCCCTCTCCCCATCTCTCTCCCCATCTCTCTCTCTCTCTGTACTTAAATTTGTTAGTATTAAAAAGCCAATGTTTCGTCTTTTTTTTTCCAAATCTAATATCGTTAAATACTTCTATTTACCACATTTGCCCGCACTTTTCTAACGAATAAACCACCGAAATCGACAGGTAGCTTGGTGACGGTGATCGTTAGGCAAACAAATCCCCGCTGATGACCGACTGATATCCCTGACAGTCCACTCGGAGATAGTTGCCAAGGCGAGCGAGGGGGCGGGACAGCGGCTTTAGGGCCGCTCGAGCGTTGGCGTTCATTTGCGAAGCGCCCAGTTCATTGGATGCAGGTCCTTTATTGTTGTTGTTGTTGTTGTTGTTGGCCTGGCCGACCTATCCGCTCATCCGGTGGAGAACTATCCACATCGACCCGCCCAGACGACGACGGTCTCAAGAGGACAGGTGCGATTGTCCCCAGAACGTTCGAGACCATCGTAAAAAAAAAAAAAAAAAACAAACGAACCAAAGGACGTAACCGCCGTCGAGCCGACGGCCTTTCGGGAGTAACAGTTCCCGGCCTGCTGCTGATCCACCCGGTCCAGGCGGACGCGGCCCCTCGAGCCCTTCGGGTCTTCTCTCTTTTTTTAAATCCGAAACCCCGACAGCGAAGGGAAGGATCGACTTCTGCGACCGATTGTGTTCCGTGTTTTCGCCACACGGAAGAGAACGAGTCCTGCCGATGAGTTACGGAGATGGCTGCCGAAGTGCGGCCGAGGGAGAGAGTCGGCCCCAAACCTCTTGGCAGCCTGGAGTGAACAGGCGATGACGGATATGACAGAAGAAGTGTCTACTCAGGGTTAACGACTTGTATAGAACACAGGGGGGGGGTGTCTCGGACATACAAAAGCTTTACGTGAATACATCACCATTTACAAATACACTGCTTCTTCATCTTTTAAGCAACAGAAACAATACAGCTAATCTGTCTTAACGATTATCCATAATCTGTAATCCTGCTAATCTAATGTTGTACGTGATCAAACAATATTAATTAAGCAGAATTATGGGCGACATACGCTTATACTGACAGTTATGCAACAGCAAAAGAGGGTAATTAAGTTATTTAAAAGGGTTAATGGAAAATAGGTTTTCAGATAGATACACAGAAATAATAGCCTAATGTTTGAAAGGTATGTAAACAGTGTTCTGGGGATGATCGATTGTGTTAGGGAAGGCAATTATCGGCAGTAAATGTTTAGATAATTGTGCAAACTTGGAAGTTTACAGTTGTAGAAGAATAACTGCTTGTAATAACGCAGAGTGACAATAGATAATCAGGAAACGATGGTTTGATTTTACAATTGTTTTATTCTAAAATTGAAAATATACTACGTTTTTTTTTTTTTGTACTTTTTTTAAGTAGAGATGACATATGTGAGCCGGAGTACGGCAGTCAGGGGGAATTAGGGAGTTCTGGGGGACAGCCGAGCGGTGCTACTGTGGTGGGGCTATGTCATGACTGATGTAGAGCACAGCCCGGATCTTGTCTTGATGTCGGTAGGCTTACAATGCGAGCGGTGTAGCTCTTTTTTGCGCGATGGGCCCGGGGTGGGAGCCACCACCGGAGGAGCAGACGTCTGGGAATATCTTGGAAAGTTAGTGCGAGCTTCTCCGTGGAAACCGTCCGAGCGGGTCGTGTTGGTGGTGGTGGTGGTAAGGGGGGGGGGTGAGATAAACCGCGGCGAATAAGTCAGATGGCTTATACAGTTCCGTTAGCCGCTAGGAGGCAGCAGCTCCCGCCGACTTCCGGTTTCTAGTAGGGACTTTCTGCCTCCCCCCCCCACACTTCCCAGTTACCGCGGGCTGGATTTCCGACTTATACGCCACTGGATGTCGATGGAGAAGAACCCCTTCCCCAAAAAAAGGGCTCAGCGGGAGCTAGGGGAGAGACAACGAGACTCGCGCACACCGGATGTCTGTTTTTTGCCCGTCCATACGACAGAGATGCAGTTTTTCGATTATTAACTTCGGCAACTGACTTATTGTTCTCTCTCTCTCTCTCTCTCCATCTCATCTCTTTCTCCATCTCATCTCTCTCTCCATCTCCATCTCCATCTCATCTCTCTCTCTCCATCTCCATCTACATCTCATCTCTCTCTCTCTCTCTCTCTCATCTCTCTCTCTCTCTCTCTCTAGCTTAATGTCACCGCACCGACTCCCCGAGACTGAGACGTGTTTATCCCGGGTCCATCTGCCCGCGTTGTAGCTGCCATTTTCTGATGGTGATCAAGCCTGCATGGCAACACAGCCGGAACCTAATGGATCCGGTCTTCCCGCGGAGCCGGGTACCACCAGTCCGGCAAACAGCCAGCCGCCCTGTCTCGCATATGTGCCCGCATTCTGGCGTTGTGTATATTCTTCGGCGACGATATATCAATCATTCAGCAGGAGTCGCTCCTTAGGCTCCGAGAGGGCAGTCTGATGACATTTGAGGCATTTTTCTCTCGCTTCTCGCCAGTACGATTTTATCTACCCCCACCCAGGGGGAGGGGGCTTCGTCGTTTACTTTAATCTGCCTGCTCCCTCCCTCTCCCTGATGGAAGTTCGGTCCTGACTGAGGAGACTCCGTCGACGCCGGTAATTGGAAACCGCAAAAATAGCAGATAATCCGTCTGTCGGATTCTGGTGGTGGGGGGAGGTTCTGCTTTATGTATTTGCTAATAATCTACGGAGATACGCAACCTTTTAACGAATAAAGTTTTAAATATTACCCAAGTTTATCGTAATAAAGTTACCATTAAATGTACATATGGCGTCGCCATACACCGGTTACTAAGGGACGTGCGTTCCGCGGTAGCGGAGCTTCAGGGTACCATAATGCAGGGGCCTGGGGAAGGGAGTGGATTAGGTCTGCCGCTTGACAACAGTCTGTTTAAAGGTACACGCCGGTCTTTACAATCACTTGTCCGTGAATGAGCTCTAATCTGATTGAGGTGTAGTACACGCGTGGTCCCACCAATAAGATTTCCGACGGGGACAAACTCTGTGCTTCATTAAAAAACACAAAGAACATGAGCCCCCGACTTTATATAAAGCTTGGCGTTGTCCCAGGTATTCCGTCCATATAATCCTACACAGCCTCACGGGCTGTCAGGCGTATGTATACCCCACCCACGTGTTCCACCATCCTCATCGCGTTCCAGACAGCTCGCCACTGTATCGGCTCGGCTGTGGGCTTGCAGTTATCGTCATGTTGGCAAATGAATCCCCGGCCCAACGAGACGCCTGGCGTACCTTTCGGGAGACGGCATACCTTTGGTTTTATGCGGATCTCTGACACCCCTGACTAATACACGGCCACACGCGCCCGTGTTAATCGGCCCCCTGTACTTCACCGTAGCTCTTCTACCCTGATCATTATCCCTCCTTTAAAGAAACTGCGGCTGACTATTGCCAAACAGTTCGCAGTCTGACTCATGTGTAGAGAGCAGCTTCTTCCCGGTTTGGTCATCTCACTGGTTCATTTCCGCCGCCCATTCCAGCCTTTCCGTTTGATTCTCCCTCCACGGCGAAGGTTTCCGGCCCGCTGTGTGTTGTGACCACTTCGGGTTAATGTGTGTCTCGCTGTTCTCAAAGAAACGTTAACACACACACCGACAGATGGGTCGTTTGAAAGATTTCCACCACCAGACCACCCCCCGTATATCACATAGAGCTACCTAACATCACTTTTGGAGAGGTTCTCCCCGATTGCGTCCGTTTTCATCAGTATCCTCTTTACACTCTCGCCAACAGCTCCTTCTGAGACACGATGTCGGGCTGTAAGCCGATGAACGGATCAGGCTTCGCTAGCGAAGACTCCGACTCTGCCCCTGTCGTGTGATATCATTTCCTCGCCAGAAGCCATAGTATTCACCTCGCATCCATCACATTGTAATGATATCGGGGCGGCGTGGAGCTTTCCGACAGATGCGATTCTATCACCTTCTATTCGCATTCTGTATTGAATTTTTCCCCTTTGCATAGTTGTTTCCAACACTGCGCACATCTCGTTGAGCTTGTCCGTCTCTTCTGAACGTCGTAACTTAATCAGAACGTTGGAATTTACGACTTAACAACAACAAAAAAAATACATAATAACTGACGAATCCCATAAAAGACGAGATCATTCTGCGCAGAAAAATAATACTTCACATATTTTAATCTTTCGTCTCGAAAATTACATCATACAATATCGAGAAACGCGTAAGGGAGACCGGGACCTAGGTCGTTACAGTACCCGAAGTTCCTAATTGGATGCAGAGGTGAGGCTGTTATCGACCTTACATCGATGCTAGCTCCGTAATGAAGTTCGGGATTATATATCAACCACTGAAGAATTATTTGGCGTCATTAACCCCCCACCCCCCAAATGCAAAGGAAGACAACGTGGGTAAAATAAGTAAAATTCAGGTTATGCTGGTACTTTGTTATATTAATGGCCAAGTTTGAAAAGTAAGACTTGAAAGTAAAATTAAATGTGAATCGTGCATACCTTACCTTTTCGTCATTTATCATGTTGTTTTACCTTTCCTGAATATCTTATTCTGTACTGTATTTTCCAAATGAGGTCTAACGAGAACTTTAAACCAGCGAAAAGTGGGCGGAAATATTCGTCACTACTCGCTCGGTGGGGGGATTGAAGAATTTCCAGCGACAGGTGTGGTTTGGTCTCCAAAGGTGTGGCCGATGACAGCTTTTGGTGTTTTAAGGGGTCGGGGGGGCGGGGAAGGGAACTTTAACGGCTACCGTTACGTAACTAAATCTACGGTTAGTTTGATCCTTGTTTCTCTCTCTGTTTTTCGAGGGAGGGTTCGGATCAGGTGCTGGACGCGAAACTAGAGATGGGGGGATATCGTCGGAGAACGTAGAAGACTCGCTTACCTGCGCAGTTTGTACGTCGACACGGTGGCGGCCCTCCTGAGGCCGTGGAGGGTCGTGTTGTTGGCGAACTCCGACCACAGGTCCGACGGCTGCCTCTCCCCGCCACCGCCCCGCTTTCTTCTGCCCAGGACGATCGTCTCGCCGGTCCTCTTGGACAGGAAGGGCCAGTTGGACACGGTAAAGACGCGCGCCATCGGCCGGCGGTCGTCTCGGCTCTGCCCGGACGAAGACATGCGTCGGAAGGGATGGGGCCGCCCGACCCGATCGATTTTCTCTCTCTCTCTCTCTCTCGCCCGCGACGTCGCTATCGGCCGGAACGACTCCCAGCTTCCCTATCCGTCGCGCACCTGCTGCCGGGAGGTTACGTCCGTCCACCGCCGTAGATCCTGGATCTTACATCCGTACATCCATTCTAAAAAAAGGTCTCGGCCCTTGTTACAATCTTTCGCCCGCGGAGGTGACTCAGAGATCCGGGATAGCGCCTTCGCGTTGCTGGAATGTATCTGATCGTTCGTGGCGACAAGACCGTCCCAGACCCCATGGAGCCGGACGTCTTTGACATTTTTGCCTTTTAACAAGTTTCGAAAACAGCTTTTGCGTCTTCGAATTTGCAGATGCACGTATTTATTACACTGGCAGAATAAAGAAGGCTATCAGTAATGGCCAGCCACTATAACTGTTCATAATGGAGGCGTAGATAAAACGAAACAGTAATTATGGATCTGCGCTGCTATTATGTTTAACTAAAAACAGCACAGGTACGTCGTAGTAAGCAGGAAACCCAGACCCTGCGTATATAAGACAGCAGCTTTCTGCCCGTCCTTCGCCCACGGGGTTGCGATTCTTTTGGCCTGAGTTTTCCCTGGTTGACAAACGATCTTGTTTGCTTCGAAAGTTTCCAAATTCTTCTATATGCCGCTGTTAAACTGCCGTTTGGTGGTCTTGTTCCTTGTTTCTTAAGTGAAGATTTGAATCTTGATATAAAGGTGTGCATACGCAAGTTTTTTGACACCTTTATATTTCAGTATCAGCAGAAAGCACAATAAGCGCGCTAGAGAGAAAGCGAGCTCTCCATCTCTCTCTAGATATATCTCCATCTCTCTCTCTCTCTCCTCTCTCTCTCTCTCCTCTCTCTCTCTCTCTCTCTCTCTCTCTCTCTCCATCTCATCTCTCTCTCTCTTTCTCTCCATCTCCATCTCTCTCTCTCTCTCTCTCTCTCTCTCTCTCTCTCTCTCTCTCTCTCTCTCTCTCTCTCTCTCTTTCTCTCCATCTCCATCTCTCTCTCTCTCGCTCTCTCTCTCTCTCTCTCTCTCTCTCTATCTCTCTCTCTCTCTCTCTCTCTCCATCTCCATCTCTCCATCTCCATCTCTCTCTCACAGAACAACCGGTTTTGTCTTATTTGGTGATGCATTATATCACTTCAGGTAACCGACGTCATTCGCGCTGCTCGGTCTTCACAATTTGTTAAAACGCAATGCTTAATCTTCTTTCTTCGCTCTCTTAACTCCGCTTCCCCTCAGCGATGGGGATGGTAATACGATCTGAGTACAGGTGTGCTTGGGTCGTGGCGTCGGTCCATTCTCACCTTCTCGATTCCCGTATCGCCCGGTGGGCCAGAACACCGACCAGAGACTTGGTCGGACATGACACCCAGGTGTGAGACGCGTTTGTTGCCAGGTACCGATCAGTTTTCCAGCTTCTCTCTCTCTCTCGACGCACCTGGTTTAAGCGCTAGAAGGACTGCATTGAAAAAAATTAATCAAACTGTTCGCACTGAAGTTGTAATCTGATCTGATTCGATCGATTTTTCCCCCCGTTTTGTTTTTTTTTGTAGTAGTCATAAAGTACTTGTCGAGTTTACCGTTGGTAAAGTGGGAGGGAATAATTCATCTTCATCACAGGGGATGATGATATAGTAGGGGGAAGGGATAGAGATTTTGTGAAATCAACTGTAAAAAGGACCAAAATAAGGTCTTTGAATGAACACCCCCCCGTTTATTAATTTTTTTTCTTTAAAATGTTCACAGATATATAATAGAAGCGCAGGTGATTCTAAATTATTGGACCAGTGGACCACTAGGTTAAGGGCGTGTTCGAATCCCGGTGGGGACCGTCTCGATTTGACCTACCTCCCTGCCGTGGCTTCCTGCTCTTCTTCGCCATCCGGTCAGGTGGACTCCCTTCCACATCTAAGGATGGAGAGATTTTGAGGGGTTTTCCGGGTCGACTGGCTCGCGCCTCGGCCACCATCGTTCATTGGTTCCTCTCGAGCCGTACCCGGGCCACTAACTGCTCGCCCGATCACCCTGATACCCAGCATTCCTCTATCTCTCATCCGCTTTGAAATGCCGTTATTTCCCGAAAGTTAGGACAGGGTTCGCCCAGAGGAAGAAAAACAAAAAAAAACAACAAATAATATAATGTAGTATCTCGCACAAACTCCTCCCCCCCCAACCACTGATGAATAAGGAAGGAAGGAATTATGTCGGTTCGTTTTGGAATAACCATCTAAACATCCTTAAAGATATTCTAGTTATCCCCCCTCCCTCCTCCTGCCCTGCAATTTGACTTTCAACATCTGTAAACTTCATTTATCTTCCTACGTTATCTTTTTTTCTTTCTATTCTTCCGGAAAAGATAGATGTCGAGTTAAGAATGCTGAGATCTGTACAATAATCTCTAATTAATTCCCTTGCAGGCTAAGTAGCAACCACCACCAAATTTAAAGGGATTGGAGTTGTATCTCTTCCATCATAAAGAGATTATCTAAATAAACGGTTCAAAATTCGTACAGTAACTGGGTGGAGCTGGAAAGATGACTTTTAATGGAAAATCAATCAAAGCTCAGTTTCTGATATCAATTTTATTTCAAATAATAACTACATAACAGTTTGCTCGAAGTATAATTCACTATAATACATTTTGAAAAGTAAAACTAAGCGTCAAGTAAAATAATGGCGATGACAGAACTATATTTCGTCACAAAAAAGCTCGGGGAACATTTGTAAAAAAATAAATTAAAAAAAAAACGAACAAAAACTTTTTTTTCGATATTTGGACAAAATATCTAAGCATAAACTGTGAAATATTAGCTTTTTTTTAAAACCCTCTCCTAATTAGCGTATCCACTGACAGAAATTAGGATTGGGGAGAGATGGAAGCAGGTGTACAAAGGAGTGCTATTGGGTTAGACTCAGAAGAACACCTTTGTGACCACCCACAATGACGGTAGACAGGCTGCTCGAGATCCTAGACCAGATAGACGCCTCAGATCATATCTAACAAGCAAAAAACAAAACTGTCGTCAGTTATGATGCCACTTAATTAGTGTTGGTAGCAATAAGAAAATTAGTACAAAACTCGGTTGTTCTCACAAACATCGCGAAAGCGATTTATATAAACAGGGTAAAGGAAAAAAACTAAAAAGTTAGTCGTTTACAGAGAATATTAGCTCTTAGCTGTATAAAGAGAGAAACAAGCAAGATAACGTTACAGGTGGAAAACGATTCCTTGCTGATTTTACACAGGATATTATATCTTTTTTTTTTTTTCAAAATTGTAAGACGACTAATATTTATTACTAACTCTGTTTCAAATACCACGGAAACAGTAAAGTTAACACGCCCCCACATGACCACTACTTGCTGTATGTTTAAGTGCTAAAATTTCTAGTCAGAAACTACCCAAGACGTATAAAAATAATTAAATATTATTATCTAAATACATCGGAGACTGACGTCTAACGTTTAACTAATTTGTTATTCTTTTTAGTTTATTTAAGTAAGAGTAGAAAGAGTAGGATGGTTATAACACACAACACTCGTCTGGCACAACTCTGACACATAATCAGCTCACGGAGTTGTTTCTGATCTTCTCCTCAGGAGAGCTATGGCGTTGCCCTCCCCTTCATATTGAAAGTTTTTTTAAAAAATAAATTGTAAAGAAAATAAAGTCAGGTATCAGTGAGGGGTTACTTTTTTTAAAATAAAAACCCTTTATAGCTATGCCATTATGAAAATTTTATTGCCCTTTATATTGTTGTTTTTCTTTTTGAATATTAAGTTCTAAAGAAAAAAGGGAGACAATTAGGACGTCGCCATGGATAACAGCGGAAGTGGCGTCACATATTTTGGCCTCTTCCTCGTGCCGTGGTTGCTCATGTGATGGCTGTGCTCAGCGAGGACAAACTCCTCTCCCAATGGCCACTCTTTCTGGATAATCCAGTCACTCCGTGGTTTGCCACAGATGTGCAGATTCAGCGAACGGATCGTCTCCCAAGCATCCCTTCGACCAGAACCGCCGTCCGTCCGTCCCTCCGATATTTACTGTTTTCTAGTTTACAGAAATTAATGTTAGACAAACAGACACAACACAACGCGAACCAGCCGTAGAATTCCGAGCACATACGCGGCTCGTCGGTACCAAGTTCCGGTTCTGGAGTCCTCGCAGACACGGCGACGTCTCAAATGTCAGGATGACCCTGTAATACGGTCGAAACTGCTTCCGCTCGAAACCCAAAGGTCACAACCACGCGAGAAGTGCAAGTCGTTGGCTACAACTCTTTTTTTTCCACTTCCACGTCCAAAAAAAAAAAGGATTTGTTATTCCCTAAGACGGAAATAGTGGTTTTTGTTTAGGTCCGAACGAGAGAGTAATTATTCATTTCTGAGTCAGAGAGAGAGAGAGAGCGAGAGAGAGAGGAGAGAGAGAGAGAGAAGAGGCGGATGGAGAGAGAGAGAGAGAGAGAGAGGTGAGAACGCCGGGAAAAGTCAGCTACAGCAGCTGAAAAGTTCGGGAATCGTCGAAAAAAAAAAGGGGGAGGTGGGATTGGGGAGGCGAAGAGTCAGTCCAATGTCATTTAGAATTGTATCTTTATACATCAAATAACTGTAGGTATAAGGAAATAAGGCATATTAGCAAGATGCAACATTCACCCAGGCTGACACCAATCACCTTATGTCTGCGACACATGGTTTTCTAAACAGTAAATGCTGACGTCACCGACACGTGTGCAGTAGTGGCTGCGGTATTGCTGGCGATGGCGGATCATCGTCTTGATGACTGGATCAGGATCTTCGTGGTTCAAGACTTTCCGAACCATTTTTTAAAACTAACTATTGCCGTCATGGTGATGAACTCCGCGACTTCAGATAAGGTGAGAATGCTGGCTCCCAAAAACAAACCCATCTGGCCACCAAGAGTTCCTATAAGTTAAGTAAAACAAAGAGAAACAGTTACCGAGAGGCTTGTTCTCTGATAATTTCGATAATATGGTAACTTTTAATTAATTGAGCGGTTTTTTTTGTTTTTTTGTGGGGAGGGGAACGGCAGCCGGCGGTCCAACGACTGTCCATGTCGAAAGTACAATTTCGATTCACGGTTGGGCTAGCTCGGATTGGCTTACCGCAAAGGTTTGGTTTCTTCCGGCTCTTTTAGCGGGTAACCTCGGCAATACGCTTCCTCACCAGGGGGGGGGGGGGTTGTCTCCCTTTTAAAGATATTATCTCCAACACAACATTAAGAATTTGCCACTGGACGCTTTGAGCGGTGAATTTTCTGCAACTTTACATTTTACAATAATGACGATATTAATTAGCAACATGAATATCAGGCATAAGCAGTTAAAGTCTGAAAATAACCTCAAATATTTTTCTGTACTCGTTCTAAGTCAATTCTGTTGAAATCCTCAGTCTCTAAAGTAAAAAAAAAAAACAATTTATATCACACTTGGTCTGTTAGATGCTCGCTTCTAATAATCGCCCAGTATCTACCACCAGAATCCTAAAAAATACATCCTTCAGAAATCGACCACTGTCCGTTTTCCATGCTAAAAAAAATACACAACAGATGGATGAGTAATAATAAAAGAGGATCTAATTTGTATCCAGATAAATTAAAGGTTGCAATATATCAGTGATGTTAATAGGGATTCGCTTGAGGCTCCGTTTTATGATTGTTTTTTTTTTTTTTTAAAGAAGCTTTATACTTTTAAAATTTACATAGTTGACAGTTAGGAATCCTGTAAGCTGTTATTCGAATTAAAACATGTGCAAACTTTTTCATTACAACAGGGGAAATTTTCGAAATAAAAATAGGAAAACTACCAATTACCTCCCATCCAAGAAAAGCGCGTGTTCTAATAAACGCACCCCCAACCTGGCGATTAATATGGTAAATGCGATGTTTCCGTTCGTATATTGTCATGATTTGTGGTCCTAGATCAAAGGTTAGATGTCACTTCCATCGTCATTATTTATCTCTGACATATCTAATCGGATTTCAAAACTTTTTGTTGGGTTTTATAAATTAGTGTAAAAACAGTTTGAAGTGTACGAGGGCTGTTCATTAAAGATTCCCCCTGACCCACTTCCAGTTATTGTAGAAGGCTGGAATTGCACATGTACAATAATTCATTTCTCTTTAGGTCACGGGGTAATTTGCAGCTCTGAACTCGTAACAGTTTCTCTTTTACAGATGCTAAGGTGGAGTAAGGTGTGATAATGGAGCCAGTTGAATGCAGAGCGGTCATCGGGTTCCTGTACTTGAGAGGCCGCACACCACGGGAAACGTTCGATGAGATGAAAGAGACTTATGGGGAAGTCAAGCACTGGCATCGTCAATTCAAGTGTGGTCGGACATCGATGGAAACGGTTCCCATTCCCGGGCGACCACAGTCCGCCATTGATGAAGACACCATCCGGAAAGTGGAGGCCACCATTTTGGAGGATCGCCACATGACCGTTCGCCAAGTAGCCCAAAATGTCAAGATCAGCGTGGGGTCTGTGGAAAAAACCATCCATGACCATTTGCACGTGCGGAAGTTGTCTACACGATGGGTTCCCCGGTTGCTCACACCTTTCCAGAAGCAGGAACGAGTCACGTGCTCCCAGGCTCTTTTGGCCATGTGCCAAGAAAACCAGGAGGACTTCTTCGACAGACTAATCACGCGGGACAAAACATGGGTCCATCACTATGATCCAGGGACTAAAGCACAGTTGAAGCAATGGAAGCATTATGACTCACCACCTCCGAAGAAGGCGGGCAAGGTCATGCTCACGGTCTTTTTGGACCAGCACGGAGTAGTGATGATGGATTTCCTGGCAAAGGGTACCACAATTACCGGGACATACTACACTTCACTGCTGCAGAAATTGCGGAAGGCCATCAAAACCGAGGGGCGTGGCATGCTGACCAAAGGTGTCCGCATCCTGCAAGACAACGCCCCGGTCCACAACTGGCATTTGCCCGGAAGGAAGCACGGTCCTGCAGACTTCTACGGCGAGGTCTCCACAGCTGCGTAAAGCGATTGGGGGGGGAGTGCGTGACCCTTGGTGGTGCCCATGTAGAGAAAGACTAATAACTGTGCCAAGTTTCGTTCCTCTCAGTCCATGGGAAATTAGTCGGGGGGAAATCATTAATGAACAGCCCTCGTACCATACGTTAACTTAGAAAACCGTCCGAAATATTCGTGACTTCGGTAAATTAATTCAGATTGCTATGGTAAAGGGCATTCTAAAGTTTTTGGCAATATAATGTCTCAAGTAAAAAAATTAAGCAATTTTCAAAACAAATAAACTATAATGATTATTCATATACTAAATCTTCATTGTTAAAAATCGATATCAATAGATACTGCCCTTTAAAAGATATCCTGAAGCAGATGTCAGGGGAACTTAATTAACACCATTAATTAAATGTCGTGATGTTTTAATCGGTCTGGTACTCAGTTGCTTTTTCTTTTTTTCACTTTGGGGACAGTCATCGCAGATGATGTGGTCAATGTGCGTCCTTACCCAGAATGCTTAGGAGCGTGTACTGGGGTATCTGGACGATTTCTTGGTACAGCAAACTCTCGTAGAAGAGTCTTACTTCGAAAAAGTCTTTTCTGAAAAAAAAAAAGAATAAGTAAGCATCCAAAATTCTCAGCCGCTTATACTAATGAAGAATTGGCAAAGCCAAAAGGTTTGAGTTAAATGGTAATAGAAACATTTAAAAAAAAACAAGAAGCGCTAACGATGTTTCGGATTTACTGAAGGAGACCTGGGACAGTTGTTACTCCGCCAGTAGGTAGTTCCTAATTAAATGTAAAGATGAGGCTATAATCGAGTTCCTACGTCGAATCGGGAATTAGAAGAGATTTCTCTGTAACAACTGGCCCCGGTCTTACTCTGCTGTCTGTAATTTAGAATTTTATATAAAAAATTAAAGACGCGGTGGCTTCCTTGCAACAGAGTGTGATGCGGTTATCAGAAGCAGGTAAGAGTGACGTCGATGGCGGACCGTGAGGTGGTGAGTAACGATCACCGGTTGCAGTACTTTAAGATGATGCGGGGATCCAGCCACTCCAGTGGGTGTCTGAAGTGTCGGCCATACTGTCACCTCCCAGAAAAACATGGCGGACGCTGGATAACTTCATCCGGGTAGATTTTCCAAAGCCCCAGCCCCATTCGGAGTTTTGTGAGCGACTGCAGCGCGCAGATCAGCAGAAGCGTCGTGGACTGCTTCCCCAACCGACATCCTTCAGACTTTATTTCGGGAGTGCGGTGTCCGGATGGCGAGGTAACGGTGGGGTAAATGGGATGGACGCGACCATCGCATTCTCCTCGAACCCTACACGTACAAGCACAAACGTGGCGCGGCTCCAGGTAAATTACTGACAAAATTAGCATCTTCCACATTCACGAGCAGATTGTGAGATGTTTAATCGCGAGTCCACCGTTACAGCTGCCAGGGTGCGCGTGTGGGCTACTTCTCTGGTGTTTATTTTCTTATAAAAATCTTTACCGTCTGAACAGCTCAAGGGGAGGTAACCCTCTAAAAAAAAAAGAAATTTTGGTTTTTAGCATCTTAAATTATCTCCCCTTTCAGGGCGATATAATGGCTCTTAATGGCCCCCCACCCGACATCCCAGATCAAAAATTGCTTCGCGAGTTCCTGGGGAAAGGTTAGCCTGGCGACCCTTTTAGAAAGGAAGGCCCCGCGGTGCCGGTGTCAGGCAACGTACCTGGGGTCTGCGAGGCCGGCGCCTGTCTGCGTCAGCAGGTCCACGACGAGGTCCGACGGGTAGTAAGCGAAGGACAGCTGGCTCTCGTAGGCCACCGCTGTGCACGGGTGGCAGCAGTTGCACTGGCGCTGGACACGCACGTCCCGGTCGAACTGGTCTGCGTGGGGTAAAAGAAAGAACGAGAGACAAACAAACGGAGCGCCCCCCCCCCGTTCGCTGGCCAAGCACCTGCTACACGAAAAAGGACGGCAAAGAGAAAATGGGGCCTAAGTCTGTCAGCGTCGGCAAATAAACCAGACGTCGTCAGGAGTTGGTCAGTTTCCGTTTGCACTGCATTTCTGGGATAGTCCCCTCCCTAATTCTCGGCGGATAGGATGTTTGTTCGTTTCCAGGACGGCCATTTTAAGACATCGATGTAAATCCAAGCAGCATATGACGTCGGTTATAGTCTGTCTGTACTTCTAATCGATAATTACGGCCGTTGTAACAACTTACTCCCATAGGCACTAGCCTCGGTCTGAATGGACAGTAGTAGCCTCGGAAATTATACGAACGCCACAGAGATCCTCATTCGGCACAACTATGACGCACCTGCTTCCTCTGTGGTCTTCGTGACATGAGGTAAAACGTGTAAAAAGAATGGGCAATTTCTGCTTGGCGGGAACCCCTCGAAACTAATTATACGACTAAGTTACTACAAAAGGTAAGCTTTAATGTCAACTTTTTAAATGAATTTTTCTTTTTTAAAAAAAAATGGAACTGAATCGAAACCTGACTAATTCTAAACATTATTACATCAGATTTACATAAATTATATTTTCTTTTTGTAAAAGAAAATCTCAGGTAAAAGCGAAAATCTATCGTTTATTTCATAACAGTAAATTCAGTTAAAATTCGGCCTTTACTCAGGTTTTTTTGTTTTGTTGCCCTTTTGATTACAAACAGCTCACAGGAATTTAATCGATACCTTATCTAAGAAAAACCTTTTGTTCTTACCATACATAGGGGTTCGACATTCCAGTACATCTTTTTCCGAACAAACCGTTCCGTTCCCTACAAGAAACAGAACAACGTTGGATGTTGAGCATGTTTCTTATTTTAAGAAAATTACATCCAGCCAGAAACAAGAAGAATCTGAATTGAAATATTTTGCGTAGGATCGATAAAAAGTCGTCTCTGTGTGTGTGGTGTGTGTGTGTGTGTGGTGTGTGTGGTAGGAAGGCAGAACCATAAGCAGCTTTTGCTGCTTCTTTAATTTCTAGAGCTGCGACACGAAAGAAGTGAAGCTCGATAAGATGACCGAACACTGCCGGGGTGGGGTGGGGTTGTGGTCATTTATAGAACGCAGGTGCATGCAGCGCCGTCAACGACGGACGATTGTTGCTAAAAGGGCAGATAATTCAGCAATTACCGCATGTTTTCTTTGCGGCAACCCCTTAACGCATTTGTTGAAGATTAAATCTATTACTAACTGGAACCAAGCTGTGATAACTTAGATCATTTATTTATTTATTTATTAGAAAACGATGTGGCTGTATCCGAAGAGTAAGCGAATCCACCTCGAAACGTGTTTCAAAAGAAAAATTAAAATAAATGGTAACTAAATGGTAGTGCGCCTGCGCAGTTCCCATAATTCCTTGAAGTTAAGACAAACCACTTCCTCGAGTTCTCTCTCTCTCTTAAAATCGCTTATTACCAAAACGGTTTTGTTGTACCTGCTCAGACATTCGAATGGCGGTCTGCCTACCTGGATCGGTAAAGGCACGGCATTCGCAGTGCTTGTAAATGTAGGCCAGGCGGCACTCCTTCATGCACGCGCTGTAACTGTACTTCCGGTGGTACTTCAGCGTCTGGCGGAAGTCGGGAGAGTCCGTGTCCACGCAGTAAACCTCACGGAAAGCCTTATAGGGAAACGGCAAGAATTTGTACTGAAAGGAATTTGGAAGAAAAAAAGAAAAAAGAAATTATTTTCTTTTTAAAAGTTGTTGTTGCGTCGGCCCCTCTCCCGGTGATAATCTGTACCTGGCGAGTCACTCAATGTTAGAAGGGGGATAATCAACAATATTTTACCTGTACCTTGTAAACGACAGAAAACTATAGGTGTCTACTTTGTGTTGACTCTGCTGCTGCTCGGAGAACAAACAAGGTTGCTTTTTTTAAAAGAAAAAATGTTGGTCTATCTTTAATACCAACTTAGTCTGAGAGAAAACTATTATGCACCTGAAGCAACATCTGTGAAACTTCATTTTTTTTCCCTTAAATTTATCCTTCCTTTCTCGATTATTCTGCTGCGGAACCACAATGTGCCGTTTCAAGAGTAGACATATTTCGCGTACAAAAGTGTCATTTTCTTACCTGTCTATTGTCCTTTGTAAAATGTTTAAATTCCTGACTTTAGTACTAGCATTTTATTTAATGACACCCAGACATTAAAGGAAAAATTACTTTTGAAATTGAATAATAATAATAATTTTTTATTATTATTATTATTATTATTATTTTATTATTATTATTTTATTATTATTATTATTATTATTATTATTATTATTTTAGTTTGTGCATATTATAATGGATGGTTTAGAAATTGTTATTTCTTTTCAAATAAACTGCTTTTATCCGGTTTTCGAGACGATACAGATTGCTGAATAAATTTGTAAAAAATGTAATATGACCTTGGGAAATGCATAAAACATATTTCAATAAAATTATGTTATAAACAGTAAAGAAAAATAAAAGATTTATACCTGGAAGATATTAAGGAGCTGAAAGTTCATTATTGCTAACAAACGATAAGAACTTCTTCGATTGCAATGTCAAGCAAATGTATCAATGTAATTAGATGCGAAAATTAACAGTGCTCGTAAAACTCTGGTGCCAATGAAATAACTGTCACAGTTAACGGAAGAAGGATAAATTCAAAATGAAAACTCAGTGGGCTATAAATGGTTAACTGGCGTGTCAAGCACGAATAGCTGCCATGTGACGGCAAGTCATCATTGCAAAATGACGTCAATCGATGGCTCTTCGCAGCTTGTTTCTAGCGCCATTTCTGCAGTGACGTCAGAAAAACAAAATGGAGACCTCTGGTGCATAGAAACTGAATGTTCGGCAAAGTCGCTAAATTCTTAAACTTCAGTAAAGTTCTCCATTAATAGTGCAATGTACTGCGTAGTACTGAATGGCAGAGCAGGCGAATGATGTAGAAATTCTTTCGCTCTGTGTCGGCGGAAGAAATAAATGCTGCAGCAGGACGAAACCCCTGGAAACAAAGAATTCTCTTTCCTTTCTTAAAAAAAATATCTAATGATTTCGAGGCCGGACGTTGTTCATATTGTTTGTTTGTTTGTTTAAATTTTTCTCCACCAGGCGGAACAACAGTGATCGTTTTTTTCTCTTTAACTATTTTCTTAGGTTCTCAGACTATCCGAGGATGTGCGGCTCGTGGATTCTCACAACTACGAAGGCTTCCAGATTTTCCCCGACAAACTTTTAGAGGAGGGATGTGATTCTCTCCGACCCAGCTGGGAATTTCGTCTCTTGTGCGGTGAAGTCGTCGTCTAAAAACCGGTAGTAAAGATGCGGCCATATTATTTACGATGACGTAAATTAATATTAAACTACAATTGGTTTACGACTTACCGTGATTTGTTTTATGTTGACATGGGAAGAAAACCCCGGAGAGACCAGAAATCCCTGCTTTCGCACATCCGGTTCCTCGTACGGATTGTGAAGCAAAATCTGAAAACGACAAAGTATCACAGGGACGGTTGGTTGCTAGGCTTTTTCTGGGTCTCATAAGTTATCTGCCGTTTTACGTCTATCGCGCCACCGGGGAGGTGGTGGGGAAAGATCGAACTGTCCTTCTAACGTCTGTAAATAACACACCACTGGAACTTTGTTGTTTGTTTTATGCCCCATCCTTTCACCGTCTGTGCTCCCATTTTGCTCTTTTCTTCCAAGATATTGTTTCGTTAAATCTAAATCAGGTGGGGGACCCCGCATGGTGGCACAGCTGGGTGATCCGTAGCGGATGTTTACCACCGGAAGTCGAACCTCACTGGGGCTAAAACGTACCGCCCTCTATTCCAAGCTGGCAACTTGTACTGCCATCACCCTTACACAGTAGCTGCCCCATCATCTCTTCGGCATGGCCATGTAAAGTTGCAACGGCCTAATTAACACCGAGAGTTCGGCGCAGGGGAGACAAGAGACATGCGGGCCAGCGTGGCAGAACACAGCTGGGGCGGACCGTCTACCATCATTATAACTTTCTCCCTAACACCTGCCCCCTACCTACACCTTTCTTCATGACCCAAAGTTCGATTATTTAATTTTGTCTCACGACGTTACACGTTCCTAGGGTCCGTCGTTTTCGAATTTTAAATAACCACGCCGTTTAAGAAAAGCGGTAACAACGATTATGATCGTTCAAGACAACTAATTTTAAATTCCTCGCATGGAAACTTCGCTTAACATTCACTGTGTTGTAAAAGGAGGGGTCAAAGACATGGAGTCAACCGCGTTCATCCGAGACCGAAGCCTGCTTTGAACAATTGCGACATTAGACCACTAACTTTCTCCCTTGAATAAGCAGCATCTATTACGCAGGAGCCTATTCCAGGAATTACAGAACAGAGTAAAATCAAAACAAGTGGTGCAAACCAAAGGCTGTCAGTAATTTGAATTACAATCCACGAGTTGCATTTTATCTCTGTTTGTTATAAAAAGTAACTAATACCTTCATAAATCACAGAACCGGCCAACACTGTATACAACAAGAGACACATCACGTGACACCTTATGTGTATCGTCCTTGTAAACAAGCCGCACCCAGCATCAATCAACGATATAGACGAGTAACACGTGAGGGATTAAATTTCGTGGAATCATTACAGCCCGGCTGTAATAATTCTGGTTAGCTAGCTGCTGCTATTCCGTTGCGAGAAATGGTAAATAAAGAAGAGCAAAAGGAATGATATTTCTCATGTTAGTATTTGGTCGAGCCACTTTTCTGCAGCGTGAAAAGTCTCCATCCTGTTTGGCGCTGAATCAGTCGGATCTTTGCCCCTGCCCGTATCCGCATGAAAGCGTTCTTTAGTTACATCAGACTGGTAAGGTGTGGACGGATTGCTTTCAGCTGACAGGCCACAGGTGCTCGATCAGACAGAGCAAAGCTTTGGGCCTGGCAGGGAAGAAGATGTCGAGTGAAAGCAATATGCACATTTCAGTCAGATGCATTCATTTATAGGGGCTCGCTAAATCGGTATGGTAGGGCACTGTACGCATGCTATTAATTAACGACATTTACCTTCGCTCCCGCCGACATGGCCTCGTTGAAAACGTAGTCTTCCTGTATGATCCTGAAATACAGTATGAGTCCCGTCATGCTACCCGTGTGTCTGGTCTTCACCGCGCCGTACTTGTCCGCCTGGCCCGCGTCATTGAATGTGAAACAGATGCCCATGTCGGTCAGGCGAGACGTGAAGTTTTTCCTGCAACTGAACGCCCGACCTTCCCAGATGCAGAGCTTCAGTATGGATTTCGGGGATATATGCTCGAACCGCTCCTTGCTGACGGGCTGCAGAAGTTCGGCGTAGTTCGGGTCAGACCAGTTGATGGGCCTGAGTTCGCGCAGGGGTGTGAATGCCTGGTAGTATTCGCCGAGCCTGGAGAAGTTTACTTTCGTTTTGTCCACCGGGTTCAGGTTGCACACCGTGACGGCCGGAAACGCGAGCTCCTCGGTTATGCCGATGTTGATCCGGGTAAGCACGGGGTAGCTGTTGTATTCGGCGAACAGGTCAAACATGGACGTACAAAGGGCGAGGCACATGCCCAAAAGGGCCGCAGTCCATACCACCCTGAAAAGTTAGCCAGTTACTTTAATCAGTACAACGAGGCGTGGAGGGAGGGGGAGCCACCATCGCAAGTCTCATAATACACGAACCTCCTTTGTACTTTAAAAAAGTTTAATTTCGCAATTGACGTTCCTCCATTAAATATAATCCCTCTGTTCAGTCTTACACCATTACTAACCTATAATATACCGTTTAAAACTAACAAGGACAAAACCCCGAAATTCTGCGCTGAAATTTGAGCCAATTTATAACTATGTCGCTTACTGACAGGTGGCTGAACTTGTCAGTCGGGGCGCCAGGGTTACACATACACAAGAGAATCGCTAAATAAAGCAACATCAGTGTCCAGAGCACCGTCATCAGATAGATGTGGCCCTTCCCCGATAATAAGCTGAGGTCGACATTATTTAGGGAAGGGGGCGGTAATTTACTTCTGCTTATAGAGCCAAATTTGCCGAACAGAACAAAGTTTCCTGTCTTCTGTTTCGTTTCGTAATCCGCGGTGATTTTTTTCGGTTTTCCTTCTTTTCACCACCTGAGTGAATTCCGGTTGTCGTGAAACGTTTTGACCGCAAGTCGGCGACGTTAGGCAAAATACTGGAGGAAGAGAGGTGGGAGGGGAGCGAAACGGGGTTGGACTTGTGTTCTTTTTCTCTAAATTTTGCAAGACGATTTCGTTACGTATATCGTTAAACAGGCGTCGGGTGCGGGAACTTGATCTCGCGACGCGTGTCACCGGTCTCTTACGTCATCTTGGCGCGAAGCTCATTCAGTTTTTGCTGTCAGACGGCTTTTGGGTGGTAGTGTAGTTGAAAACATATATATGAGAGAGAGAGAGAGAGAGAGGAGAGAGAGAGAGAGAGAGAGAGAGAGAGATTGAGATGGAGATGGAGATGGAGATGGAGAGAGATGAGATGGACCGAGAGATTCGACTTGCTTTCGAGATCGATCTGAGATGGACGTTTCGGCGCGAGCCCTTAGAGAGAGAGCTTCTCTTAGCCTTTCGCATGGAGAGAGATTCTCTGTCCAGAGAGAGATAGACCGAGCTGGAGAGAGATAGCTCTGAGCGATTCGATGGAGAGAGAGAGAAGAGAGAGAGAGCTTTGAGATGAGATGGAGATGGAGAGAGAGGGGGGAGTTCGCGAAATAAAAGGGACCTCGAACATCAGCTGAGCCTACATTTGTTGTTTTTTTTTTAACCGCGCGTGAACCCTTCGGTGCCCAGACAAGATTAGTCGAAACTGACCGTCTGTGCCCCCTGACGGAAATTGTTTTGACTTACGAAATGCACGAATACAGGAGAAAGAGTCTGGTGTGGGGTGGTGGGGTGGTGTGGGGTGGGTACGTACCATCGGAGTCTGTACTTGGATCCGATGACGTTCTTCAGGCCGTGGAGGGTCGTGTCTTTGGTGAACTCCGTCCACAGCTGGGGGACGATTTCTCCGCCCTCGGCCGACTTTTTCCCGGAGAGTTCCCCGAGATTCTTCTGCTTTCCGACTTCGGAGACGGCTGAGTCTACAAGTGCCGGACGCAGACCGCGCTTGGCCATCCCGTCTCGTCTGTCGATCCTGTGAGAAGGCTGCGCCAGCCTACCCCGCCGCGCGCGCGTGGTGGTGGGTGGGGAGGAGAGGGAGGGGGAGATAACCCGAGCTCTCGGATCAATATCAGCATTTCATGGACAGAAAGACAAGAATTGTATATAAAAACTTTCTCGTTCCGAATCTCTCTCCCGCCTTCTCCATCTCAGCTCTCTCTCTCTCTTCTCCTCCCTCCCTCTCCATCTATCTTCTCATCTCTCTCTCTCCCTCCCTCTCCATCCTCTCTCTACTCTCCCTCCCTCTCCATCCTCATCTCTCTCTCTCTCTCCTCTCTCGGAGCTGGGTGCATATCGTGTTTCGTGGGAAAGCGCGTCCGAGAGCCAGGTGTGGCGAGCACCTTTGGTGATGTACAGCTCTCTGGACGCTCGGTCTCGCGCACTCCCAGTTACGAAGGTAAACAGGGAAATCTAAGATAAGATTTACACGAGTGTTTGCCGACGTCTCGGATCTTTCTCCCGGTCTCCTTAAACTATAAAAAAAAAAAAGGTGGCGGCATTCGAGGACGTTTAATAATAAATACGTTTTACTATTGTTAAAGTCACCTGACCACGGGAAAAAAACAACAAAAACTTTAATTTTAGAAATATTTTTTTTTTGCGAGTGTACCAAGAATTTTTGGAAAGTACACTGGGTTCCAAAAGTTTAAGCTGTATTCAGCAAATGATCAACGAATCAAAAGAAATATGGAAATTAACATAAATAATGTTAAAGGTGTAGAGGAAAAGAGAAACATATAGAATGTGAAAATTAGAGGTTAGTCAATAGGGGATGTGCCATCTTCCTGAACGGCAGTACATGACCCACAGTGACTTTGCATGCCGCATATAACCCTATTGAGGGGATATGTGGGCGATAACGTTCATTGTCCGATCAGAGACGTTCTTGGGCGATCTAGGAAAGGGGTAGAGCATCTCAAAGAATTCAGCTCAGGATAACATGCTGGCCATATCTGGTCTTGTAGACATTGTTCCATCACACGTGCCCTATGTTGGCGGGCGTTCTCATTGAGGTCAAGATACCTCCCTGAAACATTTGCAGGTCTGTACGCCCACCCAACGAAGTTCTTTCTCAGGCCTTCACACGTCCACCATCCTGGTGATCTCTTTCCAGGATGTTTGTTGGTTGCTGTCGTGTTCCACGTTCTCTTCAAATGAGTACATGCCGTGTATCACCTTGAAGGCTCCAGCGCCCCTGTTTATAGCGGCGGATCAAGGCAATAATGGCCACCGTGGGTCATCTCGCATAAAAGCTTTCGTGCAGCCAGACATGGTCGAGGCTCATATCATCCCCCTCTGTGGGCGCAGAGAGATCAGCATCAAGTTGTGTCGATGTCAACGTTCTGATTCCTTGGGCCAAAAGTTGACGCACAGCCATTGTCTTCTGGGGTTGTGACCCGAGGTTGGCCTTGAACTTCTTTCGGACAATATTCCCATACGCTTGAAATTGTTTCTGTAGGGCGAGAAACCATAATTCTGTTCACAATTAGCCATTCCACCGCCTGGTTCTGCGACTGTCCGGCCTCTATCCTACCAACAGCAATTCGCTTTGGAGAAGCTGCGGGTCGGCTGCCGTTTGTAACGTTGGCTTTCCAAAACAAATATCATAGCAGAGCCGAAACTTATTCGAACACGCAGGTTCCTCTCGTGTCTTTATACCAGAGCCAATTCATACGCTTTTACTAGAATTTACATATTCCTTTGATATCAGAGTTTAGTTAGCGGAAGTGAAGTTTTCTGTTGAACATTTGGCGAAAAGAAACATTGAATCATTTTTAGTTTTTTGTCTTTTGAAAAGAAATAAGGAAAACGGCGAATATATATATATATATATATATAATATTCTTGCTTTTATTCTTGGTCAGTTCCTCTCTATTTTTATAATAAAATGCTTTAAAATTGGAAGTTTTCAAAAATTCTGGTTGGGTGCAGAAGAACGAAGGGGTTTTTGTTGTTCTGGAACAGTCAACAGCTCGTGTTACAAACTTCATCGCCAGTTTTGGTACCAATCAGCCGACAAAACCCCCGTAAAGGCTGATATGTCTTGGAGTTAGAAAGTTAACGCAGGAAATAAAGCTGTTCTGCCATCACCCAGCGGGTCTTTCGGACATATGTGTATGGGAGAAATTCTGCGGTTAAGTCCGACCGAAAAAATGATCGAAATCAGCTATTAACGATGGCACGGAAGAAGCTGGAGCAAACGATGCTATAATGGTAAAAATTCAGACTTTGGGGAGCTGTTTTACGAAAAGGAAGCAAATGTGTTTTTTTTTTTTTTTTGTCGATACCCTTACCCTGGTGGTCTGTCGTGTTGGTGGTTGGTTGGTTGGTTGGTTGTTGGTTATCTCCCGGTGTTCCAAGAGTGCCTACTCTTCTCTCGACTCTTCTGAAGGTCATCCGTAGACAGTGAAAGCCAGACAATGTGAGGGGAGTTCTTACCAATATCAGAGAATGCTCCTACTTTCGAGGTGGACAGAAGAGAAAGCCTTGTTCGGAAGTTCCAACTCGCTCGACAACAACAACAACAGCAGAGGCAGCAGCATCAGCAGCACCTTCGACAGTCATATCGACCGTCGTATCGCCATCCGAGGTTTCCTCCGACATGCGACGTGAAGCTGTACGCTGTAGGCGAGCCAACCTCGAAGGAGAAGCCAGCCCCGTTGACAAGAAGAGTGTTATTTAGGTGAAACCCTTTCGAGAGGTCGCTGCGGTAGACCTGCGAGTAGATGCCCGCTTATACCACCACAAGAGTAACAAAATACCTCCCTCCCTCCAGACGGACGGACAGACAGACAGACAGATGGGACATTTTCCCTCCCCAGTCTAGCACCAGGGGCATTGACCAGACCCAACGTAGATGAACCTCCTCCCTAATCGTAACAAGAACTGACCCTTAATGACAGCTACCGGAACCCTTCCCGTGACCTTAGAGTGAAACAGGAAATTGAGGAGAGTGGTAAAGAAACGTCCACATCTTCTCGAAGGATTCATTTTTATTTAAAGTATTAGGGCTCCACTAAGCCACTCACTTGTGACCGCAGCACGTAGCACAATTCTAGATGCTGAGCTATCATCACGTACTGAGCCGTAAATTGGTGTCCCCCTGTGTGAACAGACGTTCAAATGACGCACGCACACTGCTCAGGTATTAATTACTAAATGCTGAACCAACACAAAAAACAACACAGACGTTCAGTGAGTATTACAAATTTAATTTTTATTTTAATTGTAATTTTTCTGAAGAGGAAGACGTTATTATTATTATTATTATTATTATTATTATTATTTATTATTATTATTATTATTATTATTATTATTTTAGTAGAACCTTGAATTTTTATTTACCCGAAAGGTATACACTCTGACTCGACCTTCAGCTGTATGATGTTAATACCCTGTCTACTCGATACGACATAATATGAGTGCCGTCTGCCCGCTGGTTTCTAAAAATCAATCGCAATGATCTTCTCCACGCGTCAAGAGGTGGTGATTCCGTGTGGAACAGTAAGTCGGGGATGCACGGCTCTCTCTCTCTCTCTCTCTCTCTCTCTCTCCTCTCCATCTCTCTCTCTGTACCATCATCTCTCACTCTCCCCATCACCCTCTCCATCTCTCTCTCTCTCTCTCCTCCTCTCCATCTCTCTCTCTGTGTACCATCATCTCTCACTCTCCCCATCACCCTCTCCATCTCTCTCTCTCTCTCTCTACCATCATCTCTCACTCTCCCCATCACCCTCTCCATCTCTCTCTCTCTCCTCTCTCCATCTCTCTCTCTGTACCATCATCTCTCACTCTCCCCATCACCCTCTCCATCTCTCTCTCTCTATTAAGCGCAATAGGTCGGGGGATTTCGGCAGGGGCCGTTCGCTAGACGATGACGAACCGCCCGACTTCGCTAGACAAAGCTGGAGATTTCTGAAAAGAGTTAAGACGAAGCCGTCCACTCCGGCTTACAGGTATGATGCCTGGTCGGAATGCCAATGGCGGCTTTGCTCGTAGACCGACCCCTGCACGGCAAATAGAAAAATCTGAAATTTTAGAGATTAGTGAGGAGGATTCTCGAAATTCCAGGTTAGTCAGGGAGTTTGTCCGGCGCCGACGTAGAATCGGTTAGTAGCAGGGTTATGAGGTGGTGGTGGGGGGGGGGGGGTCAAATGTTCCAGATAACAGACTAAACGCGAACTTTGCGGCAAGGGAGAGAATCGGGCTTTACACAATTGCCGAGAACTTCCTGCCCCTGCGGAAAACGAGCAAACTAAATGTCGCTGAGTAGGAGGAGGGGGGGTGGAAGAGTTATTTCCCTTAGATAAAAGATTTTCGGTCCCCCCTTCCCCCCTTCAACACATGCTCGCTGCTGCCGACGAGCCCCCTTCCCCTCAATACCGCATGTCAGCCTTCCGTCAGGTAGAGGCCAGGTAAGTTAAGGAAAGACAGGAGAAGCGGCAGCTGCGAGTTACCTGGGGTCGCCGCGACCGTGTTACGTGTGGTGGGGGGCTCGTGATGATGGCGGTGGGACCGCCTCCTGGGACGGTTAGGGTTCCGAGGGCTCGCCCAGGATATAACGGAGACAATAGGGACCCGTCAATCGAAAGGTCCAGAGCCTACACGGTGCCTCCCTGGGACCCCAAACGGAGAATCCGGGGGTTGGGGGGGAGGTGTTTGTATTTCACATTGTACGATTATAGGATTCAAGGGCATTGCTCTCATTCGAGTTTGCGTTGTTAATCTATGTCACGGTAACTATGGCAACGGATTTGGAAATGTTCTCGAATTCGAAATTTAGCTTCGGTTTGAGGTCCTTTAAAAAAAAAAATGGGGTCTTCTTATGCGCTCGGCTTTAATTTAGTGAATTAATGAAGGGGAGGTAACTCGTTAAACGACCCGACTCCACTGCGCAAGTATCACACTGAACTTCAGCTGTATACGTCTGCCTCATACAATTTTTCTCAAAAATGCTCTGGATGGACCATAGGGGCTTAGTGTGTTGCCCTTTGGTTACCCCTGCTCCTGCCATGGTTTCGCTTGTTTTTATGTGTATGAACAATTTTCTAGAGGCTGGATAATTTCATTAGGTAGAGATGGCTTTTGGTGAATTTACAGCCCATTGTTTGGAGGAGGAAGAAACTTTCTAATATTTAACCAACTTTACTATTGTTTCAGCCATTCTATAAGTACACTGTTCTGAAGTGTATGCTTACAAGTGGATAAGAAGCACTGTCATGTTAAATGAAATCTTCATACCAACTTTTTCCTCATCCGAATTTTCTCCTCTTGACATTAAACGGATGCAGATTAAAGGTTTTTCTCAGATTTAGAGTGATAGGGTTTTGTTGGTGGTTTCTTTGTTTTTCTTTTTAATTGCAGGAGCTGTGGAAAGATGGAGCCAGATTTTAGTACCCTGCCTGACATAACATTGGTGAAAGTCATGACCTACCTGAAGTTGTCCGACAGGTATCATTTGTCGACTCTGTGTCACCGATTGTATAACACGTTCCACCACCCTTCGCTATGGCGCAATGCTACCATTAAGCTTCTAGGGGTAGACAGATCCTCATCTTTTTACAAGACATTTGTTCCTGAATGGTACTATACAATGGTTGCAAAATTTGGGAAGTACTTTCACTCTCTCAAGCTAATTATCAGTGGCCATTTCTGCTGCTTCCTCGACGAAGGAAAGTCACTGTTAAGGGACCTGGGGCAGCAGTGTCAACTGGAGAGCCTTACCATAAAAGTAGGGGTTGAAACGGCACCATACCATTTGGATGGTAATCAACCGAAAACTGATGATCTGATGGCAATTCTCTCTTTTGTGCATAATGCTGCTTATCTCAAACATTTCACCCTGTACTCTTGGCCAATGTTTCCTGATGTGCTGATTATCGAAGAGCTAAACATCTTTCATGTGCTAGCCAACAGCCAGAAGCTGAAGTCTCTTGAATCACTGAATCTTTTCTGGGACAATGACATTAAATGGACTGTGAGGACAGCCATACTTCCTCACCCACATGATGTTGTCTGTTTACTTGCAAATTTCACAAAACTGGTTCAGCTGAGCCTGCGCTCACCAATGTTGAGTGAGGCTGTGATTCAACAGCTCTGCATCCCAAAGTATTCAACACTGAAACTCTTTAGAATCCTCATCACTTACTCTCTCCATGACCCTTCGCTGAAAATCCCTGAGATTTCCTCCTCTACCTGGGAAGCCTTTGTTAGGCAGAATCCAGATGTGCATGTAGAGTTTACAGTCATGACAAGAGTGTCTGCTGTGGAATTGGCAGCTCTTTTAAAACCAGAGGTGCCTGTTGTTTCTCTGTCATTTCTTCATCATTCATACATCAACAGTCAGATCATCACCTCAGTTGCAGACAAATACTATAGGACATTGCAAACTTTGCACATTTGTTGTGATGCTCCAATGCTGGACGATATTGTGCTAGATCTTGTCGTACGCTGTCAGAACTTGGCAAGTTTTGTCTATCATGGGAAGCTGACATCTGCTACAGTAGAAGCTCTGGCCATGCTGAAGGGAAGCAAATGGACCCGGTTTGATATCCTTGGTGCAGGAATCATAACCAAGGATGTAGTAGACAACGACGAAAATGTTATCAGGCAAGAAGCTGACGGGAAATGGATCATGAATGATTTCCTACGGTTTTATGAAGACGAAGAGTCGCAGCAGGAAAAACTAGACAACATGAAGAAGAATGTTTGCAAAAGTTTAGGCTACAGGTGGTGCCCTCTTTGATTACTTACATCACCATGGAAAATATGCAACAAAGTTTGTCTCAAGAAATAATCCTTCAGCACGCTAATGCTGTACTCTCTCATAACGGGGGCAATCTTTTGTTAAAGATTTGCCATTGTTAGTGTTGTTTTACATAAATCTCAAAGTTTGATCTTTAGTTAAAGGTCTCTGACTTTAGTAAGAACGTTTTGCAGAAAATCAATATTTAGTGCAAAAGAGATTTTTTTTAATGGTTTCTTCTAGTCTACTTATGTTGTCAAAGAGCTAGATTTATAAGAAAAAAATATATTCTTGTTCAGTTTTTCATCATCTGTTGTATGCTTTTGTTTGCTTACCTCATTTGTCAGGAAAAGGAGAGTTTGCAAACTTATCGTCACCACATGCTGCACTCTGGATGTTGAGCAAATCCTCTCTGTATAAAAAATATTACTTTCTATGGTTGTGGAAGGTTTGGTTACTCAGCTAATACAGAGCCCTGCTAGAATAAAATGGGAATCCATGAAAATAGCAGAATAGCCAATGTTACCCACACGTCATGCATTCAGGCTATAAAGGGTGCATTTCATGAGACAATACTGGTAGGATGTTAAATATGCCTGGTACACTTGGCATTTGTCATGCATTATTTACACACATGGTCTTGTGATTAGAGAATCGTACTGCAGTCGAATTGTGAGGTGGATAGCACAGAATCTCAGACTCTTAAATGGTTATGTATAGCGTTATTGATTTTTATCAGGAAAATGACAGCAGCAAACCATCAATCAGGAGAGTTATCAGTGGTTACAGGGAGAATTATTTACCAGGTGCAGTCCAATCCATGCACAATTGCAGACATTGACAATACTGTAAAAATGCCACAACATAGCTTGGAAATATTTGCATTAACTGGGCTACAACGAATGTGTGACCAAACAAAAATCCTTACTTACAGAAGCAAATATAAGAAGTTTTCATAGTCCCTGAAAATCATATTTTGGATGGCTGTTCTGTTCTTTGCAAGTTTGTTAATTCACATTGAATGGACAGACATGGGTGTGAAGAGTCCAGTCAAGCATTTTTGGAGTCTTGCATGCATCCCACAGTTCTGCACAGTAGTTTTAATGTTGTGGCAGAGATTTGAGATGCTGCAAGACTGATCCAGTGTTCATCATCTGAATTATGCTACATAAATATCCATTTATAATTTACTTTTCCAATGAGGGATTTGCAGTTAAAAATACGCTGCAACAAGATGGTGCCACTTGTCATACCTGCAGAACCCCTTCGTGGAAGTGACAAAAGGGGCCGCAGATTCTTCCTGGGAATCTAGGAGCCCTTATACAAATGAGTACCTTGATTTCCAACTACAAATAAGAATACCTTCCACATCTGTGGCAGATCTGATGGAAAAATTGACAAAACATTGGCAAAATGTTGGGAGTGCTATCATAAAAAAATCCTCATTGCATCTATGCCACATCCTGACCCATTGTGAGGTGTGGAAAAGCCAGTTGATATTAATTTAAGGTTTTCTGCTATTTTGCATGATTTAACTTATGCTTCAAGGATACTCATTTTCTTCTGGCAGGACTCCTTACATTCAGAGAACAATGAAGTCTCAAAAAAATGGAAGAGGAAAATTTCCATTTGTCAAATGTAAAACTTGTCAATTTTTATACATTTATACGTAAGATATGCATGTGAAACCAGAGAAATTAATAAAGGTAAACAAACCAACCCATGTATGACATGAAAGGTGGTATCTGGCTTTAAAGTTTGACATTATACATGGAGTGATAGCAGTTATTTTTTAATTACCAATATTAATTATGCAGTTACTGACTTTTCTATTCACTGCTCTACTATTGCCTTTGCAGTCTGTGATAAATAAAATAGTAAATGCAGATTTTGATTGATTTTTATTTTTCTTTTGTCCTATAGCTAATTTCACATTTAACTTTTTCACCACATACATACAGCTCCACTTAGTGGATAAGAGAAATGTTAAATAAAATAATCAAACTATCAGGTAGCACTCGTTAAAAATTCCAGGCGGCACCCTCTCTGGTCTAGAGAACCGCCGCCACCTCAGCATTACTAGGATAACTGAGTTAGTAGATCTGGTCCTACCTTATTCGTACTAAGAGTTGTTAATTGGCAATTGTTTTTTTCTCGTCAGCTTCAATGGTATTGTGCCTACTAAAATTATTTCCTCCTCTTCCATTCCCACACCAAAGAAAGAAAGGTTAGTCAGAGAATATCGTTTGTTTGTTAGTATTCAAGTATTTACTTACCTCAGGTCATTAATTGGTTTTATTTAGAAAGAAAAGGGGGATGATCTCCTTTTAAGTGATTTAAAATAAATAAATAAAAATTTTTTCGCTTTAACATAAGAAATTACATTTCTGCAATGTAGCTCGCAGCATAAATTCAAAAAGGATTGGCTTTATGATTGGGCATAAGCTCTCCCTACAAATTTTGAGACAACAAACACTATTCATTTGGCCCATTTACACATTTTTTAGTTAAAATATTATTTTATCAATTAAGCAATAGCACTTTCACTTTCTTTATTATAAAACCCCACCGCCTCACGTCTCTCTCAGCACGTTAAAACAAACAATAAAGTTAAAACATGCAATACAGGTGTCTCTTCAGCAACGATGTTACAAACAGCTTTGCAATAAATGCTATTGCTACCTTGGAAATAATCCAGCTCTTCATCACTGTAGTGGTCTCTTGGCTGGTGCTTGGTCTGCCAGGTGTTTATCATTAGCCGAGGCTGTCTGTCTAACTTCTCCAGCCAGCTGCTAAATGGATTTTATGGATGGTGGATTCTTGCTGTAATATACCCTAAACTTGTTTCACTGCAGTGGCTGACTGATTCAGCAAGCCACGAGATGTGGTCAACCTTGATCACAATTTTGGTTACACAACATTACAAACAACAAACCCTGTAAACAGTTTATTTTTTTTTGTTTTATCTATGTAGTTAAACAGGTATTAAAAATTAAAAGTCCTCAGACTTTATAAACACTATTTTAACATTTATAGAAAAAGAAAAAAAAAATATATATAATAATATACACACACACACACACAACATACTGTATATAATATACATTTTTCTATATACATATCAGGAAAGAAACTTGTCATCTTCAGCCTGATGATGTTGCAAAAGCTGGGTTCAAATGACCATGCAAGCCCATTCAATCAGTCATAATATCTGTAAAACTAACAGAACCAGCTCACTAATTTGACATAGCATTTAAGTGGAGAAAACAAATTAAATTACTAAAAATCATGGAATACTTGTGTGTAGAAATGTAAAGATCAATCAGTGAAGAGAGACCATAATTGTATTTACCGTTTGCTGCCTGCATCAGGACACATGGTGTGAAAGGAGTTAAAAAATGTAGCAGATATTTTAATAATCTGCAAATGCAATAGGTCTTCCTGACCCAGACAGCAGGAAGTTTCAATGTAAGATGGCAGTCTGCTAAACAGTCAGGCAAAACCAGATAAGCACTGTCTTTCAGTTCTCATACATGTCTGGTCCAATTTAGGAATCCAAATTAACCTGATTTGTGTGCTTAACATGGAATATGTCCACCGTTGTTTGGTGGCAAGGTCGCAGGTAATAGTCACAAAACCCGATACAGAATTTGCCAGTGGGTTTATAGTAATCAAGGCCACGTCCAATTTTAATGATCCAGCCATTATTAAATCTGTAAGAGAGAGAAACCAATAATAAATAAAACCATTCAATTTTTATAGTTTTGGAAAGATTGAGCATAACCTTGTTTTTGCGTGGATGTAAATTGATATTCTAAAACAAATTTAGCTGTCATTAATACTCTGCTCTCTTCTTCTATATTATTTTTAATTTTAACTCTCCCTCTCACTTTTTTACTTCACTCCTCTCCATCTTCTATCTCCTTCCTCCTACCCCATTCTCATTTGCTTAGCTTCTTCTCTTTCCTTCTCTCTCTCTCTCTACTGATGTCATCTTTCTCTCTCATTGGTATCCTTCTTTCTACTCTGTTTTCTTGGTTTCTTTGGAGTCATCACTTTCAGTGGAAATATAACTTTTTTCCTAACCTCATGCTTTAAAAAATCATTTTATGTAACTGTTATGTTGAATATTTCTTCCAAAATGAATGAATGAATTCTTGCTTGCTAAAATATAAATATTAAGATATAGGAAGAGCAAAAAGTACTAACTTCTGTGTTCCAATAATTCATAAAAATTTATGCAAACAAAATTTGATTATGCATATGGGTTTTTCTCCTTGAATGAATTCCATATCAATAATTTTAATGAGAAAACCTTAAAAAATACTATTTCTTTATTTATTTACTAGGAATGCTCTATCTGATTATATCTTGAAGGCACAAAGTTCTAATTCATTAATGACAAACTCAAACTTTCTTTGCCTCTTGCTTTATTTTGAAAAGGAACTTTTGTTTGAAGTGCACTCACTACAAGTTGATGAACCATGGTATCAATCTTTTAAGTGTAATAATACAATTCCAAATGTGGAATGAGAGAAGGGTGGAAAAGAGTTTGTAGCTGATTAAAATGACATGTTGCACGCACCCTGTAATGGTAATAAACAGCAATAATAGTAGTGCAGAACATGATGCCATGTTTGATGAGTGCTGCTGTACACATGGCAACAATCATCTTACTGTCAATTTAGTTTAGTAGTTAGGAAGAGGCTTTGAGAAGCCCCATTATGGCTTGGACAAGAGCTCCCAGGAAAGAGAAATGACAACTGTTTAATGCTACCATTATTAACACACTCGTCAGTAACCACTAATTAACATTCCCATTATTAACACAATATTTTCTGATATCTGTGCTGGACTCTCAGCTAATTTGTGATTATGACTCCTAGTATTAGGAATCGTAGGAGTCTGAAAAGATTTATGCCTGTCCATGTGCTCAGAACTCTTAATTATGTACAACTACAAAGAAAAGAAATGCTTCATCTGCACTAATTTGTAATTTTTCCCTCAAGCCACATGCATCTGTTTACTTTATCTACACCACCATTCTGCACATAAATGGTCATCCTTTAATTTCAGTCAATTCAATAACATACACCACTGAGCATTATGACTTCCAATCATAACCATATTGCAGTTTTCCTCAATTTCATGTTCAATCTTTCAGCAACAGTCAAGTAAATGTCTGATCTGTTTCATCTATGTCATAATATGGCTAGAAACCAAGTGGAGGTCAGGACTGGTAAGCTCCAATTACATAGAGAAAATGTTTCACACTTCTTCATCCGACTTCTACTGGAACCATTCTGCATTCTTACACGCATGTTTTGCTTTTACATGGACTGGAGAGAAAGGCTTTCAGAACCTGCCATCAAAGCCTAGTGCACTTCTCCAATGGACACAGCTTACCTAATCTCTCTGTCATGCAAATTCATGGAGTATGTGATATGAAGGCTGATGTCAAAACTGTGCAGGCTTTTCTTTACCTCCAATAATTGGCTGTTCTGTTTGTCCTGGGCAATCCGGTCCTTCAAATTTAAAGGCAACAACATTACAACATTATACTCAGAAGCAACAATCAATTTAAAAGCACAATAAAATATATATTTCACATTCCTCACCTATGCCGATGACAGCTAGTTACATAAACAAAACAGCTTCCAATAAAAAAAAAATCTAAGTATTTCAACATAAACTTTAGTTTTATCCATATCAGACACCCTTTAAATTATGTACATCGTCGTCTATTTGGTGTATTCAGTGACATTGGTGCAAGAGGTGGGGGAACAAGGGGGTGAACTGCTTCCCTGAAACTTTTTTGGGCTTGTTTTGTGGCATAAATGTGTGTAGTAAAATACATTAATTTCATTTTTGTGTCAACTTTTACTCTTAAATATTACTTTAATGATTTTATTGTAGAAATATATGATAATATATTATTTTAGACACTATATAAAAAATATGCTGTACATACATATCACTGTTAAAGGAGTGATGCATTCTTAACCATATACATTTTTTACTATATGAAACTTTGCCATAATGTGTGTGCCCAAATTGGCATTACAAGATTTAATTTTTTTCTGAAAAATATATTTATTTTTGTTGCAACTTGGTTATTGAATAACTTAATTAAAAATTATTAACATAAAGCTGCTAATCTTTTATTCAAAACATCCAATACAAACATTGCAGTGAGTTATATTCTTTTTGTTAATATTTCAGATTTAAGATAATAAATCAAAATGAAAAGAACCCCAAAATAAATATTTGAAGCAATGTACCTTGTTATTTACCAGAAAACTATCAAATAAATTGAAGCCAAGGTCATCAGCAAGTGCCTGTTGTTGCTGGGCAACTTTCTGTTGAAGCAAGCCACAAAGGTCAGCAACTGCCTGTTTCTATTGGGCAAGTATCTTACAAAACAAGTCCAATTCATCAAAGAGTAAAGACCAGCTTATTTCTCATAGCCAGCAGTCTCAAGATTGTCATAATCATCAACAAATGTACCAATCAATTTTCAATAAGCCAAATCATCCTAACGACAGGAGAATATGAGTGATTGTGTCAGTCAAAATGGTTTAGACAATGAAAATTGTTGGATTACGAAATTTCAGAAGATTGCATTTACTGCTTCTTATGCAGTTCTGCTCTTTCTCAAAAATTTGAAAAATAATATCAGCATTGATCCTGTTTTGTTAACAACCAGTTATGCAATTGGGAAAAAATACTACTTCTAAATTGACTGGCTATGAAAAGCTTGAGGCCCCATCAAGAAGCTACAAAAAAACTTTCTAACTGTAAGAAACCAGTCATTTCTACTGTTTTCAATAAGAAAATGTTGATAAAACAGAAAAGCACTTTCTTCAATATTACCGACTGTTAAATAGTTAGCAAGGTTTTCCTTTGTGTGGACGAGGCCAATAATATGGCCCTTTTTACGGTTTACTGAAACTATTCTACCCTGATCTCTGAGAATGGTTTAAAAAATGTAGTCCATCACTGCCTGACACCTTCAGAATAAGATGCTTGAAATGACTGCACAGGAAATACAAAGGGGAATCATCATCGAAATCACATAGTAGTTTTCTTGGAACGGTAGCTAATGGAACCAATGACATTTTTTTAAGATTAACAAATGTCGATATGTATTCAGTGTGTCATGTGAGACCCACAAAGAGTTCACAGTCTTTATTGGCTTTTATAATGTGCTGCATATTATTGGAGTTACCCTAATGAAGGTAATCAAAGATGTTTCGCTTTGTCTAAATTTGCCAGCAATCGCAATACATAGTTATTCATTAGAAAAGGGTGCAAACATTAATGCCAAGTATAATGGAGTGCAAACACTATTAAAAACAGATTGTCCAAAAGTGCTGTTTGCTCAATACAAAAAAAAAAAAAAATCATTTGTTTTTGCAAGAAATAGCAGAGAACATTTGTCTAGTTGCAAATGTGTTTCAGTTTGTCAGAAATTGTGGAAGTGTTATTCAAGTTACCCGAATGACAAAATATATTTTCCAGTATGTTTACTAACTACTGAAAATGCCATCTCTCTTCAAGCATTGTGCACAATGCATTGGTGCATATGCTTCATTGCAAATGAACAAATAGTTCTTTTATGTAGAGAGTTACTGCCGCTATTAGAAGTTAGAAAACACAAATGCAATTGCGGTGATGTAAAAGCTTGTGCTGCAGGTATTCTTAAACAGGGTAAACAAAGTCAAACATACTTTGCTCTTTTATTGTGCTGATATGTTTTTGGTGAATCTGAATCGGTTACAAGAATTTTGCAAAGTAGTAAAATGATAAGCAAAGAGAAGAACAGAATAAATAAAATTTGTTCAACTGCATTTAGAGCAACTATGATCAGGAAATACCTCTAATGATCTTCTTTCAAAAACAAATGCAGTGTAAAGATTTTGGTTTTGCAGTATCCTCCTGATAAATGTACATGCAAAACTCCAACAAAAGTTCTCCACAACATTAAAATTGGTGTTGATCAATCATCACATTTCTCAGCAAAATGAAGATAAGAGTATTATGAGACTGATTGGTGGTTTGATCAAAATTCTCTGTTAATTGCAACTAAAAATGAAAATCTACTTCAGCAGAAAAAAATTGATCAAGATCAAATATCAACTTGCAGTCGGATGTCAACCTTTGACACTATCCACTTGGAAAAACAATTTTTACATCTGCAAGATCTCACCTCCTCAAAACAGGTCAACACCAAATCTATCAATGATGTCTTGAAAATTGTATTAGATTCAGATTCATATGCAGTCTCTTTTCTTTGAAGTCCAATATCTTGTAGATCTTATTATATGTCTAACAACTTCAGTAGCAAACTCAAAACATTTGTTCTCTAATCTACAATCATTTAAAACATGGCTTAAATCCACTATGACACAATCATGATTAATGCATCTGGTTCTACTTTCAATTCAGCATTATGAGCACCTAAATGGTATTAATTATAAAGAAATAATGATGGATTTAATCAATAAAACACCAGAATGCAGATCTATGCTTGAAATGCTTGACAGCTGATTCAAGTAATTTTGAAAATCTGTTCTGATTTAATGTTCTTGGATTTTCCACTTCATCTTAAACATGGTTCCCATGCTACTGTTCATATAGGTGCTATAGAAGAAAAGAAAAGAAAAGGTAAAACCCAATGCTAACCTTATCACAACCAGTTTGGAGAAAAATCTTCTTCACACTGGCACCAGACTTCACAAGGACCTCACAAAACCTCAGAAAATTGTAAATCTGGAAAAAGATCAAAGGTAAAATCACTCAAGCTCCGTTCTTGTGGGCGTGTAGTGTAGAGAAAACACGAACAGCCTGAGATTTAATCATGAAAAAATATCCTGAACAACGTTGAATAGAATTTTAAAAAATACTGCTGAAGCCATTTTTTAAAATTCTAACCCTGAAGCAGCATCGTTTTCTTTTATATTTTTTAACCTTTAAAATTTTCTTTCCCTGGCAGGTGATCATTTGGCACAGGTACGTGGTTTTTTTATTCCTTAGCAAAAACATTGAAAATAAAGAAAAAATTAAAAACATTGTTCCCGATTCTCTGTTGCATATTTTTTTTTTTTTTTGGAGGGCAATAAAGATTATTTAATTAATCAGTAATTCCTCTTCTTGGCAGGTGGCCCCTGAATTTACGAGAAGATACAGATGCTGAGCAGTGAGTGTCTTCTGACTGGCGGCAGAGGAAAGAAACAAGTACCCAGAGATAAACTCCCACTAGTGAGCCAGTGGAAAAAAACCCATACACTCTCACACACACACACACAAAAGCTCCAGTGTGCGATCCAGAAATTTTTTATGCCTACTGAAAATTAACAACATTGCACTTCAAAAGATTCCTTAGAACTATAGAGCATTTTTTTTAACGGTGACATACCATCAATCTCATTAATCTCAGTGCATCTCCAAAACTGTCCAAAGATGGCAGCTAGTGGGTAAAAAACATTTTGAAGACATTTGTAAAATTTCTGAATGTAAATATACATTAACATCTAAAATATGTTATTCTTGATAGATTTTTTTTTTTTCGCTGTCCTTATCTCTACTAATTTTAGTCTAAATATTTTCTTGCAAAACGAAAGCCAATACATTCGAAGAGAAAAACAAAACTGCCTACCCACCCCCAGACAAATAAGAAAGGAAAATAAGTAGTAGTACCTGATGTGTGGTACGGATGTATGGGTCTTCCACCTCAACTTCTGTTAATGAGGACTCAAGGAACCGACCAAATATTTTTTCATAACTCCACCCTGTTGAGTTTTCTTCTATATGTATTTGCTCGTGGTATTTACCAGCTGTAAAAACAAAAAAACAAAACAATGCAGCTCTATTTGAACTACATTAAAATATTTTTTAAAAACAACAAAACTCCAAATCACATTTGAACTTTAATGACAGAATGTAAACATAACAACAGTCTAATAGTAATCAACAAATATTTGGTTGGCAAGGGGTTAGTGCCCCAATGTCTTCCACTAAGATTAAATCAGTTGAATACTGACTCTGTTGTGGTGGGAGATGATGGAATACTGAGATTCCAACAGATGCCTACTGAAGAAAGATGCTAGAAAGCACCAGTGAGTTCTGGTGCAAGTGTTCAGTATTCCTGAATAGTTTAACTCACACTTCCAGACTTGCTGGCCTAGTGGGGAACATTGCACATGACTTCAGCCACGTAGCTTCAGCTAACCTATCCATTCCCACCCCTCATAGCAGTTCATGTATGCAATTAAACACAAATGCATCACATCCATCAGATCAGACACACACAAATCCAAAAGTTTAAAAAATCCTATGTTATATAAGAGGCAATAAAGTTAATGATACCTTTCAAATAAAATTTTATCTTTTGCTAATAATTAAAATGTATTGTGAAAGTAAATTGGGGAGGGAAGTGAATGAGAAGGGAGATTGTTTTTTGTTTGTTTTTTTTTTTGGTTTGTTTGTTAAGTGTCTTTAGTGTATAGTTGTTTTCAAGTTTCTATAATAACTCAGTCACATCTGTACTTATTTTTCCAGAATGAATTAAACACAAACTTACTTTCTTTCTCTTGCTTAACAAGCTCTTTAAGTGCTTCAGCTCTCCCCATATAGTCCTTCATCTTGTCTCGATACTTCTGCTTTTTTGTTTCATCCTGTAGCCCTGCAAAAAAGATATTTTAAAAAAACAGTAATCAGCTGTGTATACATAGGCCTCCCTTTAGTAACTGATCATCAACTGTTTAAACTTAGTTTACCAACATTTTCTTTCCTTTTTCATCATTTGCATTTTTCTAACATGCTGGTTGATTTACCAATTATATGTATGAGATATTAAGCAAAAATTTTTAATGGCTTTCTCTGCACCTCGTTTTCTTTTTTTTTTATTTTCCATACTGCATCTTTAATCAGTGGAAATTCCCAACCTACATCCTGGTCAAAAGGAGAACTTTTTACCTGTTGTAATTTTGGAAAAAAGCCAAAGATTCAAGAGTGCACGACAGATCATATGTTTCTAAAGAAAGAGAAATAACTTAAAGTCAATTTTAAAAATGCATAAAAGGTTATTTGTATCTTCCCAGCTGATAATATTTCCAGGAAACGAGTTTTCATTTGTTTTCTTATAAGTATATATTCCACAGCACGATCAACACAAGCACTGGGTTGGTAGAGAGGAATTCGCAATTAATTCCTGTTCTAGGAAATGTTCATTAACACAAATTCGCTCCCTCCTCTCCCCAAATCCATCACTGGTTGTAGAAGCGTTGAAGTTACCTATACTGACAAGTACTAAGCTTCATTTCCCCTTCCACGTCCTATCCAAGTTCCTTCCAGAAATCGTTTTAAAGAGAGTCGAAGCGAGCGATTTTGCGACTACATTCACGAATAAAACACACACACACACGATATCGCTTCATGTTTACTATTATTACTATTACTAGTATTATTTATTATTATTATTATTATTATTATTATTATTATTACTGCAGAATTCAGACGTCCGACCAGCTGTAGGTCGCATATGAGAACTTCTACCTTTAACCACCTGTAGTAGCAGATGGATTCCCTCTTGGTAGCAAACAACGGCTTCATCAACCTGCCAGAGCTGTCCAGCTCCACAGCTCTTTTCAGCACGGTAACGGCGGACGCCTCAACACCAGCTAACGCCGACATGGCCTTCCTAGCAGCTAGCGCAGACAGGGCTCGGCCGCCATTGAAGCCGGTCGACCGGTGTAAGCGCGAATCACCCGCCCGCCCGACCGTCGTCCGCCACCCCCTGAATTCCGCTTAAACATTCGCGCTTCTTTCCGAAAATGAGAGAGAACCGCTTCCACTGAACTTCGAAACTTTTCGGGGCTTTGTCGCGTACAGGATAAAACGTAAAACTGCAGCAGCAGCAACAACAACAACAAAAGGAAATGAAGACCCCCCCGGTAAAATATAGAAAGGTGACTGTTGTTGTCGAGTCATCGCAGGCAGCCGCCGAAGGATGATCCTCAGAAGCGCTGGTGCTGCGTGAGTTCGTCGGCTGAGGCTCCGAGTTGGTGTCGCTCGACTGGACATGGGAGCCAACAGATGTTCGGTAGATTCTTCTTCTTCTTCACCGCATAACCGACGCCGACCGGAGTCGGATCTTCCTGTCAGGTGGAGCCATCCTCCCAGACTGGGGTTGTGCCCACCTCTGAAGCGGATGAGGTCTACACGGTCTATTTTCCACAACTTCTTCTTCTTCTGCGACTTTCTTGGTGAACGTTTGGATGAGGCGGGGATGCTGTGGCGGAGGAGTCTTGTCTCCACGGCGGATGCTCTCTTCAGCCGTCGTCTCAGGTTGGTCCTCTGACGAACCTAGTTTTGCCTGCTTATCCGCCAGCTCGTCGCCCAGGAGGCTGCAATGTCCGGGGACCCAGACGATCTGCAGCCGTTTATTCCAGGCCGAGATCTGCGGTGCCAGTCTGCAGCTTTCCAACGTGAACGTCAGACGATAGTGGGTTGCCCACAGCCTCGACCAGCAATCGCATACTGTGTAACAACGGACTTGGGTTGGGTTTGAAGCCAGGAGACAGCTGCCTTCTCTGAGTGGAGCGAACTGCTCCTGCTGCCGGTTGGGGGGGGGGGTGGTGGTGCCACCGATCGTTATCACTAATCCCGCACCGCCATCCTTCATTCCATCGACCGTCGAGCCGTCTGTGAAAAGTGTGAGATCTGGTTCGCCAATCTGTTCCAGTGTCTTCTTGGCGGCCTCGAGTTGTTGGGATGTGGGCGTTGATTTTTGGGGTCGGGATTAAGACAGTATGCACAATGGGCGGGCGTTCCCACGGAGGGGGCATAAAGGTCTGGTGGGAGTAGGTATCTGGGGAGGGAATGAGAACGAGGTGGGTAAGAACAGGGGTGGTGGAACTTCTCCAATCCCCCCTTTTAAGGCGCTTTCGTGTTGTAGCCAGTGTTAATTGTCCGCGATCATCGGTGGGCCCAGGCGTCAGCTTTCAACAGTGACAGGGTACGGAAGCGGGCGGCTAGTGGTGTCAGACGAGACTCGTACAGGACGGCATCACTGGGAGTGGTGCGCACGTGTTTCGTTACGGCCCGGGCGGCGTTGAGTTGCGCTCTCTCGAGCTTGGCGATGTTTGTGGCCGAAAGCCATGGAGTCCAAGTCGGGGCAGCATACTCCGCTATGCTCCGTTGTGTGGCAATGTACACCGTCCGCACGTCCTCTGGGTGCCAGCCCCATGTGGTTCCACCAAGCACAAGGCAGACCTTCCCGACCTGGTTACCGAAAGATAGCTATCTATCAAAGTTAACGCCGAGGGATGTGGGAGCTGGGTTGCAGCGAAGTCGGGAACCATCTATCCGCAGGTCCAGTTGCCAGGAAGCCTCCGCCGATGATAGGCTGAACAGTGTCACCTCGCATTTTGATGAGTTCAGAGAGAGCCTCACTCCAACATACCACCTTGTCCACTTCGGCTTGAAGTCGTGTCGCCACCTCTTCCTTATTCCCGCCTTTGCAGGCTGGTGCTAGGTCATCCGCATATGCGCTGACCATTGTGTTCGCATTAAAGGTGCCAAGGAGGTCATCAAGGTAGATAACAAACAGCAGCGGTAACAGAACGACCCCTGTGGTAGGCCTTCTTTAAAGGTACAACAGAACCGCCCAACCTTCCCGTTAATTTGGACGTTGGCTGTACGGTTTGTGAGCCAGGGCTTGAACCACTGGATGAACTGTAGGGGAATCGTTAATCTCGCCATCTTTCGTAGCAAGCCAACCCTCCAGACACGGTCGTACGCTTTCGAGAAGTCAAAAAATGTAGCAATAGTGCGGAGTCGCTGCGACGACTGGAATCCATCCGAAATGAACTGCGACAGTCGGAGACATTGGTCAGTTGCGCTACGGCCTTTCCTGAAACCAGCCTGCCAGGGGCTGAGAAGAGTATGGTCCTCCAGCCACCAAGACAGACGGTTGGCAATCATTCGTTCGAGAACTTTCCCAATCGTTGAGGTTAGGGAAATCGGGCGATAACTCCCTACAGTCGGGGTTTTACCTTTCTTTTACCTTTCTATTTAGAACGGAACGGTGCGCGATAAAAAAATAACGGGACGGGCATTGCTGCTCCCTCGCATGCGCAGAAAAAAAAACGATAATAAAGGGATAGTTAGACCTGGAAAACTTAGGGTTCCAAAGCATCAAATCTCCCACAGATTTCTCAGGGTTACGGTTACGGGTTAGGGTTAAGGGTTAGGGTTAGGTTTAGTTTAAAGTGTATGAAAGTTGACATGGTTGTTCCAAAAAAAAGGTGGTCTACTTTCTCCAGCTGGTGAAAGCGGAACAGGTGGTCGGGTGGATTAAAAGGAACAAGCTGGAGGCACCTAAAAGATTGAAAAGGAATTTGTTTTGCGTGCGAAGATGGGGGAAGGAGGAAAAGACTTAGTTGCTGAGAGCACTTGCGGCTGGTGCTAGGTATGAAAGGTTAAGAAAGACTAAGGGCAAGGGTGTGGGGAGGGGGTTTAATAGTCGTAATGTTGGGAAGCGACGACGGCTATGATAGGGGGACGGTACAAAAAAAGGTGGTTGATTCTTTGCATTAAATAACGGTTGGGTGCCTTTGTACCAAAAATAGAACAAAGGGAGAGAGGAGTAATGGGTAAGGGGCCTTTTGTTTACAGGGAAGGGGGTGATTGTTTTGGAATAGTGGTAAGGGGACCTTTTCTTTACGGGGGGAGGCTTCTGTTTCCGAGTTGGGGGGGGTGGTGGTTGGTTTCGGGTGTTTGCTTATTTTGGATGAATGGTGAGGGTATTTCTTTTCAGGCGAACGGGTGAAGGTAGGGGATTGGTAAAAATGAGTGAAAAAAGAAGAGAGGGGAAAAGGAGAAATGGAAGAGTGAGTTCGAAAGTGCGTAGGCGCTCCCGAGGAGAAAGTTGGTCTGTAACGGGGGATGGTCCAGGGGAGGTAAGCCTCAGGGGAGATAACTGCGATATATGGGAATAATGATTGAAGAAAAATGAGAAAAAATAAATGGAATGCAATGAATTAAATTGAAATAAACATTAAATACAATAAATTAAAATAAAAAAGAATGAATAGTAAATTAAAAATAATAAGTAATATAAAATAAGAGGGAGAAAAAGGAGATATATGATGTTTATGGTAGAATTAAAGCAGTTGTAGGTTGAAGGTATAGTTGGATTGAATAATCCAAATGAGAATAATAATAATAAATAATAATAATAAAATGTATATAAAGTCCAGAATTTAAGAATGAATTTAAGGGGAGATTGGAGCAGGAGTGAAGAATGAAAACGTCCCAAAAAAATAATAATAATAAGTATGTGGAAGGTAGTGTGTGTGGTTAGATTAAATAAACCCAATGATGAATGAGTTTAAGGTAATAGGTGATAAAACAATTTTCTACAAACTGAAGTTTCATAAATCTGTTGAATTTTCTATCTAGAGGCTGTGAAAGATATAAAAGATGTTCTAACTGAAATCAAAAGTTTAAAGATGTCTGTGTTAATGTGATCAACATAGTTATGTATTAATCTGGATTTGGAATGTCTTTGTGAAAGCCGAAGTTCTGTAAGTAATACTGGTCTACAAAGACATTTGAAATTATAAACAATTATTAATGTCTAAATTTAAATGTTAGGCTAAACTTTTCACACAAGTTTTTCAATTATAATGCAGAAACAAACGTTTTACTATTTTCTGGATTGAGGTGATTTCTTGTTGGATTACATATATCTATGTACCATTGATAAAATGCATTAACTGTGTATTAAAAATGGAGATGCACTTGGAAATACAGACAGACACAGTCCCAGATTCCATACTTTCAACACTAAGGTTCATTTCATCACGAGCTAAATAACTGCTCATAAATACAGTACATATATCTAAAAGCTAAGAAATATTAATTCAAAAATTCCCTTTTCAACCTAGAAGATTTAGGTAATCAATTAATGACATTTCCACGTACTTAACTCTGTCCAGTGGAATACTAATAAAACTAGGAGTTCATTTAAATTGCAACATAGTGAAAAGTAAGAAAACCCATTACGTTTCACAGATTTAAATGTTCTGTGTTTACACAAATATGCATTCTTAACTCATGGAGAAAAGGTGAAGTAAGGAGACAGGACTATTATGGTATGGGGTCCAATCTTTCACGGTATAAATACAGGATTGGTGTTCATCAAAGAACATCACAATTCTGCCAGGTATGTTTCTATTTTAAAGATACATCTACCTGTTGTATGAACAAGGCATACATGCCTCATATGACCAGTTTGGAAGACAACTCAGACAATCAGCTTTTTCCCCTGGGTATCCCAAAAACCATGAAATAAATCCAGTTGAGATCTGTAGCAGCTTCTGGATTACCAGCTAAAAGCAAACCAACCATGTCCTGGTAGCTTGATGGAATTAAAGAAAGCTCCCTCTCAATGGAGGGAAACTGGAACCAGATGTTGATACAAAATCTTCCTAATTCACAGGTAAACAGGGTAAAGGATTCTTGTGTTGTGGAAAGTAGCTTGGCTGAGTATCAGCATAAAGAATTCCACTCTGTCGCTTAGCCTTATTTACTGTTTGCCACAAAAAGCTAACATCTTTGAATAATAGGTGGCCAAATTATTATCAGATGACACTTTTTAAAACAATTTCAGAAGTGGTTGCTACAGCATTTATTTTATTCGTATAGCTAATTACTATATTATTATTGTTATTAATGTATTTTTTCAAGGTGAAAAAAAATTTTACTTCACTTTAATTAATACAAATTTTGATATAAGTTGAGTCCATCATGGCACCCAACTTTTGTTATAATTTTGCCACACATCTATTTAACATAGTTATGGTCCTTACAACAGTCAGTTCTATGCAGTTATTCAGCTCTGTCAGTAAAGATGGAGAACAGGTTGCTCTTTTTTCTTAGTGGAGAAGCAAATTTTATTATCAAAACGTGAGAGAAAAAACGAGAGAGAGAGACTTGCTGCTTTTAATTGTAATTTCTCATAGCAATTTAATTATTACGATTTAAAATTTATTTGTATAAAGAACTCTATCATCACGTTGTTTGCAATTATCCCTGGTCTGGTCATTACCCCTGACTGACCGATATAGAGGGGGACAATATTCTGCTGGAAAAATGAATCGTTTCCAGGGAAATCTCCAATAATAATAATAATAATAATAATAATAATAATAATAATAATAATAATTTGGGTTGGCTTTCATAATACATTAATTAAAAAGGTGGGACTTTTAATTTTGTCTCTGTAGAGGTGAAAAATTATACAGTTTTACCTCGATTTAACGGACCTCCACAGCACCACGAACGCTGTCTGGTACACCAAAAAACTGGCGTAGAACTGTGCGAAAACGTTTTTACTTCGGCGCATGCGTCTGTACACCTCAGGATTTAATGGGCCCCATGATATCAACGGACACCCTTCCCACTAGTCCTTTGTTTCAATGCACGTGCTTCACGCTTGCTTACGGTCTGATTTCCAGAAAGCTGTCCACCAACAGGTATTTTCTTTGCACGTTGTGATACAGGTATTTATCTAGTCTGAAATTACTGTGTTTGACGGTTTTAGTCGAACAACTTACACAACTTGTTTTTGTTAAGTGGTGATAAGAGGATTAACAGGGATGCCGCTTTCTACTACGAAATGTGAAACGATATATGATGGTGTTATTTTTGTGTAATTAAATAGAACAGTTCCCAAGCTTTTCAAACGTATATAGTTTATATGTGTTTGTTTGATTATTAGAGAATAGGAGCTCATTTAAAATATTAAACAAACAATCTCTTTAGTAAGTAATTAGGAGACCGAGTTACTATCGATCCTCTTGTCTTCTCATAGGCCCGCACTTTCCGTTAATATTTTAATACGCCATTTTGGCGGCAGTCAGTCAGTCAGTAATGGAATTCAGTCAGAGCAGTGCATTTAGATCTCTGTGGCGCAAAAGAGCCTGGATATAATTCCCTTTTGTAAATTGTCTATTAATTTTTTTTTGTTTTTGAATTCATTTATTCTCTGAAGAAAAATTTTTCAAAACATCATAAATTTATACTTTATTAAAAAGAAATTTACATTTAAAATTATCAAATAATTAACAATGATTACTGCCTAAATAGATCTTAATTTACGTAACTGTTAAGCACAAACAGCCAAGAGGTCCGGAAGTTCACAGATGCTTTCATAGAATTTTAAATTATGTTGCCAAGATTTCTGTAGCTTGGAAGCAAAAAAAAGAAAAAGAGAGCTACCCTTAAAAATTGCAAAGAAACCACTAAATCTCCAAACTTTATTGCACTGGGCATGAAACTGCTTTATATAGATCACACTTCTCATTAACTATTTCTGCAAGGGAAGTACTCCTGTTACAATGATCTTCGCTCCTTGTCTCCTTTCCATTCAATTTTTTAAAAAAAATTGCCAATACATTTTAGCTTAGAAAACAAGAATATTCGATTTGTTATTGCTTTTTCCCCCTCTTGTGTTTTTTAAAATTTTTTTCTGCTCTTTTTAAAAATTAATTCCTTGTTAATTGTTATTTGTAGAAATGGGAATCGTGCTGTGGAGTTAAGAAACAGGTAAGATTCTTATTTTCATTTTATGATTAGCTGAATTTTGAATGAAATCACAACCAGCTGACATCACACGGAAGAGAAGCAGTTCCAGCCATCGCATTAGGGTGAGTTAAATGTTTGACCAGAATAAGCTGGTTGATTTTAAGTTGATAATTTGTATGGCCCGCAAATGATGTTATAAATATCCAAATGGCCCTTGATAGGAAAAAGGTTCCCCACCTCTGGTATAAAGGAATGGCATTGATTGTCGGCTGGAACCAATGCCACTGCACAACCTCATCCCCTATTTCTACAGCTGTAGACAATGATGTTTAAAGAAGAAAAGAACCCAAACTTCCATTTGGGATAATTTTCATCATCTGAAATGGAACACAATTAAATGCATCAGTCTTATTAATCAGTTTTACTGTTTTAAATAAATTAGATTAAAACTGGTATTTAAATTATGTTGCTCCTTTCTCATTACAGATGATATCCAAATAAATTTGAATACACACATTGTAGGGAATTGTTGGAGTTTTACTGTAAAATGGAAAATTTGCTACATTGTTAGAAATATTTTTTATCCTTTTAGTTTTAATAGTTGTCCATCTGTATTTGGCACAATCTTCCATAAAATATACTGCTCTCTGTGGACAGACGACATTGGCTTTCTCTCTCAGAGAATGTTAATGTATCAGCCTTAAAACATTTCCCTTGTTTGAGATTTTTCACTGCCCAAAAATAACACATCTACAATATCACCAACAGACTGACAACTTTAATTTGTTTGGTTTGAACTGGTGACATGACCACTGTTTAAGAATTGTGAAAACCTGTTTTCATCAGAAAAAGATAAAGGTAATTTTTCTCAAAAATCAGGAAGGTATTGTATTTGCATTGCTCATTGCAGTAGATGCCCAATGTAATTTAGAGAATTGGTTTGTTTGCATCTCACTGATTTGCTGTTGCTGTGAACATAACATTTGATGACACCAATGGACATCTACACTTGGTATGCCACATTTACAGCTGATTTTAAGGTTTGTTGTATCTATCCTGCTGGCTTTGTGCATCCTGGTTGTCTTAAGGCTTCCTTGAACTGGACAGTCAGTCAGTGACCCGTTCACAGTTGACAGTATAATACCCAGTACTTTGGAGATCCTGCAGCTTCTACCAACATTCCATTACCCATCTTAAGTTCTTATAAACCTCTTGTTTGTGGCATGGTTGTTTGCAGACTGAGTCTTCATCTGGCCTATAGTAGTTCTTATAGCTTGAAATGATGTGCATATAATGTGACTGGAATGACATCTCACGCAGCGGGTATCTATTTACTTACGTCACATCTCTACATACAAACCAGTGTATTTTAAAATACTATTTGATTAAAATTGAAGATGTTAAGTTAAGATAATTTTACTGATTATAGCATAAATCTTAATTCAACATTACCAGCATAGAAGGTATTGATGGCAATAGGAGAAACAAAAAGAGGGAATTTTGAAATTAAGAGTAACATAATTTAAAAGTATTTCCATATTTACTGATATGACACTTGATTGTTGAAAATAACAGTGGATATGATTTTCTTAAATGAGAAGGTATCATAATTATCTATTGAATAGTATTTGCAAAGTCAGTTGAGCAATGGCCCTTAACATTGTCATTAATTGGGAGAAAACAGTACATGGTATGAGTGTGATGTTGATTCCAGAGATGTGCATTGCTTTAATGCTTTAAGTGGACTCCTCTGGGATTGTTGTGAAACTGTATCATAGTTCTGTAAATCTGAAGGTACATCACTATTTGCCTTATTATACCAACTAGGGTGCTCAGCCTAGATGCGCTACTTTGTATTTGTTGAATGGGCTATATATTATGTTAACACATGAGTAATGCTAAACATGAAGTTGGAGTGATGTAGATTTGTCATTACAGTAGGTTGCTATATTGATGAAAAAGATTTTTGCCATAGATTCTATAAATCAACCTGTGTTGAGTAATACAAATCTGAAGGATAGTTAGCTACAAATGCATCCCAGGTGGTATACAGTGGGTTACGAATGTTGAAAATCAGTGATGATATCTGAAAAATCTGTTCTGGTAAATTTGGTGAGTATTTTTTGGAGTTATGGTGGAAAAATGATGTGTATGGTGTATGTAAGTTGGGACGGCCAGCTTATTTAAAAAAGAGCTTTTTTTGTAATGCTCTGATTCTAAACATTTAGTCCACCTATTTTTCTATACTAAACAGAATAATTCAAAATCTATATAGCCCTAATCTGTTGTAGATTAAAGGCTGATTGTGTTTGGTATATTATGTAGTGTAATTCATAGTACGCACCATGTAAAAATAATACTGCAGCTGAATCTGATTTGGGTTTTTTACAACAATAATTTGTCATCTACAGACACTGTAGCTGAAAAACTCACTAGAATTTCTATTGTTATGTGTTATACTACACAGATTTACTATATAGCATACAGATACAAGATGATGTACATGCAGGGCTATTGTTAAAATGTTGTAGGTGGTCTTAACATCTTGGAATCTTTGACATATATGAATAATTAACTGCATTTAGCTTACTGAAACTGAACTGAGAGGGAATTTACAATGCAGAATTTTATTATTGTGATGTACAATGTAAACAGAAGAAATTAAGTATAATGAATTAAACTGAAATTAGTCACGGCTCCTTGACGATAAGGAACAAGGGTATTATGCTTCCGTTTTAATGCCAGACATCCTGGATGGGGCCCGACATGAAAGCACCAATTTCCTCGTGCGTGCTGTGTCACCGTTATTCCAGGACTGCGTAATCTGTCGCATGCCCTGGCTGGCTTAACGATAAGAGAAATGCATGAAGTTCGCTTTCTCTCTCTTACTCGTGGCTAGAAGAACCTTCACATCAACTTCTGAGACCGGAGGCCGCCTACGGATACGAACAAACGATGGATCAATTGGATCGGTAGCGTTCGTCGAGATATGCATGTATTTTATGTAGAGAACGTTCTCTGAAAATTGTCAGATTCCATCGTGTTTCGTTGATGAAGTGGCATGGGCCCTAAAAAGGTCGATAAATCGGAGACCCCCCTTTTTTGTCCCCTTTCGTTCCTCGCGAAACATCGAACACGTCGCAATATCTGATATATTACATCATGTTTTAAAAATCTCCCTAACCCCCACGGACTTTCTCATCACCAGTGCGTTGACTAAATATACGCACAGTACCGCACAAACACTAACTATTGGTTCCAGGCTGAGCCAGGTGCGCTGGGAAGCAGGTGAAAACCGACACGCGAAGAGCCGATTAAACTCGTCTAGTACATCCCAAACATTTTCAAAATGTAGACTCCGCATATCTGAAGCATCAGATCAAAGTTAGTCTGCATTAATGTTGCTGCCATTTTCTATCTCTCCAGAATGGTGTTTGACTATTTGACACCTGACGCCGGTTAATGCATTTCTACCTGAGGTTTATTCAGAACCATTCCAGAATTTTGGTGGTCACCGGAAAAATTCGCACCTCTACCAGGTGGTTCCTGTTTCTAATGAGAACTAATTCCAAAAATTCTTTTGGCTGGACGCTGAGATTAATTAATCTTTTTATGGTTCACTTCCATTTTTTTAAAATAAAGAGAGAAGTTCATAATCACGTTATTCTAAAATACTTTGTCGTAACTGAATTATAAAATGTTAATTCGTGTGCGTTTTTAAAATACAGTATCCTGCTAAAGGACTATGAGAGTGTAGGTAGTGATATCATGGTAGTGTGGTGAATACCGTGGCTACTGGGAAGGAAATATCACTCCAAGCAACAGTTTGCAGACCAAATTCGTGTTTCAGAAGAGGCGATATCCAAGACTCTGAAGAGAATACGAAAAACCGGTACTGTTGACAATAGACAGGGCTGAGGAAGAAATCCCATAGTCTCCAGGGGTGATGTTTAGTAGTACCTCAGGATATGTTCTCTGGGTGATGAACGACGAGACAATACGAAAACTAGTTGTCAGAGTTTCTTCCAGAACACTACGATACACATAATCGGGCGTAGGTGCCCTCTAACCTTTGCCGGAGAAAGGAATTGAAATCGCAAGAATGGAATGGGCAGGAGAAATGAAGCAGTTTGCAGGCCAAACCAGGAGAAAAGTTCTCTTTTAAAAAATGATTCTCAGCTTGAACTGTTTGACAATGACCAGCGGAAGTTTGTTCGAAGGCGGACGGACCTGGGAGCAGTGTACACAGCTGGTGTACACAGCTAGAACGAAGCATGAAGCTGGATCAGTATAACTATGTAGCTACATGTCAGCCAAGGAAGGAAGAGATTTTCATGGAATCGAAGGTGTGGACTGCCGAAAGGTGCAAGAAGGTTCTCGTCCACCATGTCATTCCTTCAGAAAGACATTGTCAGGAATTCATCAACATCACAATGGCTCCAGGCGTACATGCAGCGGGGTGCAAAATTATCTGAAACATAGAGATGCTGATGGAAAACTCACCGGCACAAATTCCTGGTATAGGCATCATTGCGGCTCCATGAGGTTAAACTGATACTGAGAAGGTCAACCCGCCACCAAACACCTTGGATGAATTGTGGAAAGTGCTACAGGATATTTGGAACAATACTACAGTCATATGTTGATAACTGTATGGGAGCATTAAAACAAGTTGTCACGCTCAATATAAAACAAAGGGCTCACACGCCAAGTACTAATACGCTGTTCAATGTCTTTATTTTGTTGTTTTTTATATTTTCTGTAATAATTCACTGTGTATATATTCGTCTCGCAGCTGCAGTTACTCGTTATTCGTGCTAGTACTGAACTGCGTTTGTTTCCGTAATTATTTTCAATACGTATATAAATCCACACCTTTAAAAACCAAACCTGTCAAGAGTAATAGATCGTGTTACCAACTGTAATAGCGACGACTAAGAAACAGCTTCATCACTCAGAAATAAGCCATTTGACTAGCGACGTATATCGACAGCGCTCGAAGTTAGAATGGGCAGTCCTGCAAAATCCTGAATATTAGTAAATAGAATTGTAAGTTTTTTTCCATCCGTAACATAAGGGTTAGTGTTGTCTCTGTATATGAGTATCCGATCGATGTCGCTCGATAGCTTTTGGACGGTCAACCCCGAATATACGAGTAGATTCTCTTCATTCTTCATTTAGAGTTCTACAACAACAAAAACAACAACAAAAAATAAATAAATAAAACGAGATTTAATAAATAATATTTCTGAGGATACATCAATTTACCAAAGTGAAAAGTCGCTTCCTTTAAGATAAAATGTATCAGTGTTTTAGAAATCCCTAGGGTTACGAAGATCAAAGAGACCAACATTATCATTATTCCGTTTTTTGAAATGTAAACCGGACAACTAACCGATCCATTGCACAGAACCGGCGACCAAAGTCACCAAGGTAAAATTACTTTGCATCTACGTACGATGACATAAAAACTCAAGAAGCAATAATTTTATTCCTTCTGTGGGAAATTTAAAAAAAAAAATGTTATTCTTAATTATTGTAATGTAGTTCAATGTAGATGTCACTGATGCAGACATCCTGATTCTGGAAAGAAGTATCTGCTCGGTGATAGAGTTTAACGTAACAACTCAGAGCTGCAAGTTCTGGTATCAGTGTCGTGTTCCTAGCGTTGGCGACGATATTAAGCTGCTTGGAGGTTGGGGATCAAGACACCGGTGAATACTCTAGTCTTCCAGATCCGAACAGCAGCAAGGGGGTCTCTCCAGCGCTGGATCACGATATCGACAGTTACCAACTCGACACGAAAGTTGCACCAAAAATATAACCAGAACAAAATGTTTCCGCAGCCTCGGGGACCTTGACCCCTGACCTCCTCCGGTCAGAGTGCTGACAAACTTAAGCTACCCTTCGCAATATTATGTTAGATCTTCCTGCCCGCCTTGAGTGCTCGTTGATGCTGCATATACACCCAATAATGGACCGAACGTTTTTAAGCAAAAAAGTGAAGCTAACTTTATTTTTTTTGTCTGTCAGACGATTCCGTTAAAAGGAAGTATTCAGAGTTTGGTTCTTGGAGATCGGCTACTGTCCGCGGATTACAGCGTGCACTTGTCTTGGTTCTTTCATTCCTTTTTCAGGGTGTCGCTAGATTAGAAGTTCTCGATTAACTCCAACGGCTATCCCTAACACAAGAGCTGCGCTGTTATCGATCTGTGTTTGAGTTCCAGTTACGTCCACGCCCCCGTACAGCCGTCTTCATCTCAGATAGCGCAAGTTGGCAATGGCAGGTAATGAAGGAAAATAAACAAGTCTTCGTGCAGAATTCTGCCATATCAGCCTGTTCGTAGAGGGAGGCTCTCCGCGCTACTTGTCTGCTCTACTGATGGAAATCTATTTGAATGCCTGACTCTCAAAAGAATGGCTGGATGTGCCTTCGTCGCAGAGTTTTAAAGCTTATTTATGTTAGCATTCAGTAGAATAAGTGTTAAAGTTGGTCTTAAGACACTCGTCGGGTGGAGAGGCGCTATGGTCGTCAGAACAATGCTTAATTGGCTTTACTGGAGTCGTCTTAACACGCAATGGATACTCGCCTGAATTCCACCTCTAATTTCTTTAAAAAGTAGAAGAAAAATAAGAAAAACATTTTTGTTTTGTAAACATTAAAATATTCGCGAAGACACCATTCAAAATTTCCCGCAACCATTTACAATATCGAATATCGATCACCCACCCACTCACACCCACACACACACACACACGTTACCAGCGAACCCAGATTGGAAAATAAAATATTAGTAAAGTTTCTGATTGATAAGGCAAGATTATATTTTCGTATTTTATAGATCAATTTGAATTCTTCCTTTTTATTCAGAATTTGTCGTACGTTTTACGTTTGTTTTGTTTTATTGAAAACTTTTAACGGTAGCGGCTAGCTTCGCCAGTCACAGACATCTTCAGCCGTGTCCATTTTGAGGCCACTGCGTGCGGAAACAGCGAAGTCTTTCTATCTACCGAAAATGAAGCCAGCAGAAATGTTGAGTTTTACTACAGCCTGATAATCTCCGCGTCTATTTAATGCCAAAAATTACTGATTCGGTGACTTTGTCTGTTATGATTCTAGATGTCACCCTTAAAAGGATTCTAGAATAACGATGTTTAATCGACTGTAAACAAAGTTCATTTCATCAGATGGGCGTCGAAGATTGTATTTACATCTTTGTTTGCCTTACAGAGCACGGGGCGAAAAGTCAACTGTTTGTTCGCTTGTTCTTTAATAACTCAGATAGACACCCAAGAACCATCGTTGCATGGTATTTACATCACAGTTTATTTCAGAAGATATTAAGAATGATGAAGATGCTTGTAAATATCGCTTTCATTAGAAAAAGAGACGTGAGGATGGTTTGAAGTTATCGCTTCTACGTTTCACAAGAGGAATGCGAGCTGAGCTCTTTCAGAATATCAGAACAAGGCCTTTCTTCATCAGTTTATGATCTTCTGTCCTTCCTCGTCGTTTTAATAAATTCCACGATCCAATGTGAGTTTAGTACTTCAATTTATCCAGTTGTTTCTAGACAAGGACGTGATTACAGGAATGCTAGCAACTTTTATTGCAACCTCTCATTTCACATCACCTGTGCATAACCCATAGGCCGTTTTTAGCACCACGAGTCTAGGGTATTTTACAACCTAGTGGAGTCCATTCTCTCCAGGTGTGAGAATCAAGGTGAATGGCAGCGTCCAGAGGAGGAGGGCTGTACATCTGCTTCGGACTTTTTTATGCCTTATTAGTAGCACCGCGGATCGAACCAGCGACACAAGGACTGACGATCGAACTCGCTACCCACTGCGCCACGACGCCATCTGACCTCTAACGTTAATGCTGGTTTTTACTAATGAGACCAAATCAATAATTACGACTCGCTCTCTTTAAGAGGTCGCTCTAGTCTTACTTAATTAATCATTCATCGATAGGAAGCCCGGTTTTTCTGCTAAACGGGCACGTGTACGTATAGCCCGCGGTTTATATTCAGATTTCCTTGTAAATCATAAAACCAAATTTACTCGACTGTAACTCGAACGACGTTTATCCGAAACGCGAATGTCACAGTCGGTACCCGAAGCTCGTTGTCTTCAAGTCGAGTAGAAATGGGAAGTAGACAACATTACGAAAACAATTTGTCTAATTCGGAGGCAAATTTAATTGTCAGACAAACACGGCAAAGGGGAAAGCCATCCTCGTAAATGGAAGTGACATTGCGTGGAGAGTAATTCTGAGTGAGGCAAGAGGGAGGAGGAGATTTGGCACCTTTTCCTGGTCGATGAAAAAGAAAGAACTCAGATCGGCACAGGTCATTGACCGAGAGTAGCTCGAAACATCCGTCCGGTCTGGGGGGGGGGAGGACTTTAAAATAATTTTACCCGTTGAATATTTTATTGATTGCGGCTCTTATCTGCAGCCCTGAACCCGGGGAAACTCGTTATCCTTTATCCAGCAATATACAGTAGCATCAGTTCTGTCGATCGTGATGAACATAGAAGTTGCAGCTCGGCGCAGGTCCTCCGTTAATAGCTGCTGCGACAAGACCTCTGAAGGAAAAACTTAATTCCAGAATTTCGATGCGTTACACGAAACCTGTGTGCGGCGCGGTAGTACGGTGGTTAGCCTACAGGACTGCTGAAGCTGACGGCCCTGGTTCAAATTCCATTTCTCTCCGCTCTCCCTCACCGGCCGTCCGTGCGAGTTTCCTAACCAACATAGGGGATACATGATCAGGGAATCTGGACGACGACTGTGGATAATTTTGCTCTCAAAGTTCCTGCCGTCTTTCTTCGGAAAAATCGGTTTAAAATTCAGATCAGTCCGGAAGAGCACACGCGCACTCAGCCCAGCCCAGCCGCCGCGGTTGTTGGGAGTCGGCGGGATGCCCCTCGAACGGTTGGGGGGGGTGGGTGGCGGATCGCCCCTACTACCGGGAGTCGGCGAGTCGGTGGGCTGTTGGCCCTGATCCCCCGAGGAGGCTTCTTCTTCTGGAGCGTGTTCGAGGTAAAGCTCCGGACAACGGTCCGACTGTCATCAGTCCGCTTCCTGAAGTCGGTCTCTTACAGCTCCCAGACTGTAGCGCAGTCGTTACGGAAATAGCTGCGTGTGCTCAGTAGTTTCTGGGGAACGCGTCCCCAAAGTTTGAATTTTCCCGCTGGGAGGGAGTAGGGAACTCGTTTGGCCCATTACAGTGGCTCGTCTGGGTCGGCAGGGAACAGTGCCTTCCCTTACGAAGACAACTTCCACGTCTTACGCATTACCCGGCAGGCCGACCGACATCCCCGCCCGTCTTGGTACTGATGGCGCCTTTGTCAAATTCCCGAAACAGCTTCTACAGGTGACAAGTAGACATTCCGGCCGTGGTGCGCTACTGGTCCCCAAGTCCCTACCTCCTCGGCTGTGCGGACAGAACTACGCAATAAGGCTGCACCACAGGGTATCGGACGGAACCTCTGTCATGGCGAAAGCTTATTCCTGCAGGGAGACTTTCCAAGGGCTGGGCGATGTTCGGAACGAGACGTTTCCAAGAATCTCTGCGGGGGGGGGGAACTGACGCGTGGACGACAGATCAGTGAGCTCGCATTAAAAAATAAAGTTTTAAAAATCTCTTCACAGTGACTAGGAAAAAGTCGATACGTGTCAAAAGAAGATTGATGGAGATTCATAAATAAATATTCTATTATTTAAAAAAAAACAAACAAAAACGAAATCAAATTTGGCTGCTTTAAATTCCTGATTCGCATTTGGCGAAAACTGTTTAGCCTACAAGGGCCTGTTTTCCACAGACCTCACATGACGGAAACCAGACGGAAGAAACGTTCAACTTGCATTCTATTAAGGAAACTCTAATCTTCCGATCGGTGGCGGCTTTGATGGAATCTCCGCCTCCAGACAATTAAGAACGCTTCCTAAATGAAAGATGGTATCTTACTGGATTTCCAGATCCTGTCAGATTAAGAGGTACCTGGAGTGTGTCAGGGTCTCGCCCATTCCATTAGAAATCTTAGAGAATTCAGCTCTCTTAAGATTTGCGTCTATTGACATCAGCATCCTCCGTGAGCCTGACATTTGAAATAAATATGTCGTTTCTTTTCCCTTTTGCCAACACGGGCTTCTTACAGACTCGGAATTTTAAGAGTGTAAAGGCGCTATATGTTCAAAAAGTGAGTTTATTTTGTATTAGCATATCGTTCTTATGAAATCTGACAAAACCAATATCTAAATAGCGAGCACTTCTCCGCGTTTACTTCCGTGGCTGACAAAGGAAGACAACTGGCTTCAAACCATTCCACAGACCGAGTTTCCTGCCAAACTATCTAAAATAAGCTGTCAAATAAACTTTATATCTAAACATAAAGTGCAGCTGTCAAGCAAATATATTTCTTTCATTCTGCAAGTTAACCAACAAAGGAAGCAGCCACGTTGCATACATTTGGTCGTGTGTTGATCAGTTAAATATCGATATGCAAGACAAATGTTGCAATATTTTCCTGCTAATAAAAACGGAATTCTGTACTGAATGCGCGTTCTTTTTTCCCGTATTCAAGGAATATATGGATAAAGGGGTCAGCTCGCCCAGCAGGTGATAATATGGCGTTACAACAGCAGCACTAAGCCCCGGTCCGAATTAAATATAAATAAAAGACTTCTCCATCCAGAAGTAGCCCCTGCTTCTTGGCCTGCCAATTAAGTGTCGGGAGTAACCCGCTGAGACTGGGAGGAGGGAATTATCCACAGAAGAAGCGGAAGAGCGCTGCACCAGAACTGGACGGCTTCCGGTCTTCTGAGCGCTCTCAGGTATTGAGCGATTGCTTACTGAACACCTCGCAATTTCCATTTCGGAGCTTTTGTCGCCGAGGCTGACAATTCCATCTAAGCAGACACGAACCAGGTCCCCGATCTCCCCAAATGTTCGGCCTCGATCCTGACCCTTACTTGCCTTTGTGTAGTAGCACAGCATGGCTTGGCAACTGCTAAAACAACGAATTATTCATTCCTAACCATCATTCCTCTGCATAAATCCCAGCGGAAGTGGAGGTCATCGATACCTAATCCGAGAGAACTGAGCGACTGTCATCTAAATACGTCGTGCAGATGCTCTTTCGAGTTGGTCCAGATTCTCATTAAAGGTGAATTTTCGTCCTACGACGAAATCGTGCAACTTCCTGTTAGACTGCGCGACGACTTCCGTAAACGGACTTTAAGACTGTCAGCTTACATCAGGCAACGTACAACGCGAGTTCCTGCTCCTCGTTCCACCCACTCACCACCCCCCCAACCCCACCCCGAAACCCTCTCACCATATTTCTAGTAGCCAAGTCTCAAAAGATCGTTGTGTATACGCGCGGGCAGCTGCTTGCTTCGAGAATCGAAATATCCCGGTAGAGGGCAGCAGTCTACGCTTTTTTTTTCTATCTTGGAAATTTCCGTAGCTGATTTCCATCGCTGTCAACCGTATTCCGGGACGGTTTTTTGAAGAACCCATCTCCCCCCCCCCCACGCGACCAGCCCCTCTTTCCCACCCCTTTTCTGCCCGTGGCGGCAGATTCCTGGAATCCGGTTGATCTCCTAAAGGATCTCCAAAGATCCAAAAAAATGGGGGAGGGGGGGACTGGCTGTTTTCTAATTTGAGAGAAGCCGAATTATATTGAATTGAACTGACGCGAGAGACCAAACCAAAGGCACCGCCCAGATTTATATCAGATATGGTATTAAGCAGATAATGACGGCGACAAGGGCGACGAAACCATTGACGTCTCTCGCCACCAGGAGGAGATGGAATGAAAGCCCTCTCTCTCAATTTTTTTTTTCCAAATTAATTAATTATCGACTGACTGATGGTGCGTCGTCTGCTCCTTTTCTAAAAGTTGTGACTGACGCTTCTGAATTATGCGCTTTGTCTGTGGTTTTATTACCTCGTAAAATATCCCTGGATACAATTAAGTAGGCGAAAAAAAACTATTTAAAGACCCTTTTTTAATCCAGTATGATGCAGAATGTGGTAACAGTGAGGGATGGATGTAATAAAAGTGGGCTGCATTGCAACTGGCATTTTTTTAGATGAAGAACAGACCAGGAGCGGAATTAAACACAGAAAATTGAGGAAAGAAATTCCTTTTTAACTGTGAAAGACAGATAGGTGCTCAGAAATTCTTCTTCTTCTTCTACTCAATTCGTCTCCAACTCACTAAATTAACAAGAAGATAAAGCGGTTTGTCCACCTGCTACTTCTGCTGATTGCTAACTTTGATGAAACTTTCCTTCCATAACATTTTTCGTATTTATATTCTTCGAATGCTAATCCAAATGTTTCCCAACCCTCTGGCCAGGTGCTGGGATGCGGTTCTCGCCTGTAAAGTCGATGCCACCGGTTGTTTATAACAAATAAAACAGGGGTACACAACATGTGAACGCCTTTACATTCACAAGCCAATTATGTATTGTTTATTGCAAAAGGAAACATTTCTGCCCAATAAATATTCGACCACATTTCGAGGTTATTTTAGAAATATGAATATGGTTTTTAAAAGGTGCACTTTTTGATGAACACGTCTTGGATTTCTCGACGTGTGAGGGCAGCTGAAAAGAGGGAGCTACACGGGGGAGATGTGAGGTTTTAGCCTTGGTGTCCAAGCGAGCCACCCAGGGCCATGGCGAGCCCCTTTATCGCCCTAGAAATACCAATAACAAAATTTATGCACTGTACTGACCATTTCTACGTGTCTTGCTCTAATTCTTCTGAGTCTCACTTGTCCCATTTATAAGATTTTTCGGACATCTTGTATTCCTATGTTGAATTTTAAAATGTTAGATGTTTTTAATAAGTACGAAGAGAACTACAGACATGTATGCAGTGCAGTACGTTGGGGTAACATCGTAGTACAGACGGGGCTTGTGAGTGGCAGTCCGGGTGCGAGTCAGCCAAGAGTTGACCGTGGACACTCCGTCACACGTATTGGAAAGCTCTACTTAAACACTCGGTTTTTAGATGTGGGAGAAATCAGAAGTTCTTAATGGAAACTCCCGCGGCTATTTGTGAAGAGAAGCAAGAACCTCCCGCCGGGGAGCTTCCCTAAAATCCGAAACATTTCAGACCGCGATCTGAACTCAGGTCCTTGACGGTGGTAGCCTAGTAGCCTACCGCTGGACCACTGACCAACCGCGAGTGCACTGTGATTAAATAGATATGCACATACATAAGTTCTGTTGTGTAGGAGTTTTGAAAGATATGATTTCGGTGTGTGGTTTATTTACTCACCTGCGCGGACATCAAATAGCGCAATAGAGCAGATCTGAGACCGGGCGGTAGCTTTGAAGATCAAAGAATAATCAGAGGGAGGAAAATGTGCGTGAGAATGTAATTATCGAACTCAGCCGTCCATATTATCAGTGGAAAGTTCAAAGCGACGGAAGTGTGGCCAGTAATCTTACATATGGGATTCTAAAAAGATAAATAAAAGAACAAACTTAAAGACCAGAGAAATGGCTACGTAGATTGTATAACGTTTGAAAACAGGAGAGAAGCCATTACTGTTCCTCGATCAGTAAGAAATAGGCTGGACGTTATCGGACTGCTCAGAAAGGTAGAGAAAGAAGAAGATTCTTTACCTAGTACGATAAATCATGTCGCCCGGAGTGAATGGGATGCTCTAAAAAGAAAAAAAAAACAAAAAGGTTGTGATGGAGTTTTACAGGATCATGAAAGTGTAGATGAACCTTCTCTATTCACCAGATAGTATAAGTTGGGTTTACAGAAATCTTGAAAAAGATTCTGGTGAGGAATGTGTAGTGGCCAATTTTATGTGTGGTAATTGATTAAAGGATCCATGGTCAGGAAAAAGATGCTGAGCTAAAAGTTACCCTCAGCGAGCCAACTTTCGGGAGATAATTGTATTTTCCAGCGAGACGATGATCCCATGCACGTATCAAGCTACTTGAATGAGGGTTTTTTTTTGCTAGAATGAAGCTAAATCTTCTCCTTTAGGTCTAAATTCAGTAGGAAAAAAACAGAAATCAATGAATAAGCTAAAAACTGGCATTGATGAAGACTGGAAATCATCCCTTTTCTGAATATTGCAGATGTTTATACCTTTTGTGTGTAAGTAACATTTTGAAACACTTTTATCAAGACTGAAGCTGGTGATAATAAATTTTTTTAAAATATTTGTAAAAGTAGGATTACATCAACATAAATATCAGTATATCAGTTTAAAATATTTACTTTTGTACCAATTTTATTCTGCAATAAGCGGTACGGAATTAGTACATGAAACTGAAACACTGAAACACTTTTTCCTATTGTATTTTTTATACCTGAAAGCATCAGATGGCATTCAAATAAGTAAACATATTTCAGCAGGCAACTAATGAAGAAGTTATCAGTTGAAATCGTAATGATAATTGTATTTAAATACCTGAAATCTGTTATAGCGGGTAATTTAACACTCACTTTTCATACATAAATCAAAGATTAAATAAAACAAGGAAATATACTGAAGCACCTTAGAAACGCACTACTGGTATTTTTCGATGGAAATTAATTTATAATGCAGATGTTGTGCAAGATTCAAAAGACAGGTGTGGCCATAGAAGCACAAAATTTTCCTGTTGCTTGAAAGTGATGAAAAACTCTAGTATCATGAGGATGCACTTTTTTCTTTGCCGAATATGTAAAGATCTTAGTGGCATCCAGAAAAAGGGACAACAATGGCTGTCAGGACAACATTCAGATAGATTTTCTATTCGCAAGACTCCTTGAAATATGGAAGGTTTGTCCTGTGTGATGAGAATCAATGGCGTCCTGAATCGAGATACATCCGCTACCCGATCTGTCACTCTGCAGAAAAATACTCATTGTGGTAACTCTCAACTTCACAACGCTACCTCCTCAGCTGCTAAAAGTTGTTTACGAGTGAAATAACGATTTATCTGAGTAGAGAAATGGCTTGCCACCATTGCCTAGTCTAATGTCTGTAGTTGTTGATTCATTATTGGAGTCGCCGGTGAAGTTGTTGACTGAGTATTGGACCGATTCGTGAATATCTTGCATTACCTCTGGCAGTACGTAGACATCTGAAGGTGACCACTCCTCTCGTTGACCTTGCAAATTGTGAGCTGGTTTAGAGGCTGTAAACAGTTCATCTTCGATGATTCCGCCGGACTTGACAGTATTCTCTATGTGGTTTGGCAAAAGGTGGACTCGTTACACCGACAGGACTCTATCACTGTGTTGACTATTCATCTGTCGTCATGGCAGCTTAACTCATCACTACGGCCTTCTCCCACTGTTCTGCTGTCAATCTCTTGGCATAGCGAAGTCGTGCTCAGAGGCATGTTCGCGAAATTATTGAGGAACCTTTTTCTCTCTGCCAACCTCTGTACAGTTCGTTTCACGGTCTCATCTTGTGCCGCAACGTCCGGTTTATGCTGCCTCTGCAACATGCGTTTAAATACACTAATGTTTTTGCTAGAGATATCAATGGGTCATGACAATTAATTTTACTCTAGCAAGTTTATTTGTTTTCTTGGTTATTTAAAGATGTCGCGTTTTCAATGTAAACAAATGTATAAGCGACACTTGGAAATCGTGTACGTTCCTCATGGCGTACGTCTGCTGAAAAGTAGATGGGAAATGGCAGTTTCATCTGCACCCTTTGCGTTCTACCACATCCTCCAGTCTTTAGAACCTCCCCACGAATTGGAAAGTAGGTAGTTTGGATCGTAGGAGGCAAAATGGAAATAAGCGGAAAGCGGAGTATCCAGATAATGCCAACTCAAGAAAGCTGGTACAAAATGAAAATGAAACAACAGCACCATGAAGTAATAAGTAACCTTTTCGTCGTAATAACGCTTCCACAAAATCAATAAAAGAAAGGTATTCAAAATGGCGAGTCCTAGAGGAAAAAAATATATTAATATTTTATATTTCTGAAGTAAAATCGGTCCATCCAAACACCGCACGTGTATCTTTTATTTAGAGAATCTCTTGAAATAATTCTGTTTTTTTTTAAATGTAATCATAACAGGCGACTATTTTCACTGCTTAAATGGTCTTGCTACTGATTTTATCGTGTACGAATTTCCATCATTAAAATAATGTTCTTTAGCCGACGTAGATGCATTTCCACGAACTATTAGTCTCTAATGACCGTGCGGCATAGAGGAGCTCTGAATATTCAAAAAAAAAATGTTTATTAAACTTTTAGTACGTTAAAGATGCATTTTTAATGTTAAGCAAACATTTTGGCCACCTTGGCGTCTATCTAAAACAAACTTGTGATAAATCCACATTTTACTACAAGCAAGAAGTTGATTTGATATGATATTCTAGATATTGCACTTGTGAGTCGGCAATTATGGCCGCCAAAGTACGTGCGCGGGAGAGAGAGAGAGAGAGAGAGAGAGAGAGTGTGTGTGTGTGTGTCTGTATATACTGTAAAAATAAGTAATTTTCATTTTCACTCCTAGATGTCAGTAATGTGAGGCATGCATGAACGGACTATATACCATCAGTCAACCCTAAAGACGAGTAGTTTTATCCACATAGCAACCCCGGGTTTTGGTTATCCAGGGGCCAGACTAGCGGCCCGCTACTCTTCCGTACAGAGACTGTCAGGGGCGGACAGCCCGCCCTTTCCAACAACAAAAGAACGTACTTATCGCTGTTGTGACAGTTGAAGTAATAGTATCCAAATTTGCTTATAGTGTTCTGAGTTTCGCTTACAATCAATACACAAGATGATTCACAGCGTGATCTGTACCGGCGTTCCCGACAGAGGGCGCCAATATCAATTTGTCGAAGACTCAGCAAAGACTTCAGCTTCCAATGTCGCTCCTTGATTTTTTTTTTCCATACGCAGTCACCCTAATAAATTGCTATTTGTCCATTCTGTCTGTTTCTGTTTTTGCGTTCGGAGTATCTCGGCCTCGGCCTGGGAGGGTAGGTAGGTAATTAACACTCGATTTGAACTTCCTGGGAATGCAACTAATAAATATTTCCGGGGAGGAGCAGGGAGAGACGTCTCTAGTTTCCTTCGTTACGCCACTGGCTTTAAGATTGAAGACTCCGTGTTTCTGGGAGGTTTTGCAGCTCATCCGCAAGCCCATCCTCACTTGTTTTCAAGCAAAAGGGCCGAAGATTCCTGAACCAGGTGAGAATAGATTAAACGGCAGGCTAAACAGCAAGGGACCTGCCAAGAGTGTTGGTTGGCACTTCCGGGTTCATGGGGATTCGGGTCGCGCACCTCCGACGTCTGGCGAAGAATGTAAAGGATGGGCGAAGATGGCACGACTGCAGCGACCATCACGTGATTTCACAGCCTTTACTGCGACGGGTGTGGCAGAGTGCGTTGTCTTTTCTGAAGAGTTGTGAGCGGTCAGCTGAAACTGACCGCAGGACTGGTCGATCAGGTGTCCGTGAAAGGGAGAAAATCAAGCCTACCTGGAATAATCTGCGTGTTTGGAAACTAACGGCCCACCACCAATGCTTATTTTTTGAGCGCCTGGAGCAAGGATATGCCGCCATAACCTTTACAACCAGAATAATGGTACTACAGCGAAGACAGGCTCCCCATATAAATCGTTATAGACATGCATTGAGCAGCTACAAGAATGTCAGCGATGTTTGGCAGCAGATTCCTTCGCCAGCAAGGTTTTGTTTCCATCATGGTGATGCAGAAGTCGTCCAAACATTCTAGGCACTCCCATGAACATCTGCTGTGACCGATTGCGGGTCGCTAATGCAAGTGAAGCGAAACCAAACATTTTACCCTCTTGTGGAAGCAGATCGTCGCCAGTTACCTGGTCAAAGCAATTATTGTTTGCTTGTTTTTTTATTCCCATGCTCTTGTATTGTCTTCCAAGAGGGTACGAGGGCGAGAGGCTGCGAGATCTAATCACGTATCTTGGAGCCCAGTTTACTTCACCCGGAGCGGCTGGTTCGGCCGCTGTCGCGGGTTGACGAAGTCCCAGTGTCGGACGCAGGCAGTGTTAGCCAAATCTGCTCTCAGTCTCGCCACCGTTTACTCTCATTTCTCAACAAAACATGGCGGATAGAGCAAGTTCCGTCACGTTGGCAAAGATTACGAAATTGTTCTGATTATCTTGAAATCCATCAGTACTTGTCCAATATTTTTGTACATATTTTTAAAAAAAATCCTTTAAAAAGTAACTTATTGCTGCTTTGGAAAATTTTATATTTTTTTTTAAAAAAAAAACTTCATTTTTATGAGGTACTTTTAATAAATTAATATGCAGGTACCGAAAGGAAGGTGTCTGCTCGCTTCCGTCTTTGTCATAATTCTTGCCCGATGTTCATTCTCGTCGCTCTTGTCCACCCCTCTTTCCGAAATTGCATGATATTCTGAAGGGATCTGCAAAGATCGCGTGTGAGAATTTAGAACAACAGCTGAACGTCACTAATTTGGGTATCTTGCTCCGGCCCCTATAGTAAAAGAGAGAGAGAATTCTTAAGACCTGGTGTTTCCCTGCATTTGGAGAATTGTCGTCCGTTAGGTTTTACGATATATTTTGTGACCACATTATTGTTTAGATATCCAATTCAGCTTGCATTTGCGTCGTTGTCTCTTTAAAGATTTTACTCATTCAGCCGAAAATGCAAACAGAAATTCTTTATTATCAGTTTCGTTTGATGATAACCGTGAGGTTCTTAGCCCTGTTTGCTTTCCGTCCGAGCAGAGACTAACCAGCGGATATTCTACACCTTCTCTCCGTTAAAAAATGCAAACGGAGTTCCAGCCTGAAGCGCGAGCGCGCTGGCTTGCAAATCATTTCGTTTTATTTTAATTCAAGTATGTTTAAGTTTTATTCATGCCTACTTTCTCATTACTTGGTTAAAATAATATGTGTAGGCGTATTTTTTTTTGCATTCCCGTGTGCAGCCATGCTTCCGTGTCTGCAGACAACCCCTTGTGACTCTGCCTTCCTCGTGTGAGTCAGTTTCTGGCACCGACCAACCCAGAACTTGGCGGTGAAGGGATCTTTGGCGAGTCAGACTCGTTGCAATATTTGTACAAAAAAAGGTGTTGGTGGGAGAAAAACAAACAAACAAACAGAGGTGAGATATTAAAGAAAGGTGCGTAAGTGCGTCGAGATGGCTTCAGGTGGGCTGAATATCTAATAATTAAAAGTGGCGAGGCCGAGGAGTGGTTAGGGTTAATGTTATGACCGTGAGACCCGTAAAAAGGAGAAGCGAAGTGGAATAAAGGGAACTGGTTCCACGTGGCCGTATCGAGCAAAGAGAGGGGCGATAAACGAGTTCAAAGCAGCAGGGGGCTGGCTGGAAAGACGGTGTTGCTTTTTTAGGAAGCAGGGTTAGTCGTTTCTCGGCAAGATCGCATCGTTTCGGAGGGGAGAGGCGACACAAGAGAAGGCTTGGACACGGCTGTCCCCCCGCGATAACGCCTTCCCAGCCGTCGTCAGGAACAGGCCGGTCTCGGATTAAATGGCTGGCTTCACCTAACGCGGCTTTTAAGTGTTGGTTAACATTCTACTTTTGTCGTTCGTCTTGGTCGGTCGTCCCCTTTTCTTCCGGACCCTATGGTCGTTTTCCTTTCTTTTAGGGAACTGTCATTTTCAGTTTCCACGCGCCGCATCCCAGACATCGCGTCTTTCGGCTCGTCAACCCTAAAATACCAGACCCCCGCATCGATTTTACCGGGGAGGGGTTGTTGTTGTTGTTTGAAGTTCGATTAACCGTCTAAATATTACTCAGAGACAGGCGGCAGTTGGTGGGTGGGGGAAAGAGAAAGACAATAAAGGGAGATGCGGTTCAAACCTTCGACCTCTCGGGATCTGATCGTCTTTTGATTTAACCGAAACAGCGGCAGAAGAGACGAAATTCTCGCGTGCGCTGATGCGCTTCCGGGAAGACGGGAAGCAGGTGAAAGAACAATGAAGCACGTTGAAGGTTATCGCTTTTCCCAATTATTAAATAAATATAAAAGGAAAAGAGGAAAAATCCTAAATACTGTGAAAATCGATTTGCATCTAGAACCAGAAGGGAATCGGTACGTCAAGCCTTTGGTCGATCTATTCTATTTTTAGCTGACTAATTTGATGGCTTTAAACCTCGTATCGATGGCCTGATTGGCGACATCATCGTGCATTTAAGTTGTTTGCTTTTTTATTTAATTAACTCTCACTATACGAGAGAAGTCGCATCTGCTTGTTCTTTAAGTACCGACATAGAAACCGGTTTAACCGATCTTTAGCCTCTCTTATATCGAACGTCGTGTGTGCAAATGGCTCTGGGGGCCTCTTTCCTGAGTGTGCGTAGTGGAAATGGTCCTTTGATTTCCTGTGGCTGCTATTAAAGACTAGTTCTCGCCCGGTGTTTCGTGTTTCAATAAATATAGGCTCATGGTGTGCTTGCTGGTTTGGCTAAAGAGAAGGATCATGAGAAATTCCCTGTTCCTTAATTGTTTGAAAAAGTCACAAATTTTGAGGAACTAAAATCAGCTGTCGATGCTATCGAAGTCCGCCTACCGCACTGAACTGTGATATAACAGGATGACGTGGCTGATACGGTTATTGGCTGCAGTGCTATTTAGCCGAGTATAGTTCAGTTGTTTGGTGAAGATTCGATCGTAAACAACGGCACTAACACAGAAGACCGTAGTTGCGAGCCATTACGATAAATAACGTGTCCTTATAAATTCCTCGCCACCTATCGACCAAACCGACGGAGAAAGAATTTCTGAATAACTGCTTTCTTATTTGAAGTAAGAGTTTGCTGGTTTTGTTGAGAGAAGTGATCAAGGATGGGTTAATTAATTTGATAAATGTAGTTAAGTAGAAATGATACGATGAATTCTAACTTGATAAGTCTAACAAGGAAATCAATAACGCAAGTAGTCGGGGATGGGTTAACTCGGTAACATTAGCAAAAGAGCATAGACGAGTAGAGGATGGGTTAAGTGGATAGCAGTGAACAAAAGCTGTGGCAGGTGGCCCAGTGCTAGTGTACCATCATCCTTCTGTGTTTGGGGGATAGAGTTCAGTTCCCACTCGACGAACCGTTCGTGGCAGGGTTCCTTTTATCCGTACCATTCGGCTGGCGCAGCTTTCCTCCCGTCGTAGCTAGACGGGAGAAGTGATGGCGGAAACTTTCCATTTCCTGCGGCAATACGCAACCCCGGCCTGGGATGGCACGCGGAACGTGAGAGAAACGCCATTCCGGAGCGACCCTTCCGTCTTTTTTAAAGCACCCGACAAAGGGAAAGCAGAGCGAGGAATCGGCTTCGGTTTTTGTCACGCGGTTCGCGCGCGCGAGGCTGAAACCAGACATACTTACTCGTGGGTTTCCATCAGAGATTCTGTCTTTGTTCATCGTCGCTTTATTCGCTGCTTCTCTTTCGGGTTGGGACTCCTCCAGCTGCTGCATCCTCTGATCCAGTCAGGAACACGCCGAAGCTAAAGCGCACTGGGCCCCGTCATTGAAGGGGCTCCAAAAAAAAACTGTTTAAATAATGACAGACTATTATTTGAGTTTTAGAAATCCATTGATAATTTCTTTTATAAATTTACCAAAATTTGGTCATTTGTGTCTACTAAGATTTTATTATTTGCATTTTGACTCTTGTTAGATATTTAAGAATGCTTCAGAATTAAGATTCCGCAACGATGATGTTTGGACAACATTCCAGTATTTTACATGCAGCTTCTCTTTACCATCTGCAGCTCATTCGGTCGGTGAGTTATTGATTTGCCTTTAATCATCCTGTTGGAACAGATGAAAGGAATCCGAAAGATTTCCAGAAACATAAAACTCTCTTTCTTAATTTTTTTTTTAGAAAAACGGCATCGTTACTTTACTTTAATGGAGGAGCGATGGAACACCAAGGTTATTTCAGAAAAATTGAGCCGCTTTTCTTGCAATCAGATACGACAAATGCATTTTGTGAGCCTGAGGGGGGGTTCCTCGCTCCCAGAGAGACGGCCACACCCAACAGCTGGGCACCGTTCGGCGGCCTTCTCTGGGTTAGAACAAAACCCTGGGGGGGGGTTGTAACCCTGTTATAGGCTCGCGATGACGATTTTTCACCTCGTTTTGCGGCTGAACTGATTCGTGGTCTGCCAGACTCGTGTTTCTGGCAACAGAGGGCCGATGTATCCCTGTTTTTCCGGTTCATCACAACGGATTCTTGACGGCGATAACTGACCGTTGGATGGCGGAACGCAGACAACTCGACGTTAACGCCACCCGGCCACCGGCTAACTCCTCGAAAAGCGAGCACCTTGCGTGGTTCTTCTTCGGCCACCGGAAGCCTACCAATTTCCCTCCCCCTAATTGTTGTTCAATTTTATTCAGCTTCTTCATCAGCTGGCGAAGCTGTTTCTCTTTTCTCCCATCCCCCCTCCACCCGCCGAGTTCGTCCTTGCTTCTCGTCAATGAAGCCATTTTTCTCTGCGTAGGTCGCTTATATCCTTCTCCCTTCCGAGTGTGATATCACATTCTGAATTCCTTAATCTTACTTGTATGCAATTATATATTCTGAGTTAACCGTAAAGTCCACTTGATAAATAGACAGAGAAAAGATGTATCCACGAGTAAAGCTAATTCTCTTTACATTAATTAACTATATATCTCTCTCTAGTGACGTCATACATCTCTCTGTAATGACGTCATGTCCCCCCTCTCTCTCTCTCTCTGTCTGTACTGACATCACCTCTCTACATCTCTCTGCTAAATCTAGGCTATCGAGAGATTCAGAAAAACGATGCTTACCGTTTTACTTTCACGCGTGAATAACAGTCATTAAGAATTTTTAATTTCACATTCTGATTTAACTAATAACACACAGAAGGACATCAAAACAAAACTAAATAAGTCACTGTGACGAAAGTTCGGCGTAAGAAAGAGACTTCCAATTACAGTCTCAGCATCGATCACGTGTCTGTAAAAATGGCCGACTGCTAGGGGCGGAGCGAGTGAGTCTTCACGAAAGACCGCCGCTGGCCGATCTGGATTCGCTGACATTGGATGGCTCGTATATTACTATGGTCGATGATAACACACACACAAAAAACTATTTGACTGCCTTTAGAGTTTTCATAATGTTTACAAACAAATGCATACTTTTCGTTGATGAAATATTTCATTTTCTTGAGAGAGCATTTTGTAAAATTTGTTGCTTAATTAGAAAAATTACTTCATATTCTTTGATATTTCGTTCTAAACTAGTGGAATTAGAAATAAATGGGCTGTTCTTAATTATAAGTAAATCGGGCGCTAAGGTCTTAAAGGTCTATCTTACAACCGTTTATTGTGGTGTAGGGTTTTAGTTATAAATCTACTGCAAAGACACACACACACACATAGATAACAGAGTCAGATAGATGGACACAGACAAAAACACACAGGGAGACAGATACACATATATAGACAGACACATACACAGAGTCAGATAGATGGACACAGACAAAAACACACAGGGAGACAGATACACATATATAGACAGACACACACACACACATAGATAACAGAGTCAGATAAATGGACACAGACAAAAACACACAGGGAGACAGATATACATATATAGACAGACACAGACACACACAGAGAGAGACCAGAAGTGTTTTCTACATTTTTTTGAAGTTATGAAATCCATGAATTAGAAAGTAACTCGTCAGTGGTTATTGTATCAGTTCCATATTAATTTTGGCCCAAATGGTTTAATAAAAATTAAACATTAGATTAAGTTCATAATTTTGAATATTTCTAACCAGTAAATAGATACCAACGTAGAAAACAAAGCCACGAGATTATACTGATTTTCTAAAAGAGAAAAAAAACTTGTCTTTGCCTGAAAAAAGACAGATTCTATTTTTTTTAAATTTTATATATGTGAACAAAATTGTTTCCTTCTCTAATGCAGAATAAGCCCAGAAATGGAGGAATAAAGGGCTGTTTCGATGTGAGAACGCATCGAAAACAAAGCTTTTTCTTTGCGTAATCCTGTCCTGACTTCAGGGCCTGGAGGACATCTGAGGATCGAGCGAAGAACGGGAGGTGCGAAGCATCAGCCTCGAAGACCAAGTGAGTAGCCTGAGTACGGCTGAGGGGATTCCCGAGCAGGAGTCTGGGTGCGGGCCGGTCGAGCATCATTAGTTACCCACGAAACATCTGTCACAAGTACCAGACAGATCGTTAGTAAAGCCTCTCTTCTGTTTAGCTGTGGAATGTAACCCACGCGGGCAAAGAACGGATAGGAACCGCACTGCTGAAAGTCGCTCAAACAAAGTCGGATCCCAGCCGAGAGTCGAAGCAGGTCCCTTATTTACCGTAACACGGACTCCCGTCTTCCTAAAAGACAAAGAGGCAACGTAAGTACATTGGAAACCGAAACATACATGTCAGAAAGACGAGTTCTGGCGTTACATCTTATCGCTGGTGTCACCTGCTTCGTCAGGCATTCTCCCGGCCTGTGAGTAGTCAGGTCGCCTCCGATATCGGGTTAATTGTCCAGCTGTTTGGACCGATGGTTGAGACCCAAGTTCGGTTTTCTTTTTAGAAGACCTTAAAATTAAAATTATTCTCTGGACATCGGTGCACCTTTAAGATCTCCGGCTACCGGTTACCGTCCATCGACAGCGTGGCGTTGTGCGCGACTCGAGTGACAATTTCCCCAGTCGTCCGCGTGGTTACCAGTCCAGAGTTTGTCGAGACAGAAACACGGGAACTTAATGAGTTTAGGAAACTCACGAAACTCACTCACACTGGCGAACGTTGTCAGGGACGGGGTCGCGAAAGGTCCTCATCGTTTTCTGTTTACGCCTAAACGATCGATCACTCGGCGCGTGCCTTTTTGCTTAATTAATATGAAAATCAATCTTAGTCAGGTTATCGTTTTTAAAAACCCACGCGGTGGAAGGATTTTAATTAAATTCTTCCGTTTGATATAAACATTTTACGTCGGGACCTGAATACATCGCCCTGCACTTTATCGCTTCAAGCCGACGTAAATGAGTTAATTTAAGCCTAATTCTATTAACGTAGTCGCCGTTAGAATCCATTTTCGAGAGTCAGTTTGAGTTAATGTCTGTTGGTGCTTCGGGATAGAAAGGGAACCAGTCAGCGTCACATTTCTAGGTGAGAACACCTCATGGATCCGCGACGGCCGTAAAAATGTGAGGTCGCTTATACTAGATTAACGCCATTAGTAGTATCGTTGTTACTTCATAGGTGGCAGCACTCTGGCCGTTGAAAGTGGATGGGATCTGTTGTAGACGTTCTGGCAAAAGAGGCCGTGAGCCCCCTACAAGCCTTCGTGAAGGGTGGATCTTCCAATGAGATTGGTCAGCTATAATACACAGCGGCGGGAATGGGGCCCATGGAAATGGGAAAGTCCCTTTTCGCGTTTTTCTTCTTTCCTGCTATCTCCATCACCTGCTATATTTTGTGGGGGCGTCATAGTTGGGCGGTTCCCAGTTCGAATCCCGGTCGGGACTGCGTTCGGTTTTCCTTCTCCGCCATCCGGCCGCGTGAGCTTCCTCCCATTTCTGGAAATGAAGATTCCTCCTAATAGCGGATTTCCGGGTTCATACAGCGGGTGGTTTCTGAACGGCTTGGTACCCCAAGAGACGCCCTCAAGACCGTTACGGTCAGCAGGGGCGGAGATTCGATAAGATAGCCGTAGAATAGCAACGGAAACAGCCTAAGAGCTGGGGTCAGGCTGGAAAAATGAGGTAATCGGAAACCAGCCATTTGTTGGCATTAATCGCCATCCAACAACAGACTATACGATGGATTTGATTTCACGAGAGAGGGGGGGCCAGAAAATCTCTAAGCAAGAACGCGAAGAATGGATTAAATCATGAGTTCCTGATATTTCCTGAAATAAGCCAACATATTAATTAATATTTAGGCTTTGGCCAATGAGTCTCGTAAGAATATTTGCATGGATTACCCACAAATATTTGTTTTCTTCGTATATCCAGTCGATAATCATTATTTGATCGAGAGTTCGATATTCCAGATTATCGCGAAGGAAGCTGCTGTGGCGTACACGACTTTTCTTTGGTTACGCCGGAAGTAAAGAGGTTTCCCCTCAATCGCTGCTTATAATTTATTTACTTTATTTACAATTCTACTGCTACACTGTTTATTTTAAGGAGCAGTCTAGCCAATTTGTAACGGTTCCCTAATATTTCTAATTGTGGATAGCGGCTCAAGCCAAACATCCACAGCCACTTGTAGTTCTAGCTTCAGACACCCTGGAGAATTTGTGTATCAGTTCCCTCAGAACCCTTGTTCTGAGAATTTAGATAAGAACTGATATCCAAACTAGATCTGCTTATTGATTAATCATCTTTAGGATATTCCAGATGTCGCTGTCTAGGGAATCTACGGGGAATTTTTTTGTAATTTCAGTCAGTCATCAATGCACTACTCGCTGTTACCTTTGTAACAACCACTCTCTCCCTTACTGCCGACATCTTGTTACACACAGGTGTGCGGAAAGAATCTGAGCTATGAGAAGGAGTGTAGAAAGTCTGTTGCAGTATTCCTCCAGCACTTACCTTCTGTTGGTACCTGTAATCTAAAATGTTGCTGATGATCGGGTTGAAGTTTAATTGCTATAAGCAGGTTAATTCTTTAATTAAAATGAGCTGATTGGATATGAATTAATGTTTGTCTCTCGCTCGTGATCAGAGATGGCCATGTGATTGTGAACACAAGGGTGTGTAAGGTCGTTGATAGTGTAGGTGGGGGGGTACTGCCAAGGAATATCTGATAAGGCCAGACAGCTCTTCACAATTACCCGGGGGAGACCCTATTTATTTTTTATTAGATGTGGGAGAAACAGAAAAGCACAACGTGCGATACGGAAAACCTAACCGGTCCCGACTGGGATTCAAACCGGCGCCCGCCCAGTCGTGGCCGGTAGTTAGTCTACTTTTCGATATAAAGGTTCGATGCCACATCGCCATTCTGGAAAACTGGAAAGATATTTGAGAAAATCTCCAAGAACGTCAGAGGAACTTGTTTATCTCGCCAATCAGCAGTCGGCAAACGCGCCCAAGTGAAGCTCACGCCAGGTTTTTATCTCCTTGGACACGCGGACATTTTTATATCCTTTCCGAATATTTACCGCGGTTATTTGCTCGGTAAAGGTTTCCTCAAAGCAATAAATAAGAAGAGCAAAACCGATAATCGAGAACGATGAGAGACCTGCTAAGAGAACTACTCCTCGTGGTTTAATCTGATTTATTTTGTTGCGATATTTGTGCAAATGCCTCCGTCTTCTGTAGAAATTCTTGCAAGTTCCGCATTTGGCAGGAAAATCAATAGTAACCACCTGTTATTTAAAAATGACCTTAGCGATAGTCTTCGCTAACTCGTTTGAAATACCTACTCCGTATTATCGGCAAGGAGATGAAGCCGATCTAAATTGCGATGTATGGCTTTGCCATACACCGGCGTCAGACGGGGTCTCTAACTTCAGCTTATTAAGATGGATCTAGTCTGGGGAAGACGACCCAGTCCGCTGCTCGTTCAACGCTGGCAGACAGATGATAAGAAAAATAGGTGTATTCGACATGAGTCTCTAACCGTTCGCTTTGAAGCACGCAAACACGGTAAAATTTCATTCCTTAACCTTTTTCCTTTTTTTTTACTACCACGTGCGATTTAATTTCCCATCAGCTGGGCGGCCCCTTCGTGTTTTCCTGTTTCTTTTTTTAAAAGGAGCGGAGTAAATTGAAGACTCGCGTCTTTTGAAGTGGAAGCCGCTCTTGCGTTAATATTTATCCCGGTAGCGATCGCTCCACGAACCGAGATTGTTTTCAGAAGAAGATCTCGGTTCATCGATTGCCTCTCTCTCTCTCTCCATCTCTCTCTCTCTCTCTCTCTCTCTCTCTCTCTCTCTCTATATCTCTCTCTCTCTCTCTCTATATCTATCTCTGTATTGACGTCATCTCTCTCTGTACTGACGTCATCTCTCTCTCTCTCTATCTCTGTATTGACGTCATCTCTCTCTGTACTGACGTCATCTCTCTCTCTCTCTCTATCTCTGTATTGACGTCATCTCTCTCTGTACTGACATCATCTCTCTCTCTCTCTCTCTCTCTATCTCTGTATTGACGTCATCTCTCTCTGTACTGACATCATCTCTCTCTCTCTCTCTATCTCTGTATTGACGTCATCTCTCTCTGTACTGACGTCATCTCTCTCTCTCTCTCTCTCTCTCTATCTCTGTATTGACGTCATCTCTCTCTGTATTGACGTCATCTCTCTCTCTCTCTCTCTCTCTCTCTCTCTCCCTGGAGTGGTTTCCCGGCTCACTTTCTCCCTTTGCCCGCATTGGACGATAGGCTGCTGTAAGATTAGAGCCATTCTTCTTTGTATCGTGTTAGGTTCGTACGGGTAACTTTCTGGCAGAGACTTTAATTGCATCCGAGTGTCCGGAGTTTAGCTTCTCTCTCGAGGAGGAAGACCCGCCGGAACCTGCGCCGGGATGCCGTCGCATCGCGACAGAAATGCACGATCGTGCTCTGTTTAATTAGCTCAACAACAAAAAACGTAGTAACGCTGGACAGACTTCGGTATTCATTCTGGATATAGATAAGTAAGTTTATGTTACAAGAGCTCAGCGTACAAAAGGAAAAATTAACAAATCTTTTAGAAAGAAAACAGTTTTTTTTTTCTTTTTCTCACAAATATAAACCCAGAGAAGCCCCCAAAAACATCCAAGGACAGACTGTATTTTATACACAAGAGAAAGAGCCTAACATTTTTGAGCTGGAGGGATCTGAGAATCCAAAACTGGATGTCGTCATGGTAGCAAATTCCTTTGTCGTTGTAGCTAATCTGTTCAAGTTTTTCAAACAAAATAAAGAATTCCCATGCAATTTCAATAAGTGTTCACACAGTTTGAGAGATAATAGCGCTGCCGTATTATCCGCCAAGCTTACGCAGGCGGAGGTCACGTCGAGTTTGCCGAGGATATGGGATTGGCGAATGAGTTATGCTCCATCGGTTGTAACTAATGGGGTTAAAGGTGTAAATCGCAGAGAGTTTATGATTCCACGAGGTACGCGCGAAAGAAATGGATATCTGTCCCTTATAAATCAACAAATTCTGTTGTTAAAAGAGTATTAATATTTAACACTGGCTAATACATGTGGAGTGCTATCCAAGTACTACTCGACTACGTCAGGGTAACCAACTCCCTCACGGAGCCGGTTTTGCTGAGGTGTGTTTGCATACCTGAAAAGCAAATGGTGTCTGATGTTTTACTTTTTAATTATTATTTATAACAAATACAATAGGAGAAGAACAGCTGGGAATACTTCATCTCTACTGTCATGTGCTGGTCATCCAGCATGTCTCTAAACCTACTAACAAATAAATGTTCAGTCAATTGTTTGCAATGCGGAAATATAAATCTTAAACGATAGTCTGGATTAAGTATTCTGGGATCTCGTGTTATCTACAAGAGCGACACAAGCACTGTTTTTACATCGATATCAGGGATTCTCGGGGGAGATGGATATTCCTGACGGATGCAAAAACAGAAAGGAAGAAGAACCAACTCAACAGACTTGGTGGACGACACCCGAAAGGTAATAGCCCCGATCTGAGTAAGTGAAAACTCTTTTGAAAAATGGCTGGGATAACAGATCAAGTTTCTGGTTTTGCTAAAATTTGAATTAATTCAGAAAAAAAAGGGGGTGAGCAAACTGCTGCAGCTAAAAAGAGTTGAAAGGAACATCTAGCACATACCATTAAACGTGGAGTCAGCCAGTTTTTAGGCGTATACGCAAGGCGAAACAGTTTGTAGGGGAAAATGAGGATGATTAGATACAACCCAAAAAAGGTGACTGCTGATGTCAAGAGAACCAATAACATCTCCAGTAATTATTTTGCTAGTGATTCTACTAAAACAAAAAGTTATGTGCCTATCCTCGAAGCTGAAATCCTCTATTTACATTAGTATTGTTGATACTGCTATTACAAAAGAACCAGAACTTCCATTGCTGTCTTAAATTAGATAAGCAGGAGGTCCTGATAATATCCATTTTAGATTTTTAACTTATCAAACAAATATCTTGCCTTTTGAGCAAAATTCTTGTTAAGAAATCAGTAATTACTGGGAAGTTACCATCCGCGTGGAAACATACGAAACTTACTCCATAATTCTTCAAAAAAGATTCTCTAGGAATGATCTCATTAATTAAAGACCAGTTATTTAAAAATTATCTCCAGGTAAAATAGTTGAGGGTGTTGTTAAAGAATACCATGCTTGAGAGTCAGCATGACTTCCTTCCTGGAATATCTCGCCTGGCTGATTTGCTAGAGTTCCTCAAAGACGTCACTAGTAAATTGAACAAAAGTAATAGTATGAATGTTCTTTATCTCAGATTTTTTAAAATCTTTTGATGCGATTTTACATAGAACTGCAAAAGTTTTGGTATAATCGATCATCTTTTGATATAGATTGCTCATTATTTACATATTAGGGAGATGTTTTCAAGGGCGTAGTCATTAGCAGAGTACCTCAAGGTTCGGCTTTTGGACGTATTCTTTTCTCAATTTTTATAGATAATATTGGCATTGGACTATCCAGTAATAATAATATGAAAACTGAAGTTGGTAAATTGTTTGATAGGGGTTACTAATCGTGATGACACTAAGATTCTGCAACCTTATTTAAATCTTTTAGCGGATTAATCTAATATGGGAAAACAGAAATGTAATTTTTCCAAATGAAGGCACGAAATAAACTACTCCATGAACTGGATAGCGCTGCCATTACAACAGTAGCTGATGAGGACTTAGGTATCATAGTATGCCAGTATTTCGAAATGTCAGCAGCAGTGGATGAATGTCTATCACTCGGTACAGTCTTAAGCATGATAAATCATATCATAAAGGTTAAAACGTTGGGATTCCCATTTTGTCTCTATAAGAATTAGTTAAACACTTTTGGAGTATGCGGTACAGGGCTGAATCTTCTATATACAAAGGATATGGATATTTTGGAGAAGGTTCAGGGTATTACTTGGAAAATTGGTAATGGACGTGGTCCTTTTATTGAAGAAACGTCAAGGCCTGTTGCCTACAAACTCTTCGACTCGACATGGCCGAGGTATTCAAGATTTCTTTCTGATATGGAACGCGTAATTCTAGATAGATTCCATTAATGTCAATAACATCTTATATATCACAAAGAGTCGTAACTGCCTGATAAGCAAAACTCACGCGCGAGGCAGCGTTTGCCTGGAAGATGGCGCAAATATTTACCACGTGATTTAGAAATCTACCGCCATCTTTGTAACTTTCCATATGTCGCGGTCGTGTCCCTTATCCGGAACACTAACCAAACGGGGAAGGAGGGAGCGTGACACCGGAAACCATGGCCGCCACGAACGTCCCCCCAGCTGTACTTCGAGTTCAGCAGACCTATCGAAAGTATCTACCAGAATTCTACTTTTTTTTTTATGGAGTGCCCCCGGGGGGGAATCAATGTGTCCGGCTGCGAAAAGGAGCCTAGCTGATCTCGACTGGGATTCGAACATTGGCCCTCAAATTTGGCAGTTTACCGGGGGAGATGATGATAACCTCGCCTCTCCTCTCCACTATGTCAAATATTTAAATCTGCGTTCCTGCAATCACATTTTCATAGCATTTGATTGGATTTAGATCTGGAGAATTGCCTTTACCTTAATAAGAAGTTCTTTCAAATAGTTTGATACGTGCTTAGGATCATTGTCTTTCTGGAAAATATAAGTATCCCCCCACCAAACAATTTTCCTGCTGACAGTTACTTTTATCTAAGCAACCGTCTCTCGCACCAGTTGTTTCTCGTTCAAATTGCCTTAAGATATCTCCAGGCGCCACTTACTCCATGCATGCGATGGATAAAGATGATTCTTTGTACTTTCGCCCTTTTATAGAATTCTATCCTAAACCCTGGAAGTTTCTTTTACATGCACTCCGGAAAACTGTAGTGATTTGGTTTATTTCTTTTCCTGGTTTCTCTTCTGCACAATTCGCTATTGTACAATTTACTTTTTATTGCTTGGAAACCAATTATGGCGTTTCTTCCATTCCCCCTGCAAATATTTGAAAACCTTTCCCGCCATCTCCGGTTCCACTTTGCTTCTACTTTTCTCTGTTATTCCAACTGCTTTTGGTAAACAACCATTTCAGAACTAATGAATCCAATTGTTGATTGCTCTCAACGTAACTTGTATCGTGGGCTGTTACATCTAATTTTGCAAACATTTTTTTTTTCCTCCCGAAAATCCTTCGTTCCTTTCTTCCATTGCCAGCCCCTTGTACCTCTTGGGCCTCACGTTTGAGGGTAAATGAACCAAACATAAAATTGTTCACGTGTAATCATTTCGATCAAAGTACAACCAGGTGCACGTAGTTTTTTCAAGTCAAATTCAAATTTAAACCAGCCTCAACATCTCTTTCAATATTCATCTGGGATCAATTTATTTTCAAGCTACAATAAACAATACATAATTAGTTTGTGGAGATGAAGGTATCGCCAGAATCTTTTCTGTATTTCATGCATGAGATCACTGGTTTACGCAGGTCTTTTAAAAAATCCCTGTAAATATATCTGAGCAATTATATTTGTCAGAAGACTAATCGCTCTAAAGAGTTTGTGTATTTTTCGAGACACTGTCTATTTACTTGTGAATTAATGTTACCAAACAAAGGAAATGGTACTCTATCGCTCATCTACAGTGCCTGGGAGTTTCAATAAACTCCGGTATATCGTATCTCCGTTTCACCGCCACTGTCAGCATTGATTATTCCTGTAACACGTGACCGAGAGTATAGCAGTGAGGTCAGGAACATCTGTGGGAAGCATGAAACACGGTAACTTGCGGATTCTTTGCACAATTATTCAGCGTTGTGTCGAACTGTTCCCCGATGGGCAAGCATTGATATTTTTATCACTGCTCTGTTTAGACTGGTAGGTGTACAAGATGCGCTCAGAGGGCATTTCAGATCGAGGAAATAAAGCAGGCTGGCTGCCGCATGAAGCCAACGTCTCAAACAGAGCCCAGGATTTCGCTCCGGCGGCTCTGGCCAGACATGGACGGTGCTTCAACCTCACGCTTGATGCTTAAGTCTTGGAAAAGCAGGCTGGCTTCCAGAGAACGTTTTACAGTTTGCCAAAACGTAAAGTAGCAAACTAGCTTTTTATTAAGTACCATTTAATAAATATGTGTTATTTAAATACATAACAAGCAGTATTATAGTTAAGCACGTTAATCCGAAACACTGGGTTATGCTGTGATGTAATAAGCATGCTTCTGTAAAAGGGGAACGAGCGCCACCACCCGGGTTCGGAAAACTGTCCACGTGCGGGACTGTTAGACCTTGATTCAAAAAAACTGAGCTGACAGCGACTGGGAGACAGTCTGCAGGCTGTTTAAGGTAGTGATAACCTGGGCCCCGCCACCAGCAAGGGATGGCGTTGGTCGTGAGGCCTGTCTTTGGGAAAGACGGTCACTCAACAAGCCGAAGTGCGACTCCATCTTCTCCGCAGAACTGTCCAACCACACCTTTTATTTGGTTACAGCGTCCAATTGCTCCAAACTTTAAATTCACTCGGCGAGCGCGAAGTGAAGTCCACTTTCTAACTTAATTCCTACTCAAGCTAACGTCGAACTGCTACGTCTGTGGTTATAATACTAAAGGACAAAGTCACTTTCCTGGGACTGCGGAATGGGACTAAATCTGATCAAAACTTGACAGGAGTAAATATAAAGCCCAAAAAGACACAAATCGTGTAATTAATATTTTTAGAAAACCACGAAGCTGTTTCTTTATATATCAATGCGTTCAAAGGAATTTTAAAATTTATTTTTGTAAATTAATTATAAAAACAGAAAAATAATCTCAATTTCTAATAAGAGAATGGGCTTCTAGAGAATTTAAAGCAACTTTCTGCTGCGCTTCGGAGTTATTGGATCTACTTCTGGCTGTTGTTTTAACGATAAGTTATTGAAGGGACAAATAAAGACAATCTATTGTCTCCCTTTCTTCATAAACTTCCGATTTAAATAGACTAGTCAAAATGCGCTATAATTGCGGTATGAAAAGAATGTGATGTTCTTTTTACAAAAGTGCTTCATTTTTACGTACACAATGATTTTCTGCCATATGACTAGTAAGGGACGGATTTCCAGGTCTATCCTTCGTCACTAACTTTTTGTCCGTAGATCGTAAGAAGTAATCACTGAAGCGTAGTTTTAGAAATCTGCTCTAATGATGAGGTAATATATTCTTTAGCTTTTTGCAGCAGTTTTCGGAAGTAACGGTTTGGGCTCTCAGAAGTTCGGTTTTTTTGTTGTTCTTTTAACTATCGAAGTAAGATGCCCGTCTATAAAAAAAACGTTTCTCAAGTGTGCATAAATGTACAAAATTATTTCGTCTGCTTAATTTTCTTATGCCTGATACAACAAAGCAGTCCACCATGCGCTGGACGGAGAATCGTTTTATTTCGTCTTTAATGACTATAAACAACCGAAAACGTGGTATTTACACAGCTTAGATATGAAAAATTGCAAATGTCAAGCAAAATGCCCAATAGATTTTTGGTTCTCTGTTTCAATTTTTAAAGATGATGTACAGATTATTCTGTCCTGCAATTAGCATCAATAAAATTTCCTATCTGCGTAAATAATTAAGTATAGAGAAGAATATGTTTTAAGTCAACTAATCCTTATTAACAAAGGGCAAAAGATATGTAATGTTGTATTGATCGAAATGGCATTCACTATTTAAAACAGTGTAGAGGAAGAATAGAAGATTAGTATCATATTAACTGTGAGCCAGAAATACACTTGTGTGTGTGTTGATTCTTTGAGTATTTGATCAATATTCGTCGTTTCAACCTCCAAACCTATTATATCATTCGAGTTGTATTTAAGTTTCTTGTTTTATTAAAATGTCGTGCAGGAAAACAGGCGAAAGATCGTCTTTCATCTGTGCTGTAATCATTGATTCTAATAATCGGCATCGCATTATATTAAAACGTCTACAGAACAGTTTCTAAGTTAGAAGCATCCAGTCCAGCCATCCAGCCAATAGAGGAGCTGCTCTCGAGCTCTCTGCTCTCTCTCTCTCTCCCCTCTCGAGAGCTCTCTCCTCGAGAGAGATCCCCTCTCCGAGCTCCCTCCTCTCCCATCTCTCCCCATCTCGCTCCATCTCGCCATCTCGCTCCAGCTCTCTCTCTCTCCCGCGCCATCTCTCGCTCTAGCTCTCCTCTCTCGCCCTCGCTCTCTCCCATCTCTCCCCACTCTCCCATCTCTCTCAGCGCTCCAGCTCTCTCATCCTCTCTCTTCCTCTCTCCCCTCTCTCGCTCTCTCTCTCTCCTCTCTCTCTCTCTCGCTTCTCTATCTTCTCTCTCTCTCTCTCTTCCTCTCCTCTCTCTCTCTCCCTCCATCTCTCTCTCTCCTCTTCTCCCCTCTCTCTCTCTCTCCATCTCTCCATCTCTCTCCATCTCTCTCTCTTCCTCTCTCCTCTCTCTCTCTCTCTCCATCTCTCTCCATCTCTCTCCTCTCTCTCTCTCTCTCTCTCTCCTCTCTCTCTCTCTCTCTCTCAGAAAAGCTCGGAATAATAGGGAGCCGACAGAAGTGTTTTCACTGATTTTCTGACCAAACAAGACCGTAAACGATTACGTGCAAACAATAAATTTGCCGTCTGCGAGCGAAAAGAAAGTAAATGATGGTGGAAAAGCGAGATACCGATAGAAAAAAACAAACAAACTTCACGGGATGGTAAATAAGCCTGCAGAGAAAATTATGCTAAATAATTCAGTGTTTTCTTTTAAAAATTCCAGAAAATAGATCTATTACCAAAAACAAATCTTTAATTTGTGTTTGATTATTTCACTATGTCAATATTATACGGAAACTCATCACTGGCGTATTCCGTAATAAGAAGGTCGTTACTATGGGACCCCTCGTACGTCTGGGAACGAACGACCGAGCTGAATCGTGAATCATTCCTCGTCAGCTCCACGACGTTGACAGGGCCCGGCTGGTTGTGCGAACAGACCTGCGACAGGGCGTCCCTTTGACTAAGGAGCTACCCACCATCCACCTGCCACACTATTGTTTTAAGTTCTGTTCATCCTCTACATCATTTAAACGAGCTGTAACTTTCTTCATAACCCGACCACATGGCTGCTTCTGTCAGCGATGTGAAGCTTTTGTTGTCCCAATATCACTTATCAGGTGCAGGCTAAAAAAGACGAGTATCCAACGGGCGCAGGGTGGTTTGAGACACGCTACGCAAGAGGCAGAGACCGAGATAAAGCGAAGGCGGAAGGGGAAAAGTCCCCTTGAACTACAAAGTGGAGGCAATACAACGGAAAGGGCAATTTTTGCATCAATATGCGATAAACATGGCAGACTAATCTGAGATCTACATCTGGCTGTGATGTAATGGTGAGTTTCTCCACTCTGTTTGAGTTAGTGTTAAGTTATGCATTAAATAAATAATTTAAAGGGATTTCACTTTTGGCAAGGGCTGCCAATGCGATCTTTCAATTATTAGTAATCTCCCCAAAAAATCAAGCCCTTTATTTGTTGAGTATCCCCAAATCTGAAGCCCTCTTTTATAATGACGTTAAGCTAACTAAAAATAGCTGGCCATATGATCTCTGGTAAGTGGAATCAATAACATGGTTTTATGGGAGGCGAGTGACGTAGGACTGTTACTCGCCATTCAAGAACCAGCTACTATTCTCTAATACTGGCCAGATTACTTCAGTGTACGAACACGACGCATTCACCGTCTTCCAGACAGCGGAGACCCGTCCGAACGACTTTCAGGACGTCACGGAACACGGACCCTGGCGTTCCCTCGGCAACGACACGCGAAACGGGTTCGCTGTTCCTGGGACGATGATCACTTCCGGTCCCACCCATTCATATTTTTTTTTAGCTCAAACGCAAACCAGCTGCTAAAAGTCCGAGTGCATAACAGCTCCCTCCCCTCCCCTCCCCGTGCTTATTTCCCTTATTTTGATGGTCGGTGAAAAGGGGAGATGGTGAAGGGACGAACACGTCCGAGACAGGTGCGTTTCGGCTCTTCTGGCTGGTGAGAGCAGCGGAACCTCGACCGTCCGCCGCTACCCCGCAACCCGATCCCAGCGCCACCTTTCGTTCAAAGCACCACTTTACTGGGTATTGATCGTTATTGCAAACATTAAGCGGATCGATAGAGTATTGGCTTAGCGATGCGAGTTTTGGTCTGAGATGGGTGCGCTCCACGTGCTTTATCAACAAGAAACCAGAGTAACAGGGACATGTGACCCATAGGCGACGGCAGGTGAATATGGAAGAAGGTGACGAGGCGATAACAGGAGCTCCGGGACCAGACGGGGATCATAGCATAGACTAAGTAATACGCGGAGACTAAAATCCAGCGAAGTGGATGCTTGGGGAGGCGGATTCTTTTAGAAATTAAATCTTGATTCTTGTTTGAGATTTTTTTAAAAAATGCCTGGTTACTTTTTTGTCGTTGCTGTTGTTGTTGTTGTTGTGTTGTTGAGCAGTGTACACCTGGTTTTCCTTTTTATTCTGTTGTGCCTGGCTGAGTGACTTCTGGGAGATCTGTGGCTTTGGACCATTTTCCCCATTGTATCAGCGTCCTCCGGGGGTCTGTTGCGATTGTCTCTGGCGTCACGTCGGCGGTTGGATGTCTGTTGGTTCTGGGGCAGCAGAGGATCGCCTGTTCTGCAGATCTCATCTGCTGCTCGGCCAATATTCTTCATCCAATACTTGAGGTTCGGGTGGTGACCGCTCCTGAGCCGACTTAATGTGACTTGTTCTGCTCTGGTCAGTCCCTGCTCCTCCTCCCTGTTGATATTTTCTCCCCTCTCTCCGTAGATCCGTCGCAACCTGGGGTGTCCGATAGGCTGGCTCCTTGTCCATTGCCGAATCACTGATTTAGCAGAAGCGTATGACCACGAAGCCGATGTCTGATTTGCCTCAGTCCCTTCCTTCGCTTTTGCATCTACTAGCTCATTTCCTATAACCACACAGTGGCTTTGACACCATGTGAAGATTAGTTCGCAGTCGAGGTCTTGGAGGGTGTGGAGAGTTTCCAGGATTTCTCGTTCGTCGTCATCTAATGGGTTTTAGGGATGGATATTTTTGAGTTTCTGTAGCTGTAGCACCGCCATGCTATCGGAGACAATTCTCACCCTTGCTGTCTTCCCAGTCTCCTTTACGACGCCCAAGGTCAGCGCTTTCAGCTCGGCCTGATAGGAAGAGCACCACCGGCCTGCTGGAAGGGATTCTTCACTTAGCACAACTGGGTGCTCTGGCGGGCCTGGTGTGATGATTACGCCGTCGGTGTTGCCGGCAGACGTCGATCCGTCAGTGTAGATGATTATGTCGAAGTCGTTCCACTTGTTGGTTAGCCGGTTGATCGACTCGTTGTGGTTTTCGTGCGTATCAGGCGACTTCTTCCCCTCAAGTTCAAACTCGGGGCAGCCAATATCCAACCATGGTGGGAGGGTGTCTGGCTGTGAAGACCGCTGACCACGTCGGCAAGGCTTTCAGTCGCCAACTCCTTTCTTCGTGCGCTGCCGGACCTCCGTTGTTGCGGTGGGTTGTTTTCCCCAGCTCGCAGCGATTTCTCCAGGGCGATGACGCTCAGCTGGGTCGCGCGTGTCTCGATTGGTGGTAGGTTGGCTTCGGCCGGTGTCGTGCGTAGTTGGCCTGTTATTGCCCGGCCTGCATACCGTTGGCTTGATTCCAGTCGCTCCATTGTGGTGTCGGAGATCCAGGGAATCCACGCTGGCGCAGCCTATTCGATTATGGAGCGGCCTGCCGTGATGTACGTTGCTCGTAGTGTTGCCTTGGCTTGGCACTTCGGTCTATTCCCTACTATGCTTGCGTGGTCGGCGAACGTCAGCTGTCGGTCATATGTGACTCCCAGGAATTTTGGGGTTGGGTTGAACCGGACTTCTTCATCTAGGCGAAGGTTTGGCCTCCACCTGGCCTCGTGGAATTGGTGGTGATGAAAGAACTTTCCGATTTTTGATAGGAGATCGACATCTTCCATTTACTGCTCCATGCCGTCAGCTGGTCCGGCGCTTTTTGGACAGCCTTTTCTGCTTCTTTGAGGCAGCTGTGTTGTGCCCAGGTGGCCACGTCGTCGGCAAACATACTAACGTTGACTTCTGGTGGTTGGTCTGGCAAGTCGTCAATGAAGAATAGTAACAGCAGGGGGGAGAGAACTGAGCCTTGGGGGATCCCCTGTTTGAACCTCTTCTTCTTACTCTTTTCTCCGTCGTACGTTACCCAGTTTATTCTGTTCGACAGCCAGTTTTGGATCCATGCATCTCGCCATACTCCATCATACGCTCTGGAGAAGTCGATTAGCGTCAGAACCGTTCGCTGCATCGGCTTCTGCTGGAATGCATCGTTGATCGATTGGGATAGTCGGATCAGTTGGTCCTCCGTGCTTCTCCTGGGACGGAAACCGGCTTGCATTTTAGAAAGCAGTTGCTGATGTTACGTTTGGTATCGCAGTCTATTACAAACTAGTCTCTCCATGACTTTACCCACTGCTGATGTTAGTGATATGGGGCGGTAGCTGCTGATATGGTAACGATTCTTCCCCTATTTGATCATGGGTCTTATGTCCGCTATTCGCCAGTCTTGAGGGACCTCTAGCTGTTACCACGATTGGTTGTAGATGCTAGTGAGGACCTCTATCGCTTTGGGACCGGGGTGATGTAGCAGACGGGGGTGGATCTCGTCGGGTCCTGCAGCTTTGGCGGGATTCAAGTTGTTAATCGTTGCCCGAAACTCGCTTGTGGAGAAGTTGTGGTTGTCTTCGGCGTCTCCTGGGGCCCTCCTGATTGCTTCGTTGAGTGTCTTTTTCGTACCTCTTTCATAGCGAGTCAGTTTGAGACTGCTCACTCTTTGGTAATGCCGCACAAAGGCGTTAGCCTCCTGTTTATGGCTCACACATTGTTTGGTGCCGTCCGAGATGATACGCGCCGGGTCTTCTCTCCTCGGATTAGTGAAGCTTCGCAGGACTTTCCACATTTCACGGGAGCCTCTCGCGTCCAAAACCTTCCTCTTACAAATCTCTCTCTTCCTTTCTTTGGTCAGCGTTTTGACTACTCCATCTTGCTCCCGGAATTCGGCGGACTGGATGCCCTTTTGTCGGCGTACCTCGTGAGTTGGGTTTCCGCTACCTCACGCGTCCTCCAGCATTGGTTTGCCATGCCGATTGCCTTCAGACCGACGTGTCTCTTAGCAGCCGTTAGCAGTCTATTGTTAAATTCTTGTGCTTTGTCTTTCAAGCTTGCGGATAGGTTTTCGTGCCAAATGGACATTGTTCTCTCAACCTCGGTTTCGAATGCCTGCAGGTCGCCAGCTTTCCACTCCCAAACCAACCGTTTTTCACCCTTGTTTAGCGCCGATGGCAGCTGTATTGTAACGATGATCGGATGAGAGCTGATCTGCTGCTTCCCGGTTGCACTTCTCGGCTAGTGTTTCGTGAACGATGGTGACGTCGGGCGATGAGTAATAACCCGTTGCCGGATCTTGCCTTGTCGGATCGCCGTTGTTCAGGGAAACACCATTTGCATTTAGTACCGATTCGCCGAGCCGGATCGCAGGTGATCGCTCGGAGGTAGGATAGTGTACGGCAGGCTTCTCTTTATAAAGATCACTAGGCCCCCTCCTCTGGCTTCTCCTTGTTCCTCCCTGTCTTTCCTGTAGGCCACGTAGGATTTCAATTCAGGCAGCTTGTCGGATGGAATAAGTTTAGACTCCTGGATGCAGGCCACCTCTATGTCCGTGCTCTCCATCATTTCCTCCAGCAGGTGAAGCTCCCGTAGGATGTCATTTGCATTCCACTGCATAACTTTTGTGTGGCTTTTGGTGGCGTTTTTCATCTGTGGGTCAAGCACAGGGGTTTTGTTGGAGCCATTATTTCTGTCTTTCACTATCTTGCAGGCCTGACACATCCACCCGTCCGCTCTCAGCAGTTGCTGGCCTTGGAGTCTTGTGGGGGAGGTGACACACTTGATATGTGAGTGCCCTTTACAGCCTTTGCATATGAGCCTCTTTGCCCCTCTGCGTACTTTCTCCCCACAACTTTTTCAAATTGCTCTCGGACGGTCTGACCTCATTTGGACTTCGCCTGGTTCCGGTTCCGTTGGACATGCCCTGCATCTCCTTCCAGTCAGGCCTTCATTTCCTTCTCTTTTTCAGCAGATTACGCGGTTGCGGTAGATCTTCCTTTGACAGTGGTTACATCGGTCTTCTTCTGGAGCTTCATTTGTTTCTTCTGCTTGTTGCATTCCCAGACAGCAAACCCATACCCATCTTCAGTTTCTCTCTCTCTCTTTCCTAGTCATCTTCGTGCAAGCTAGGTGTCTCGGTGCCTTGCAGGCGTTGCAGATGGCTTTGGTATTGTTGTGCCTGAACGGGAGGTGACCAGCGGAGCTCTCAGCTTTTGCGGTTGTTGTGCTGGGGGCGCAGGTCGTGCAGATGAAGGTACCTTCTTTTCTCGCTTTCTCCGTTGCATGTCGGGTAAGATGGCTGCATTTCTGGTGGATCTGGGATCCACAGTTGGTACACGTTATCCTGCTTTCGTCAGGGGCCTCCTACAGGCGTTGCCTAGAAGCTTGGGACCCGGGTTGGTTTCGATGTCTCCAGCTCGTAGTAGTAGCAGCTCTCTGTGGAGGCGTTCTGAGTTGCTGACCCTTTGCACTTGTTCCCGGAGATGTAGGGCCACGACATCCCGGTTGTCGTTGCTGTCGCGAGATAATCTTCAATTTAAAAAGCGTCACGTCAGTTCGAGTTGCCTCGGGTCATCGAATGGTACAAAGCAGTTTGCTGCGCGCACAGCTCGATCTCTTCCCGTCTGGAATAAGAGGAAGAAAGTCTGTTGTCCTGATGTTTTTTCATCTGACACCTGCCAACCGACACCGTCCGCTAGCAGTGATGCTGGAGGTGCGGCCACGCGGTGAGCAAAACGACCGCCTCCTGGCGGGGAAGCCTTGCACCAAAGCTGCCACAAAATAGGTCCAGTGATACTGGAAGCGGATCGCAAACCACTTTCACAAATAATTTCTTTCATCTTTGTGTGTGTGTGGTGTGTGTGTTTGTGTGTGTGTTTGTGTGTGTGTTTGTTTGTGTGTGTGTATGTGTGTGTGTTTGTTTGTTTGTTTGTGTGTGTGTGTGTTTGTTGTGTGTGTGTTTTGTGTGTGTGTGTGGTTTGTGTGTGTGTGTTTGTTTGTGTGTGTGTGTGTTTGTGTGTGTTGGTGTGTGTTTTGTGTGGTGTGTTTGTGTGTGTGTATTTGTGTGTGTGTTGTGTGTGTGTTTGTGTATGTGTGTGTTTGTGTGTGTGTTTGTGTGTGTGTTTGTGTGTGTGTTTGTGTGTTGTGTATGTGTGTGTGTGTTTGTGTGTGTTTGTGTGTGTTGTGTGTGTGTGTTTGTGTGTGTGTGTGTGTGTTTGTGTGTTTTGTGTGTGTTTGTTGTTTGTTTGTGTGTTTGTGTGTGTGTGTTGTGTGTGTGTGTGTGTGTGTGTGTGTGCGCCTCGTTTTAAATACATTCCGAAGTTTCCGCTTTTTCTTTTACCTTTAAAGAAGATTCTTAGATTCTTGTTTTAAACATTTGTACAGATTGAGCTCTTCGGGAGATAAGGTCCCTGGTAACACCATCGCTTTCCTCGAGCTGCGCTCCTTTTAGGCCTTTCTTTGTGGCTACTCTTAATCTTCCTCCTTATCATCATCTTCATCTTTCTTTTCTTTTCTTTTCTTCTCGGTTCCTGCTTTTGTCGTTATCGCGATTAGTTTTGTTGCGTTTTTTATTTACTTGTCTTGACTTTCAAGGTCCAGGGGACGTCTCATGGTAGGGATGGGTGGTACCTGGGTGCAGTCAAGAGCTACCCGCGGAATTTTCGTCACATGTATCCGGAACCCCCTATTAGATCTCCAATTTTCGACGTTTGGAGGAAGGTCACGCGGCTGGCTGAAGAAACCTGTCAGGGAGGTACGCCAAGCGGAACCGGTCCCGATCTGGATCCGAACATCACAGTCCAGTATTCCGACCACCTGTTCAGCAGCCCCGTCTCTTTCCAACAGTAGAACGTTAAATGTGCACTGGTGCCTGGCAAAACTACTGTTGTCCTCGTGAAACCTGAAGTTTCGGCAGTAATTATCTTGATGAAAGCTAAGTCTGCCTGTTCTCCGGAACTGTTAATTTTATCTACCACACTCACTCCGATTCAAAATAAGTCGGCAGCGACGTTTGCTTTAGCCATCAACAACGGAGTTCATGCCAGCGTACGGATGTCATTTCAAACATCTCCAAACCCGCCCTTCCAGAAACGGGTCCTTGCTGCGGAGATTAATGCGACAAAAATGACACTGGTCTGGGGGGGCCTCGTTCGTCTTGTTCTAAATCGGTATTTAAAAAAGACAGGTCGCCAAATGGGATGGCAAGTGATCTGCTGTCTGGTGTGCCGCCTTAACAACATCTGAGGGATCACTGCGTCCTTAAATATTGTCTACCTTTACCTGTAAATGTCGAGCATTTTACCGAGGCAGAAAATACAGGAGTTTGCTCAGCTGCAGGCCAGATTCGGGCCATCCATCTAAAGTTCACTGTCGCGTCAGTCTTAGTATGTACCCGGTCATCCGGACCGATCCGGAAAACAAATTGCACCTCTTGCAACCGTGACATGAGGATGTTAGGTGTAGTACTGTCGCTTACAGCCACTGGAATACTAAAGCAGCTCGCATAGACGAATCTGTCAGGATTTTTGCATATTTAGGGCCTTCATCTGGAGACATCGACCTCCTGTAGCGTTTTACTGTGCAGTTTTTGGAGAGCACTCGCGGCAGAAATGAGATCTTAAGGGGGGTTTTCATTAGAATTCAGCATATTTATCTGTTTTCTAAGAACAGTTTGATTCCTTTCCTCTAGTCTAGTGTTTACACGCACCTTGGCAGTCACAACTGTCTGTCGTCGAGTTTACGAATTAGCGCTTTTGGAACGGATTTTGCCGCGTGTACATTTACTTTCGAAAGTTGGACGCCAACGCCCATGTGCCCGACCAGTGCGCGGACAAGTCGGGTGACATGTTGGGCTGGACGCACCCGGAAAAACCGGTGCTGAAAGTACTGAGCTTTCTAATTAATTGCGGAGGAAGAACTGTGCTCGGGCAAACTTCTTGTTCCTATCTACGCTCGTTAACATCACCATATTTTTTTTGTCTTCGGCTTCCAGTTAGCGTAACTTCGGGTTCTGTGTTAGGGTTAACTTGTGGCGTTCTTGTCGTCCCCATCGAATTCGCGTGTAGATGAAATAGGAATGCGGGGTGTTTGTTTGGGCTGTCAGCCTGATGCGTAGCTTTCGGTAGCGATCGCTTCGTGAGGGTTGGCCCATCCCGCTACTTCAGCGTTGGCGGGTCGTCCCCCTCAAGCGGCCGAGAATCGGAAAACGGGCGACGCCATCTCCGGCTTGCTGCCAGGAATATTCGAACCCTATTTGCTGCCAGCAGCGCATCTCATGCGGAAAAGGGAATCGCTCCCTAAAGAAATTGCAACGATACAAAACATCACATCGCTCGGTGAAAGGAGAATAGCAGAAAGCGGACAGAAGCGGGTGGATATAAATTCTTCTGCAAAGGGAAAGCAAAGAGCCAGTGGTGTGGATAATAATGGACAACTGCTGCTGGCAAGATGTAGTAAACACCAGCCGTCAATGACGAACATCGTTTTCGCCTTCCTAGATGCAGTCCCGTTTTAGACGCTGCGCCTAATCGACTGTATGGTAAAGCGCCGAGTCTTACAGGATGACAAGAGCCATCTGGAATAACCCCCCGCTCATCCTGCGCAAGCTACATTCGCAGACAACATCTCCGCGAAGGAAACATTTTAGACCATCAGAGTACTTAACAGCGTTCGTTTCTAGGACCACTCGAGCTCTGAATATACTTGATCGTTCTGCCTAACATCGAGCAGCGCTAGAACTTCAAAGAAGCGGTCTACACATCATCCGAGGATACTGATGGAATTATTAAAGGGTGCGGCCGAAACTAGATTGGTGGAAATAATGCTCAGATAAAGGCAGTCCGTGAGGAAAACATGTGAAGCTATGTGCAACGGTCTGCTGAATCGACACCCAAAAGCTAAAATACCACGAATTTCGAGAGAAAGGACTTCCTGTAACTCAAGACGAGTGGTGGCAAAAGACCCGAAATAGATTTGTATGCAGGTCTTCGACTCAAAACATTCTACAGCGCACTCGAGTTCCGTGTTCTATTTTAATACTTCAGAGAATAATAAATTGCGCAAAAAAGAAATGTTGCTTTTGTTTTCTAATAAATTAAAGTTACTTTCATAGTTTCATTTTTTAAATATATATAAGAAAAATACATTAAAATGTGTGTATCCTCCTCAGCTGTACTCGACCCCAGTCTCTTTCTAACACAGATACAACACCCGGCTGATATTTACATCGCAAACAAGAGAAACATTGCATTGTAAAATTCTAGTCATTCCTTATCTTAGGTATTAAAAAAAATAATACATTAGCGGATGCAGATTAACTGTTTTTTCGATTGCAGAGAGGTAAATGTCAAGAAGGCCGCATCTAATCCGACAGAGGTAGGAAATAAAACGTGGCCCTGCCTCTGTCGGCTTTTGAGATCTCATTCGCTCTTTGTCAAGTCTGACATCGTTGGAGGCCTTTCAGACCTCACTCGTACAAATCCCGCTGTCAGCATGAATTAGTCTCTCTTTTTTGGTGTTTTAACACCGAAGCCCGCACGCCACTGCTTTACGCATCGTAAAATAGTTCCTTGTCAGTTTTGTTTTCCCTGCGATCATCTAATAAAATCGTTTCCGAAAGGTGCGCTGGCTGCAGAATGAAACAAACTGATATCTCGACGTCTCCACACAACCGAGACGTGCAGGCTTTGTGTGGTCGTTTGTAACTTTAAAATTCGACACAATATATTAGGAAGATTCTTTTACACGAAGTAATATCTGTCTTAATGACAAATACCAAATAGTATTTAATACCTAAGTGGAATTTATATTTTTTAAAAAACTGTTAAACTACGAATTAAGTAAGGAAATCATTGACATTAAAAAGAGAATGCATTTAGGCACAAGGAGTTTGATCGCGTGTGGTTTTAAACTATCATCGATCATCAATGTAGGTTTGAGTTAATTTGGAAATGTATCCCAATCTTTCCGTGTAGTTCTAAGCACTTTTCAGGATTGAGCAGCTATTAACGTAGCTTTAAATAGTATCTTTCCAGCCTTCAGTGATTTTAATAAACTAATCAGTTATGAGTGTATCTTTGAGTAGTGTTAACAGTGTGATCTTCTATCAGAGTAGCTTTGAGCAGTATATCGGTTATTAGCGTAGCTGAGATTAGCTATTGAGATAGCTTCGAGGGCAGTTACCAGCGTCTGACCTGCTCGGTTAACTGTCTATGAAGGTCAGATAATGGGGCGGCTTTCAGTGTCTCGCCCTCTGTCTACGTTTCCACGATGCCTTGTTGGGGATTAGCGCTAAAGCCAAAGTTTTCAGTCTTATCACTCTTCTTCTTCAGAGTTATTTACTCGTTTGTTTCATTTACGCTATTAAATAATATTTAACAGCAGAATTGTTTCAGAAAGAGCACAGAACAGTAAATATGTGGCCCTTTACCTGGCCTGAGAATTCGGTGTATTCATCAGTCGTGTGTTTGCTCATGACGCATAACAATCCCTGTCTAAACACGGGTTTTCCGGAATAGCATCCATGAGTTGATCGGCAGAAACCGGATTCTTTCTACCTTATTGTCGAACAATCTTGATGCTGAGGCCGTGTTGACATTTAATCTAGCAGCGCTCCGAGGAACGGCTGTACATATTTGTGCAGCAGTCGTCTTGGTTGTTTGTCAGGAGGGCATTTATCTTGGGCCGTAAGGGTTTCTCATTTCTGAAAACACGGCCCAGAGCTAGGTCCAAGTATCTTTTCGCTACTACAGGCAGTGCTCTGGTTATAAACATCTCTCTCTCTCTCTCCTCTCTCTCTCTCTCTCTCTTCTCTCTCTCTCCTCGCTACTGGCATCATCATCATCTCCTCTCTCTCCTCTCTCCTCATCTTCTCTCTCGCTCTCTCTCTCTCTCTACTGGCATCACATCATCACCACCATCATCATCTCATCATATCTCTCTCTCTCTCTCTCGTATGGACGAACCATAGCCTCAGGAAGGCTTTGTCAGACTAATTTTCTTTAGCCCAGCGGTATTTAGACTTTATTCAGTGTATATGGACACAAGGCCCTTAATTACTTGAGTTGGGGGGGCTTACTTACCTTAAACACCCCCTAACACTCACACGTATGCCGGTGTCGAGAATAATAGTAGGGAGTTCCTACCTTCACGCCTGTAACAGTCACAGCCTCACGAGACGAAGACTCATCTGACCTCGGACAGAAGACGGAGAGTGTCACCAACCCTGAGCTACTCCAGCCGTCCCTCAACCCTCCACCAGCGGCGTGTCCTTTCCTCCAGCCTAAATTCTCAGTTCTGAAGATGAGGACAGCCCTCTCAACCCCTAATTTTTCTCTCTCTCGTGAAAGGACTAGAAGCCGCCTCCACCGTCCACTAGCATCGTCACCAACCAGTCTCCCCTTTCCCCAGGTCACGATCACCATGAAATTAAAGGTAAATAACAGTATTACTGTTCACTATATTTTCAATATTAAAGGGAATACTATTTATTCTGTATTCTATATTATATAGTTATTGAGGGAATAGGATGTGTAAAGTACACAGCAAGGTGTGTAACCGCGGCCGTGGAAGGTAACACCCCCTCCCTTGTCCCATGAGCCTTTCGTCTAACTAACCGCTTGGGTTTTCATGAACGTAACCCCCGCTGTCGGCGAGGGACAGCGGTAAATAATAATTTTTTTTTCGGAAAATCGAACTTATTACTACACTGCATTCTTTGATCCATCAGTCACACTCTATAACGTCGTCAGCTTAAAATTAATCCTAAAGAATTAAGGAGTGACGAAATCAGTCACTTAGCGACCGTTTTATTGGTGAGATGTAGGAAGAATTTGGCTTTCAATACTTCTATACAACAAGGCCTTTAACTGGTGACATACACCGAGACCTTCAACTTGTGACATACACCGAGACCTTTAACTTGTGACATACACCAAGACCTTTAACTTGTGACATACACCAAGACCTTTAACTTGTGACATACACCGAGACCTTTAACTAATGACATACACCGAGACCTTCAACTTGTGACATACACCGAGACCTTTAACTTGTGACATACACCAAGACCTTTAACTTGTGACATACACCGAGACCTTTAACTAATGACATACACCGAGACCTTCAACTTGTGACATACACCAAGACCTTTAACTTGTGACATACACCGAGACCTTTAACTAATGACATACACCGAGACCTTCAACTTGTGACATACACCAAGACCTTTAACTAGTGACATACACCGAGACCTTTAACTTGTGACATACACCAAGACCTTTAACTAGTGACATACACCGAGACCTTTAACTTGTGACATACACCAAGACCTTTAACTTGTGACATACACCAAGACCTTTAACTTGTGACATACACCAAGACCTTTAACTTGTGACATACATCGAGACCTTTAACTAGTTACATACATCACGGCCTTAACTAGGGACATGCACCAAGACCTTTAACTATTTACATACATCACGGCCTTAACTAGTGATATACACCAAGACCTTTAACTTGTGACATACATCGAGACCTTTAACTAGTTACATACATCACGGCCTTAACTAGGGACATGCACCAAGACCTTTAACTTGTGACATACACCGAGACCTTTAACTAGTTACATACATCACGGCCTTAACTAGGGACATGCACCAAGACCTTTAACTTGTGACATACACCGAGACCTTTAACTAGTTACATACATCAAGGCCTTAACTAATGACATGCATCGAGACCTTTAACCATAACCCGGAGCCCAATTTTTGATCGGTTCGATTTGGCATCGTGCACTTTCTATCCTGTCGTCATCTCGTTCTTTACCATTATGGCAACGTGGTTTTCCTCCCACATCTATAAATGAAGAGTTATTGTGTGTGGCGAAAGCTCCGTGATTAACTCTCGCTCACCGGCTTGCACCTTAACCTACGCTCGAACCGACCCCAGGAATCGCCTGGGATCCACGATTAACACCAGCCTCTCCTCCCGCTAGCCGTCTCAAATGACCTCCCTAACTTCAAAACTATCCACGGGGTTTACGAGGAGAGAAAGGCTTAACAGAAGTAAATCACTGGCTATTGTTAAGTTCTCAGCAATGAAAATCCTTTTTAAAATAACCTTCTAGATTAGCAACTTTAACAGATTAGGTTGCTGACTGCCATAGCCGCTACTATGGTTAGCCTGGGTGACTGATAACCGGTGGAAATATGTCTACCAGTTTCGCTAGTCCATGGTTGTTGCTGTTATAGCTACCCCACTAAATCCAAAGGTGGCTGTTTTGGCATCTCCCTGACGGACGACTCGTTTGACGATAGTCTAAAACTGCTGTAGTTCTTTATGGCAGTTTGTAAAGTAAAGACGAATTTTTCCTCTAGCCGTAGATTACCCTTAGGCAGAGCCCTAATAACTACCTTTAACTCATGTTAGCTAATTAAAACCTTTAAGGAGTAGCCTGTGTATCTACGGACGCGCTATATGCGGTTTTCCTGAATGTGAAATGCACATCCAGCCTAAACATGGAGGGTTTTGGAAGATTGAAATTGTCTCTTTGGAAGATAATAATATAGCTTTCAGAAATTTTGAGAGTTCCTGTCGACGCACACCTTTCCCGGTAACAGCAATTTTAAAAAAAAAATGTGTTTAATTCTTAATCCAGACTTTGTGAATCGACTTATAAGTCATTCCGGTTAGGTGGTGCGAGGGGGCGAGCAGAGACTGGTTGATTTCAGATCTAACGGTGCGCTTGCGCTCGTGTACCCACCACCAAAGAAGCCCAGAAGAAAATGATTTCCTCATCGTAAAATAAAGCTGTCGATAAAAGCGTAAGTACTTCGAGTTGAAGGGATGGCTTCCTGGATTCTTTAATCTTCCCGTTCGTGCTTCTCCAGAACGGCTCGGTGTTCGAGATCTTTATGTGTGAACACACAAGATATTGCTTGGGTTGTTATGCACGCTCCGCAGGACACGTGATTAACCTTTAATACATCTCGTCAGGTCCCTCCCTGTAACACGATAGTTATCGGACCGGGCAGCTGCCGAAGTCGATGGACGATGGCTCCTACAGCATATTTATTTCCGCGCTTTATGTCTTTTGGAGAACATCCAATCGTCTTATCTCCAAGTGACCATCAATCAATCGCATTCCGCTGCTGATGGATCCGTTAATTATCCGAAAGACGTAAACGCCATGTGTAACTCACACTCCTGGTGAGCTTAATGAAGATTTTGCCACCTCGGTGAAACACTTGTAGCACTTCAGCGGTACTTCGTACCTGTTGGGGGCTCCGAAAGATGACCGGACACCGTTCTCTCCGACCGACCTTTAGAGCCGATATCTGCGGATCGCCAACGCGAAAATACGAAAGCCGGCATTTAAATCCCAGTCGAGCGTAAAACGTTAATTAACCATGACAGGAAACGATTCTGTGGCCGAGTATCGGACGAAGGCTGTGCATCAACGTAGTCGAATATTTCGTATGCGAGAAATAATTAAAGCAAACAAAACTACGAAAACTGGAAAGTGATAATAAATTGCATCTTCACGTTATGCATGACCTGCTGCGTATTATACACCTAACGACAGCAAAAGAAGCAGTTGGAGATCCTCTAGTCTTTGTTCAGTTAAAGATGTCAGAATTTACAAATTCAATTTGTGCATCTGGCTAAGCCATTTATACATATAAATAAAGAGCATCACCGATTAAAGCAGCAACCCCCACTCGCCAACTGTTCTTGTTTATATTTACACCTGCGAGGTAAACGAAAATTTTTTACCCACGCACACACACTGGCGTTCAGAATTATTAGCACGTCGTAAGAATAGCAGCATTCCAACCAAAAAACATTTTAAATTTGACGAACCGTGTGCCAGAGGATGTAACTATCGCTTTAACTACTGTTCATAATCACAGACCAACCAAGTTATTTTCATTACTGCCAGATTTAGTATTTACCGAACGTACGATGTTATCGGGTGTTCATCTCATCTCATTTACTAACAACACAAATTGTTCGTTCACGCTATGCTTTTATACACATGTTGTTAGACTTTATCGTTAATGGCTGCTTCTGCTTTGCTTGGCAGGTAAAAGTGATACCTAAAAATAAAATTCCAATGATGCAATACTCATTATTACTGCATTTCATACAGCAGCTTATTTCCAGCGAAGATTGCAAAGGAAGCTGGAGTTGCACTGGATGGGGAGATGACAGCTCTTATGGAATGACGTCATTTGGCTCAGCCATGAAATTAAGGAGCCGGAAACACACAAAATCGGGAAGACAGGCTGCTGCTTCAAGGGTATAGAGCCAACCCTCTCTTAGCCGATGACCAACCAATTTCTGACCACAAATTTTAGAAACAAAGAGACGGTTAAGATAGGTTGGATTAAATGGCCGAGTGTCTGATAGAAAACATTAGACTTACGCAGTGTGTAACAGGTTTAAAATATTTACTTTTAATGATGACAGTTTGTTGGAAGGGAGACAACAATGAAAGATCGGAAGTGCCCTCAATTAAACTTAGTGGCGGACAGGTGAAAGCACTGGTTTTCCACTGGTGGCCTGATACAGATCTATGACGTATTCGCACCACAGAATCCTGTAGCGCCGTGCTATTCCACCAGAGATCGTTTGATAGCAATAAAGTGCTGAAAAGTTAGACAACAATTTCTTTCGTATGACCGGCTCATATTTTTTAATGCCAGTGTATTTACATCTGTCTAGCAAGTCAGATGAAATAAACATACGCATATATAATGATACATACTTTTATATATAATACAGTAGATAGACAAATACCTTTATCAATATTATTTTTAACCAGTTGTTCCTTGTATTTCTTTGGAAATGACGCACGTGTGTAGTATTAGTGTATGTGGCCACAGATAAGTAAAAATGTGTAAATTGGTTTGAAGGTTCGACTAAACCATCCAAAGTAGAAACGGGGGTACTTCAGACTGAAGTAACGGAGCCGGTGTTCGCTTCAATAAACTGAATAATAAAGAAATTTATACCGCTATCCTAGTAAAAAGAGAAAGAACAGAATACAATTATTAGAGAAATACAAACTTTTTTAACTATGATCACTTATCAGATCTTGAGTCACACTGTGTGGTGAGTTGTTTTCTCTTTGCAACGATTTAGCAGCGGAATTATTTAATTGTGACATCTTTCTTAGCAGGGGCGTCGTTTAGTTGTAACGTTCTTTGTCACTGAAATAATTTAGTTGTGGCGTTGATTAGCAGTGACCTCACTAGTTGTGACGTTGGTTATCAGTTACGTCATTTAGTTGTAACGCTCTTTCAGCAGTGACATAATTTAGTAATGACGTTGATTAGCAGTGACGTCACTTAGTTGTGAGGTTGGTTATCAGTGACGTCTCTTAGTTGTAACGCTGTTTTAGCGGTGACGTAATTTAGTAGTGACGTCACTTGGTTGTGACGTTGGTTATCAGTGACGTCTCTTAGTTGTAACGCTGTTTTAGCAGTGACGTAATTTAGTAGTGACGTCGTTTAGTTGTGACGTTGATTATCAGTGACGTCAATTTGTTGTGATATTATTTTAGTAGTGACGCCGATAGCGAAATATCCAGTCTGGGAGACTTCCCGGTGGCTGCCACACTACCATCACTCAACTATGGCAGTGTCAGCCCGTACCCATACTTATAATTTGCAGTCCCGTGCCTATCGTGAGACTAATTTGAGTTTTAGGAGAGCGCTGATGTGTCAAGTCTCTCAGTCTGAAAGCCGCTAGTTTACACTGACTTAACTCCCCTCCCCTTTACTACTGTAACGTACTGAACCTGCCTCCCCCTCCAATAGGCGGCGACACCAAGACCCGCCGCGAGTCAGTTCGGACGAGACAGACTCACGGAAAATGATTATTAAAGGCGAAAGAAGTCTTGGATTTTTCAACGCTTATTCTGCCAGCAATTGGCCGGCAGCGACGACCGGCCGGGGAGACGTGTCGGAAAAACACGCACGCACACAGGTCGCAATCTCTCCGCGAGACGCTCGAAGAATTTGCAAAGGGCCGTAATTACGAGTTGATTAATCTCAGAACTAAACACCGTCCGACTGCAGTAGGTAGGCCGGAGCTGGAAAGCTGGTGAGGTGAGCCGAACGGTAATTTTCAGTCATCAGTTCTCTGACTATTAGAAGTGAAATACCGTCACCTAATCATAGGTTTCCTGGATGTCACGTATTGATTTTCTTCTTGGCTAAATACCAGTGATTTCTCATTCTGTTGCTTAATTTTTCTAAACCTTGAACAGACGGTTCTTCCAATTTGAATACGACTCCGTCATCTCGCAGCTTATCCGCTGTACTATTGTCCAGGAAAGCCAGCTGTTTGGTTTTCGTTAGTACTTCATTATTAGTGCTCCTGTTGTGTTTGTTTTAATTGGCGATGTTATTACGTGATCGTTTGTGCCAGCGTTATCATCTGTATCAGTGTTTGTGCTACAATTTTCCTTGACTGGCATTGTTATCCTTTGTTTTAATATTAATGCTACTTCTGTTCTTGATTTTGTTTGCGTCGTTCTTAATGTGAGTACTGCTAATTTCGAGATTATTAATGGTAATTGTGTTATTGTTATATCCATTGTTATTAGTTGTATCTATCTTTTCATTTGCTACTACAGAAATAAAAGTGTTTCGTTAATTCGTTTAAACCATCTCTGATTATAACTAAACAAAACTTATTACTGACACTAGGTGGTGCTGTTTAATATGCTACCAACAATGCCAAGGAAAACCAGTACAAAATACGAGGTAAGGAGGTTTAGGTTTTAAAACAAGGAAGTTTTCTAACTGTCCGGTCACTGGACAAATGGGTCGCCGTAACTTGATGTTTAACGACTGTCAACATAAAACATAAAAGGCCATCTTTGCGTGCGCTTGAACGATGTTACATATGGAATAACAGTAAGTGTAATGTAAATATCGTGTAAAGACGGCTTTTCTAGTTCTTTATGTCGGTCGTTGAATGTGTCAGAGAGTTCTGCTCAGTGCCTTAGAAGATGTGACATGGCAAATTCCCCCCTCTCCGTAACTCTGCCTTTCAGATCTGTATTATTCGGGAAGAATAGGGGTCGTGACACGCACGCAGCCCCTTCATAGAACCCTTTGTTATGACAACTCCGTACATTGCTCCGGAGCGTGGACTAAATATACATCCAATCCATCCATCGTCAAGCTAAATATTCTGAGGATCCGCACATAGAACTGGTTTTTAAAAAGCTCTAAGTCAGGGGATGGAGCGTGGTCAGTTCCGGGAGCAACCCCCTTAAAAAATCTTTTAAAAACTTACAAACAAAGCGATTTCCTACTTGTTGGCGACGTTCGCGGTGGTGTAAAGAGAACGATTCGGCAGACATGACGACTCCGTCCGGAGTCGATAACTGGACACAGGAGACAGAATAAACCAACTCCACGACAACCGTATGATTTGTTCGGAAGTCGTCGGGCGGAAGACGGTCCCAAGAATCGCTAGCCTGCCGCACGAATCGATATTTATGCAGCCAGCAAAATAATAAAGTACCAGTAATAACAATATAAATATATTTTATAAAACTATGGTATGGATTTGGATTTTTAGCGATTAGTTTACATAGAACACGCTTGAGGATTAACATAACATCGTGTGGTAAGCAGTCTCTCTCTCTCTCTCTCTCTCTCTCTCTCTCTCTCTCAAGGAAAAAACTGGAGGCCGGTCAGCTACAGCAAATTTCCTACGTAGGACAACAGCACAGCTATGGCATCACGAACAACCGAACTGCGCTGTTACTCTTTCTCTAGATAATTCTCCAGAAAAATCTGCCAAATAGTGCGATATCGTTTTTATTTTTTTTTAAATAAAGTTCGACCAAAAGGATTATCTTCACGTGGTCTTTCGGTAAGTCATGCGCAACAAAAAAAAAAAAAAAAAAAACAGGAAGAAGCTGAGGATTTATACGTGCCGATCGTTTATAAAAACCGTTATGGGAATCGTGTACATATCAGAGTTTGCATTTCTTCGTCTAATCTCCTGGGGGGGTTAGTCCAGTAAAGGTAAGGCATTCCAAGTCAACTAAGGGAGACCCCGTGATAAATTATTAATGGCGTGAGCGTGGGAACAGGTTCGTTAGAATTTCGGTTAAAAAATACAACAAAAATAGAATTTTTATTTAGTAATGATTCTGTCCACCGTAGGGCGAACGCCGTTAAGCTTGCTTCAGGTGCCCAGGGTCATTAGGTACGTTGTTTTTCGCTTAGGCGAACTGAAATAGGTGGCAATAAAAGGAATATCGCCAGTGACGGTGGACGTTTGCTGTTTCGACAGTTTGAGAGAGCGACAGTCTCACTCTGCCGACGGTGTTACCGCCATTAGGAGCAATAGAAAAAATGGAGCTGGGAGAGGTGGGCTCGCCAATATGGCGCCGCGGGGAGAGCGGGCAGCCTTGAGGCGATACTGAGCGTTTTCTCTCATGTAAATCAACGAGCTCGTTTGTTGAAATGGCTTTCGAGTCTGTTACAGCGTGTGACCGACCGACTTCTGTTGAGCCTTTAAACCTGCGACTGGGAGTTCGCTGGGCTGCCATTAGCGAAAATAAGGAAGAGTACGTTTGAAAATCTTCCATATTTCGTTTCTTCGTCCTTCGTGGCTCTCTGACATGGGGTCCTTTTCCTTCGTATTAAATCATTATTTTGCTTTATATTTGGAAAGCTAAATATAAAAGGTGTGATCTCTGAACCATCGTCTCATAGACGTGTCTTTAAAAGAACTATTCACTCTGTGTTGTTGTGGCCGAATCTCTCCGACTTGGTCACTCTGAAGATCACCAGCCGTTAAAGGACTGACTGCCTGGGATTCATTAGGCAACAGCCGCCGCCCCCCCCACAATATATCATATATCTGGCTGGCCGCTTCACCGAGGTCTGTGTACTCTTGCAGACCTAGGCGTGATGAATAGCAGATGAAGACTGGGATGATATTAAGATGGAGCAGATGATCCCTGCAGTAAGTACCATATATAACTTGGACAAGAACATTTGCAATAAGTCTATCATATGGCGAAAGGCAAGTCATCGGTGTTCCGGAATTTTAAATAAACATTTTATTAAGGGAAGCAGCAAACGGTTTTTTTTTCGACAAACGTTACCGCCATCACAACCGATCTTTGGAGGATGAATCCCAGCGGTTCGCTTGTCCCTAACCGAGCTGTCAGGGTCCCGACAGGGAGATCAGGTCTGCGCCAAGCTGTGCTCCGCAGATGTCAATGCAAAAGGTTCTTTCTGATTTTGCTCGTTCGTTATCAACGCGTAATTTCTCGCCTTCGGGAAGATATTTCACATCCCCTCTCCTTCGCGTTTCCGCCGCTCGAGCGACGGCCGACCGTTCGTGCCCGGCTGGCACCACGGAGCGCTCCCTGGATCGTCGGGGATCGCTCCGCGTCGAGCGAACTAAAAGTAGCGCCGTCTCCGGCCCCTGTCCTGCGCCTCCAGCAGAAACGGGGCGGAGTAGCTGGGGTCTGTTTCGATCGAGGCGGGGGGGGTGAAACGGTTCTCTGGAAAATCGGAGATTATGGCTGGCGATACGAGAATCGATCGATTTGGAAAAAAGAAAACCAATAATAATAATAATAATAGTAATTAATCGATAACACGAAAGTTTGTGCAATCGCCGTTTTCGATTAAAGTATCCGGCATTTACAGCTCTGGAACTTGGCTTGTTGGGGCTGGGCGGTCCGTGCCTCTTCTCGGCGAACACCCCGTACTCCGACATGGGCAATCTGTATCCTTACTGGAAAATAGCGGTAAACGGCGCGTGATGGCGGACATCTTTACCGGTGGACCCAGCTCCGTCTCCCTCCCTCCCTGTTTATACCGCCCCCCCCCGAGAAATTCGGTCCAAGAGCGTAAATCCGTCTAACATCTGCACCTAATCTTTACTGACTGGCATAAGGAACCAAAGGAGCGAGCGCGTTTTCCCTCCTTCCAGTGACTGTCACACTTAATAAGAACCGCTCCCCTCTCATAACCGGAGACAGCGTGCTTATAATACGGGAGCCCCTAGCGGTGCCCGCCGCTCCCTTACCTGGTGTCTCCTACAATCAAGGAATACCGGAGGAGAGCAGACAGCACTCCACAAGTACCCAGAAAACGCTCACCAGAATTCTTAGTTTTCGCACGTGTAGAACATTCAACTAAGATGGTTTCTGGTTATTATCCATGGCGCTTATTGAAAGTAACTTTCCCAGTGGTGCACTACACGGCTGAAGTATCTGACGTCAGCAATGGCGAAGCGAGCACGAGCCTACGAAAAGCAGCCAGTGCTGCGTATTATCTTTAGCGATTCGGTCGGAGTTTTCGCCATATATAAGCCCGGCGAGGTTTCCTTTTGGATAAATAAGTCCAGACGAGGGTAATATATGGCCAGTTTCTTCCACTTGTTCTCTCTTTACGCCAATCTCTCCCTCTGCGCGACGAGTCACTTCTTTGAAAAATTGCCAGTAGCTTTGCGCTGGAGAGTTGCCATGACAAGAAATCAAGAGATGGGGCTTGGATACAGTACCCGGCCATAATAATTTGGTGATCTATTGTTATTACAGTATTTTAGCTTATTAGTGCTCAGTCGCGATCTTCCGTCTTCAGCACGAATTTGGCAGAAAATCAACAGGGTTTGTGTCACGGTTCTGGTCCAGCTCCCGACACCAGTCTTTGTGAAAGCTTCTTCTATTCCATCATAATGGCTAGACCCCGACCAGCTGTTGTCAGCTAACGATCTTGGGTTTTTATTTAAAAATAGATTGGGGTACTTTGAGGTACTCACAGAAAAAGCTGAATTCTTTGATTCCTCTCCAAAAATTGACACGTGAGATGTTTGGCATGTTGCTAACTTCTTGAATAAGATGGACATCGAATCTCAGTATCGCTTTGTTCGTGTAGTACGAAAATTGATAACGTACCCGGAAGAAGTGGAGCATCCTTCGACAAACACTAATTTAGCCCTTTTCACCAGGTCTTATTGTAGCCCATACCATGAAACTTCCATCTTGCGGCTAAGGCTGGCCTTTGTTAGAACACAGATGCGATTTCCAGACGTGAATTTCCGAAACCTGGAGCTGATCAGTGAAAAGTTCACGCCGCCAATACGCAGAAATATTGCCAGATGCGTCCTATAACCGGAATTTTCAAAACATTTTATCCTAATTTCTACCGGATAAAAAGGGTCTGTCAAGTCGGAGACGCAGAGTTAGATCCTAACCCACTTGTGCTGTACAGGCGGCGTCAGCAAGCGAATCTTGGCGATGCGTGCGGACATGGCGAATAACGCCAAGTCCCTTCTTCAGTGAAGCTTTTCCGGTTTTTGCAGACATTTGCCTCGATGGATTTCGCAATAGCATTGACCACGTGTCCACGCGAAATGTTGATATCTTTGGTAATCTGTTGTTGATTCTGGGCACACTCCAAACAACCTATAGGACGCCCCCCCCCACGGATATGTAGAAAAATAGCGAGGGATCTGCCCAGTCCTTTTGCACGGAGATGGCGCGCATTGGTCATCTGCCTAGCCTGCGCCGTCTAGCGCAAATACGATCACTGCGGAGAAACGTTAGTTCGCGTGGCTTGCCAGGGGGCACTGAGCTGGCATGTATTATGGAGATCTGAATACAAGTAAAACAAAGACAAACTGTGGCAATAGTTTTTGGAATAACTCCCTGTTAACTGAAGAATGGCTTTCTGCTTCTCTTTTGAATCTTCTAACATTTATTTTCAACGTATCAATAAAATCGATCCATGTAAAGTCTGCCCTGATCGGTAGAGCCGTCCGCATTACCAGCATCTTGATTTGTTCTTTCGAGGGTTTTCATAGAGAGTTCTGAGCGGTAGGAGGATGACGGAGATCACCATTCGAAAGCGCCATCCCCATCATGTTTGCCAGTGTCTGCTAATTTAGCAATTTTAAAGGATAATGATGGACACGGCCGTTTATCGGTCTTTAAATTCTAAAGATTACTGTATATAAAGTTCACCTGCAGTTATTTTTTTTCGGAATTCCCTTACACGAATTACCTATAAAAGGATAATTCTTAATTTCTTTGTTTTAAATGTCAAAATTACCTGTTTATAAAAGGCCACCTGCACGGGGACTGTCCATAACGACTACTCTGATTATAAGTTTTAGCCATCTTTGATAACTGAGTAACTTGAAAGGTAAAAAAAAAAATAAAATCCCTGGCAGAACCACTGGGAATTGCCTGCTTCAAGCGACATTACGTCGATATCGATTAATCGGTAGAAGCTGCTGCCCGCATAGAGCCGTGAGAGATCGATCTCGAAACCTTGAGCTGGCGCTATAAGAAATCTTGCTTCTTACATTTGAGTTTGCTCGGATTTATGCACTGTTTTAGCTCGTTCCGGAGCCTCATCGCCTTCTGTCGTGACCAAAGTTTGCAAATGATGCGTCTATCGATCTTCCGAATATTATGGGTTGCTTTTTTTCTTCAAGCCTGCATAGAACGTCTTTTCTGGCTTCTCGAATAACTAGGCTTGGGATAATTCCCCACTCTCCGCCATAGACATTTAAGCCTCGATACTTATCTATTTCCTTAAAGCATCTCCATCACGTGATCTTTTTTTCCATACTGCCACGTACTCAACTCGCCATCCGTCCATAGTTACTAAGCTACGAGCAAATTCGCGTGCAGTATAATAATCATTCGAGTTATCTCACCTAGACCAAGCGATATGTGCGCACTCCTTTTGTATTGCGTGATTTATCAAGATCACGTTTGTAAAAAATGGTACAAAGGAGGAAAGAAAATACAACGTATTTCTGAAACCCCGAACGTCGCAGACATTTCCAATACTTGTAGGTATTTTCGGTGAGCGATTATCAAAAATCGGTTTTGTCAGGACACCTGCACCTCAGAGTATAAAACGTTGTGGGGGGGAAAAAAGGTACCATTATTTGTGACTCCACTGTATAGCCAAGGAATGTACATAGAACATTAGCAGGAAAACTGTTTTCAATTAGCCGGACACCCTAAATGGGAGCCCTGCCTGTTTTCTTCTTTTAAAAAAGAGTAGTAAAATCCAGCCATGGGGCTCACGCGATGTTGTTGTCTTTGTGGGTGTTTGTTAGCCATACTGCGGGCGTGTTACTCTTCTGAGAGGGCTTTAGTCATGTTCTCCCCCCCCAAACTCCGGGTTCCCCCTCAGCTTTAAGCCCCTCGCAGTATTTTCTTAGTTTGTCGGTGAGTTTACGTTCTCGTCCCCACCGCACAACACGAGATGGTTGTCGCCTCTACGTAAACCTGATGACTAAAAGCTGTTCCATATAGTTCCGGTATAAGCCGCTCTTAAAGAACCTACGCTCTTCACCTGGTTTTGTTTCAGCCATCATAGATCAGCAATTAAACTGATCGCCATGATTAAGGAGGACGCCTTTCTTCTCGTCACACCCGCTTTTTACAAGTGAACCGAGCATTTTAATACCTTTTTTCGGGAAATTAAAAGGATTTTTAAAATATTTTTTTTTAAATTTTACTTTAGACCTGATATTTTGGCCATTTTGTTGTTTGTTTTTTTAATCAGTCAAATTTGTCGTAAAGTTCAGACGCTGCTATTTTTCCCAACCCCCTTTTTTAGATAATCGAATGGTTTTTCCCATTTCCGGTCGATTTCCGCTTCTCCTAACCGATCGAATTTGTTGAGTAATCACAACCTTTTCAGGCCCTCGATTTCAAGTTTTCCAAAATATTTTTTTCCGAGAATTACAACCGTTTTTGAACAGAAGGTTGTTTATATATTTTTGGCTATTTTTTTTCCTTCTAAACACCGAAATTCCCCCACCATCGACTGGTTTGTTTCTTCTTGTTTCCTCTATAGCAAGCAGCAGGGAGAAATAGGGGGAAAACCCCTTTACTTCGGGCGGTTTTGGCTTCGTGCTTCTAAAGGTTATTCCAAGCAGTAAAACAACCTTTATTTGTATCTTGTATCTATAATCACCCAAGAATTTCTTTTAAATGGTATATCCATAGTCAGTCGTGGTGGGAAACAGAACTACTCGGGAGAAACCCGCGTTGACGGATTATTAAAGATGGAGGAGGATTCAAGCACCATCACGGAGATCGAACAGCGGTACCTGACACGAAGAACCACTAGACGATAGCAGCAGTCACGTTGTGCTGTCTAAGGTGACTTGATTAGCATCTTTGCATGGCTGACATTAATAAACCAAGACCCTTTTTCCCAGAAATATTTGCATGGCACCTACTAATGAACCGTGAGAACCGCATAAAGACGATTTTTTTTTTGGTCTTGGTCCTTTAGTCATTAAAGATTAAGGTCAGTTTTTCATCCGTGATATACTGATATATAATTATGTATTCCATATCCAGCTCCTTTTCGATTTCGCACCCAATTTCATTAGTGTCGCTGTCAGGCGAGAATGACGGGAAGGAGTTCGAAATCAAGACCAGATTAATAGACGGGGAAGCTATCACTATCCTTTTGGGAAGCCTATCCGATGACGCCGTGCAGGGACAAACTTTATCTGACAAGCGCGGAGAGAAACCATGGTAAATCTAACCGCTCACCAAGATCGCGTACCGGACAGACCTTTGTAGGAAGGTTCTGAAGATTAAAGATGTCGGTTACGGCGCATATGAATTTGATCCCCTTGGATCTTATGTCAGCATGCATCTTTCAGAACTCTAGTCTGCTTAATGAAAAGATAGATAAAGTTTCTCTGACAGCTGAAGACAGGTTCTTAAAGAGACCATTTCGTCAGATAATACACCATCATCCAACAATCACAGAACAGCGGCAGGGAACGTGACTGACTGTGGCGCATCACTCCTCTCATCTTTTCTAGTGTCAGATTTTCTCGCATCCCATTTAAATCTGTCATTTAAAAATTGCTTCCCTTTTCTATTATTTATAAATTTATTTTAACGTCTCTTTATGATCGATTCGCGATTCGCATTTCCAGTTCTACTTTGTTTCCTTTGTTCCTTTATCATCTTATTCTCTCTTTTCAAAATCTGTTGCCAATAATTTCCTTCTTTTTCTCGTTTCTTCACAGAACCTCAAGATGCCATCTGTGTACATGACAATAGATGGCTGCAAACTATTGGCCCACTTCTCCGTTATTTTTAATAATTTCATGTTTATTTCAATATTCAGAATAGAAAATCTTCAATATTTCGTGTCTGCCGATAGAACAACTTTTTACAAACTATTTGTTGTTCTTTTATTATTTAGAAGTCCTAAACCTCTTTTTAAAACTTATTACGCTGTAACAGTTGAACTATTAGTTTTCTCTATGTAGAGTTACCAAAAAGGAGTTAACATTTTATTTTATCTTTAATTCTTTTTACCTATATATTTCCAAAAGTGAATAGCGCAATCTTAGAATCATGAGTTCCGAGGGTGTGTCATTTACTATATCTCGCATACGTCTTCTGTACAACTCAAAAACTTGCTCAGACTCAAAGGATACGACCCTGATGCCATGGTGTTATTAAGTAAATACCACAAGAAAAACAGGGTTGGACGGAATACGTATAAGATATAATTTAAGGAGAGATTAATGTTGGTTGCTTCAAAATAGAAAATGTCTGTTCAGGAATTCATTCAGCATATTTTAAAAACCCTTTGAACGGATGGCGGCTTGACAAAAAGTTCTCATGGTTTCGGTGTGTCTTTGAGTGTTGATCTGAACCAAATTGTACCATTCCTCTACAAGAGCGTCATCGAGTTCTTGCGCATGAGATTTTGTCGAAACAATGATCCAGGCGCGTTCAACTGGATTAAGGTGTGAAGAATAAGCTGGCCACTCCATACGGACGATGGACTGTCTCTCGCTCCAGGTACTATCCGGACACGATATAGACGGAGCTTGTGATCCTTGATAACGAACTTTCCACACTAGGCATCAAATAAACATCAAAGATCTCATCCTTGCACCTTAAACCTGCAATAGTGCAGTTCTGAAAAACATCGAGATTTCTTCGAATTCAAATATAATCCCTCCCTCCACACGCCATCAGTGAGCCACCTACATAGCGGTCGTGTTCATCAAAGCTGCAGTCTTTGAAACCTCTTCCTCATCCACACGCGCGCGCATTGTCATGTCAGTCTGTAAAGTCCAGACAAAGTCTGAACTTGTTCTTGAAAAGTACAGGGGGGTCCGTCCAGTCTCTCACGGTAGGTACACCCTACATCGCCGACACCCTGTTGTAGCCCTTGGTTAGCGGTAACCGGATACAGGGTTTTCTTGACTGTACATCATCACCCCGAATTCTGTTGAGACGGTGACACCTCTTGCATTTGAAGGTGAGATTTCAACTGAGTCATTGAGTGGTGACATTTTCTCCCCGCTTGAGAGACTAAAGAGCGATCCTGACGAGGTGTTGTTCACTCAGATCCATGTGGTCTAAAGACACTACCAAAATGCTGGTGGCGAATCTAGGCCCTATAAATGACGACCGCTGCAGTTTTCAGCCTACCAGTCGCTCTGGCGAGTGCTAGTGTTGTCGGACGTTGTCTCTGTAACTTCGGTAACCAAGAAGCCGTTCTCAGGCTCCGAAACGGCAGCAGACAGCAGTACGTCGCGATCAGAGCGCAGTATACTCGCGTGCCCTTGAAGCCAGTGGAGAAAATTCGATCACACGGTGGATGAGGGTCCCAAAAATGGAGTTTGGGGATCGAATCATTTAATCCTTCGCAAATTTTGAGTAATATAATAAACGACATACAGTACTGGGAGGGGGGAATACGTGTGTTAAAAGCTTTCTGACCTCATAGTGTAAGTAACCCTGCAATTAACTTCTTATAAACAGTCTTACAAAAGATCCGAACTGTGCATACAAAAAAGGGAAACTATTTTTAAGGTAAAGAAGCGGATGGTACTTTCAGAGTGATAGTCTAGTCAGCCCAACGGTATATTAACCAATAAAAAGTCAGAAAGGAGGGAACTGGCAAATTCGTCAGTGAACTATTGAACTGAGCGAAGTACACAGAACAATGGCTCGCTCGGTTAGACTAACAGAGAAAGGACAAGAGAGTTGGAACTCTGTACGTTCCAATTAAACAGGTCGCAATGTATCAATTTAAACTAATTATCGAACTGATTTATTTACTGCTATCTACTAAGAGTTTGTGTTGTTGTTAGGCGCGCGCTCTCGGCTGGGCTGGTTCCGTTATGTTCCAACAGCCAAAAAAAAAGGGGGGGTACAACGGTGGCATCGGGGAGATATCCTAGTTTAAATATCCCTGGATGTTTCTAAAATCGAGACAAAGCCCGAAACCACGATGACTTGGACGGTTTTCTTAAAGCGAGGAATAAAGGTGCGGATACAGACTCGATATTTGTGCATTATTCGGTGGTCTATCGACGGTTCGTAATAAGCTGTTTATTTCACGTGGGTGACGTCAGACCGGTGCAGTCGGCCGCGTCGGTTAGGGATGACATCGACAAAAGGAAAACCATGAATCCGCCGTAGAGCGGAATTCGAGTTAAAACGATTGATTGAAGCCACGGATGTCTTGTCGGACATGTCCCCTGTCTTTCGGTCGACTGAGTTATACGTGTTTGGAACATCCGACCTCCAATGAGTAGCAATACGAAAGACTTCCATATATGGCATGATGGCGGCAAGGGTTCAAAGTTGAGCTGTCGCCAGTAGTTACTAACGAGTTCTCTCCGCACCTGAGTGGTGGCTACTATTCTTGGCTTCTACCTGATCGCCCGACCGGAGAGGGACCCAGCCCGCCAGCATCCGAACAGTTCTTCCCGCTCTCCTTTCAGAATGCCTTTAATTCTCAAAATTGATGTTTTCCCTACCATTTTCCTGCTTTCATTACTTTTACTGCCGGAACATCGCGGATGGTTAACCAGCCAGGGGTAAAGCGTCGTTCATGGTTCATTCTATATAGGGCCTTTGTCCGCTGAACCTGCGCCTAATATACTGTCCGCGGGAGAGGGAGAAGTAAACTGTCTTTGGCAAATATAGAGGCGTCTGCATAACGAAGTAAAATGTACAAATCATTAGACCCTAAAAAGACATCAAGTGAAGGGGACAAACAAACCATAATAATGGAAAAAACTTACAGTTATATATAATAATTAATTAATAAACTGTATATATATATTGTGCACATTTAACAATCATGCAAGTTTCCTTCCCAATACTGTATTAATTAAAGGGAGATAACTTGTTACCTCGCTAAAGTTGATATATCATAAACGAATATACTGTACAATAATACTTGCTCAATTACTAACAACTCTTTTATATATTTCGATGCAGGAATATTTATTATGCATATTTTAAAATATCATAGACAATTTCTGCATTCATATTTCTCTCCCTCTCTCTCTCTCTTTTTCCTTGTTTGTGAAATATTTAAACGAAACAATTCTATAGCGGATGAATTTAAAGTTGTAACTATTTGTGTCCCTTACGTCGGTATTGTTATTATTAATATTTGTTTATTATACCGGTGGCGTATCCAGGGTAAATAGCGCCCGGGGGCAAGGTCGAAATTTGCGCCCCCCTCCAAGTAAAAAATCGACCTATTATTTATTACTTATGAGTTATAAGTAACTAAATCATTTCATTTTATTTTTCTAATTTTGCCCAATATTATTACTGCTCCGTAATATTCAACCCACTAGTTCCAAACTGTCCTTTTTATAGGACATACCGTAAAAGACAATGCACAAATGAGTCGTTCTTGCAAGTATCATATAAAAATGCTTATACTGTCATGTACCTGTTACGGAAAGAAATTATTCTTGTCAAATCTCGTTTATCTGCTGAAATGAAGTACGGATATTCCTCACTTTAAGCCCTCTAGAGCTAAATGGGTTAGGTTAGTTACTTCAAAAATCTATCAACTGAGAATTCTTAGACAGTAGTCCGATTTAACCCCTTTAAGGATTTTTTAAAGTTAACTTTATCCCAAGTACTGACTATTGAAAATACCATGAATGCATAATCTAAAAATACTCTTATGAATTGAAATGGAACAAAAGAGTAACAGAAAGTATTTACAAAAGGGATTTTTCCTGCTTTCATTGATGCAAATTGATCGATTATGTCTTCAAAATCGGTTGTGTTTGTTTCTTCGCTTTCGATGCTGAGGAGGGCAAGGTCACGCAGGCGGCTTTGAGACATCGATGTCCGCAAATATGACAAAATTAGCTTGAGTTTGCTGAATGACCTTTCGCAGCTTGCAGTTGAAACGGCTGTTGTTAACATAATCTGAAGACCGATGCGCAAATTAGGAAAGACGCTGTTGTCTCCGTATTGAACAATAAATTTGAGATGCTCTGGTCTTGATATTGAAACTTTGGCGACAACGGCCGGCAGTCAATGATTTCTCCGAAGAGCTCCTCGCCGTCAATGTCAGCATTGTAATGATTAGCCAACAAAGCGCAGTTTGATCGAAGTGCAACGTCGTCTGGAAGTGAGGGATAGCAGAGTACAAACATCAAGGAGGAAACCAAACTTTGCGTCAATATCGTGTAAACGGGCGAATCTATGCTGCATTTCTGATTGAAGACGATGAAGAACAGTCTTCATGATTTGTTCTATCTCATTGGTTGGTGCTGATGTTTCATCTTCAGAATTATCAGAAAGCCGTCGTTTTGGTCTTCCACGACGTTTGTTGATGTCAACGTTCCAGTGTTGACTAAGCTCAATGCCTTCATTTAGAGATTGGTGGACAAGACCGTTTCCATTATCCAAGAAATGCTGCTGAAGGGATTTGATATCATCTGCAGCATCCCAGAAGTTCATCGTTGGATCTTGTAGCCGTTTCTGAACCCAGTCGATTCGAGCGAGAATCCTGTTCCAAAATCCAAGCAATGCAAAGAAATGTAAGACCAGCATTTGGCTTTTAAAATGGTCAGCATCACAGCGTGTGTCGGATGTCTCATCATTATCATCTACCAAATTTTGCAGAAGGTTTAGAATTTTGTTTAGGAATGTTGCAAGATGTTTCACAGCATCTTCTCTTGCGCTCCAACTGGTGTCCGATGGAGATTTGAGAACAAAAGGGATGGCTTGCTTCAACTTCTCCCAATGCCATGTTGATTGATTGCAAAAAGAACGCAAACAGGAATCGATGACGTTGAAAAACGAAATAATCTTAAAACTGCTCTTTGCTGCGCTTAAACCAACAAGGTTGAGCGAATGGTTGCCGCAATTCACAAATATCACCTTTTCGCTCAAGTCCGCTATGCGTTGCTGAACTCCACTGGTGTGTCCGGCCATGTCGTAACATAGTGCCTTGCAATCACTCAGTGCAAGGCCATCATCTTCCAATTCCTTCAAAATTATGTCGACAATACTGGCTGCATCTTTCTTTTCGAGTAAGGTGAACCCAAGAAAGGACTCTTGGACACGAACAGTCCTTTTGTCGAAGTCAACGTCGACATATCTCACCATTCGTGATAGTTGGTCCCGATGAGCTTGGTCAATTTTGCGCCCCCCCCCTCAAATCGGCGCCCGGGGGCACGTGCCCCCTCTGCGCGCCCCCCCCTAGTTACGCCACTGGTTTATAAAACTAAGTTTGGGAATTTATCAAAAGCTGGATTCTATATTTCCAAATACGTGTCTGTTCGTTCTTTATCCCCTGCCATTACGGCGATAGTAATTTCACCCGATATTCATTTCAATGTCCCTAGTAGAAACCATAAACGGAGCCATTCAGATGACCCTGTTTTGTTTTTTAAAAAAAAAAAAAAAAAATTTACATATTTAAAAATGACGTTTTGTTATTGTTGTTTTGTTTTTGAAGATCTACCTGGGGCGGAGTTGTTTTTTTTTTTTTTTTTCCCATTTACTGCGTAGCTTGACTGATGCCAGGTAAACGCGATTACTTCCCTTTTTCAAGACAATTTCCGCTGACGCGGCTAAACTTTCCGGATTATCCTTTTAGGTGAGGTTTTTCTAACGTTCGAAATTAAAAAAAATTAGATTAAAGATTAAAAGTTACAAGGATAAAAAAAAAAAAAACACAGCGGTCCGTGCTCAAAGTAATTCTACTTTCTTAAGCAAAATGGAATTGTCGATTTTAGGTTGTTTTTTTTAAATTTATCGATATCTAATCTACATGTCGTATATAATCATCGCCTTTATGACCCCACCTGCTTCTAGATAGGGGTCCACCACACCTGGACACATTGAGACAGGGCTGGGGCTGTTTGTTATCTATACAGATTCCGCCTCACACAAACAAGAAACATCGAAATGCTTTGTTTCTCTCCCACCCGACCCAAGTCTGTACCAATGGGAACTCAGATCAGGTTGGTGAATCACTGTGTTAGTCACTATTATTTAAGAAATTACTAACACCTTCATTTTATTTCTACTGTTTAACATGAGAGAGAGAGGGGGGAGAGAGATGGACAGAGGGAGATGGACAGAGGGAGAGGGAGAGAGAGAGAGAGATGGACAGAGGGAGATGGACAGAGGGAGAGAGAAAGAGAGAGAGGGAGAGGGAGAGAGAGAGAGAGATGGACAGAGGGAGATGGACAGAGGGAGAGGGAGAGAGAGAGAGAGGAGAGAGAGAGAGGAGAGAGAGAGAGATGAACAGAGGGAGAGAGTGGGGAGGGAGACAGAGAGAGGGAGAGAGAGAGAGATGCACAGAGGGAGAGGGAGAGAGGTAGAGAGAGGGGGGATAGTGATGGACTGAGGGAGAGAGGGAGAGAGAGGGAGGGAGGGAGACAGAAGGGGAGAGAGAGAGAGAGGGGGGATAGAGATGGACAGAGGGAGAGGGAGAGAGAGGGAGGGAGGGAGACAGAGGGGGAGAGAGAGATGGAGAGAGAGGGGATAGAGAGAGAGAGTTTCTGTTGTTCTGGTAGCTGACGGGAGGAAAACAAACGAAGCGATAAGAACACATCTTGGATACTTACCTTAATTTTAAATTATTACCTGTTCATTAATGAAAAATTAATAGATTAGAAATATTTGCGTATCGACTAAAGGCGTTCAACAGGAGGCCGGCGGGATACCTTCAGGGTTGATGCTGTTTTAGCCGGGTTTCATTTGAACGCCGCTGGTAGTACATTTTCTCCCGTCCCTCTGTGACCACACATGCCGATAACGTAGTGACATGGAAAGTATTCTGCCGTAATTTTGTCTTCGTTAAATTATACGCCATACTACGAATGAAAATTATGGCCGCCTGTCTTCAAGCACCGTCAAGGGAAGCTGTCCGTTCCATTCTCATTTCTAGATCGTGAGGAGCCAGTTTGATTTCTGCAAACATGGGAGACAACTCTAACACATTTTTAATTACACCACTACGGTTTTCGGGAAACGTTTATCTCCCTTATACTTTAAAATCAACAATATCTTCTTTCTTTTTCTTTTTTTTTTTAAAAATTAGCCAAACCCTTTATTCGTTTCAAAGATATCCGGACCTTTGATTAAATGTTTACACCTTTCTGTTCATTGTCGGTTTAGTCCGGTAGCCCGGTAATTTAGCTGTTAATGCACCTGTGATTCGTCGATAAATGTTAGTTCGCTGTAAGGGGGGGGGGTGACGGACGGACAGACGGACGTGCCTATGGCTATAAAATGGAGGGGAAAAGAGTGACAGGCAGACTAACCCCCTAACCCCCACCCTATTTAGAAAATTACTTGGTTCTCCAGGCCAGGTCCAGGGAACCAGGCGCCTCATTCGCGACAACAGGTGCGAGGGGAGGTTCCCGTTTCGCATTCAAGCACCTGTTCGAACCCGATCCGACCTCACTCACTCGCGGCAAGGCCGCTACACCTGCCGCGCCTTAGAAAGGTAGAATCGTGTGAACCATGTATTTAAAAAAAAAAAAAAAAATTCGTTTCCGAAGGTGAGCTTCAGGTGTTTGTACGACTTGTGTTCAGCACGGTTTCGTTTCGGGAATTTTTGTTGTTGTTGTTGTTGTTGTTGTTGTTTTTTTTTTAAAAAAAACAAAAAAAATGCAAATGGCGTCGTCGTCGTCGCCATGTTGCTGGTGATCCGTGCCCCGCCCTGACTGAAACTTCGTGTACCCGTCGAGGACGAAGCGCGGGAGGGGGTGGGCTGGTGGCTCGGAGACTAATTAACCGGCTGACCCGCAGTCCCTGTAAGTGCACGTTAAGTTGGCGGCGAGGGTTTGCTCCCTGATATTGGCCGTCTTCCCCTCCGTCAAGGTGACTTTCCGCATCCGCCAGCCGGCTTCAGCGCCGTTTCAGGCCCTGCCTGCTCTATTTTCCAAACACACCCCCCCCCCTCCTCCCCCAACCGGGGTTAGGTGGGTATTCCCCGAAAACGAAAGTAGAACAGGTTACTCAGAAAACCGTTGTAGGAAATACACGACGCCAGGCCAGCCCGGGTCGTCGCCATTACCCAGGTCTTCTTTCGCAGGCTGCCGTGAGTCAACTTTAGCTATCTATTCGCTTGCATTTGTATCCGTCTTTGTTATTTTTTTAGAAATTACCACATATATATAATATATATAAGTAATAATAGCCACCGACTTCCATACGAAAGCGGCCCCGGCATAATTCATGTAACACTCCTTGGGTGGGTTGCTGCATCCAGCTCTGTACTTAAGTTTTTGCGTCTGTCTGCCTGTCCACAGGGTCTACAGTAAGTCAGGGGCTTCCTGTCCCTATTGCTGAAGTCCAGGTTTTGCTGGATACCTGCGAGGTGCAGTTTAGTTTACAGAGAGGGATAGCGAACCAGTGAATGACGTTTGCAGGTACTTGTCTCACCACCCACCTGTGGTGCGATATAGGAGAAATTATAGCTGAAAATTGGCAGATGGATGCGTTTACAGGTAGACGTAGATAGTTAATTAGATTAGAATGTTAACACAATATATTTGGAAATTAGCCTAATGGAAATGCTGATTTTATTTCCAATATAAAACAGAAAAGTAATTAATAATTAAGTAATCTTTAGAGGAGCCGTTTGCTGACTTATTGGTTACTGTTTTAGCCGAAAAAATTCAAGACACTTTATTTCTTACTAATTTTCAGTAGCAGTAGTTTCGTGAATTTTTTCTTCAACTAGTGAACTATAATTTAATATATAAAATTTTAATTTTGTACCCTGGTGCACTCTCCAGATAGTCTTAAGTTGTGTATCCCTTTTAAAATATAATGATATACAGTGGTTGAATGTTGATATGATTTAGTTTAACATTCATATAATCCTGCACATAATGCATCATTATTTCCAACTTTAATTGTTAATTATCTATTTTCATTTGGTTTCTGTAACACGCACTTTCTCTATGTATGAGGTCTGTCGAAAAAGTATCCGACCTTAGGCTGGGAAAAAAAAAATTACGTATTTGGTGGGGTTCAATTGCTAATCCCCTTCGAAGTGGGCCTCTTGTGTCTCCACACACGTAGCCCAGCTATCCATTCACCGTTCGAAGCACGTCTGGAATGTTTCTTCCAGAATGGCTCTCAGCTCCGCCGTCGCATTCCGCATGATGTTCTCTCGGCTCTCAAAGCGGGAGCCTTTAAGTAGCATCTTCATTTTTGGGAACAACCAGAAGTCAGAAGGAGCCATGTCTGGAGAGTAGGGAGCCTGGCGAATGAGCCGGGGCGTTGTCATGATGCAGCTGCCAGTTTTGCAAGGCCCACAGATCCAGTCTCTTGCACTGAACTGCATCACGAAAATGTCGGAGGACTTCCTGATAGTACTCCTTTGTAACTGTTTTTCCTTCTGGTGCGTATTCTTGATGCACAACGCCTTAGTAGTCGAGGAAAACAGTCAGCATCACCTTGATTTTGCTCTGAACCTGATGTGCTTTTTTGGGCCTTGGCGACATTGGGTGCTTCCACTGTGATGACTGAGCTTTGGTTTCCGGGTCATACACGTACTCCCACATCTCATCTCCAGTTATCACAGTATTCTGGAACTCAGGATCCCTGTTGGCAGTATCCAGCAGGTGTGCACAACCTCAAGACGAAGTTGTTGTTCCTAAGAAAGCAGCTTGGGCACAAATTTCACTGCCACTCTGTACAAGCCCAAATCCTCCTTTAAAATTGCATGTGCAGAGTCTTTACTGATCCCAACCTCATCACCAATAACCCACACCGTCAAACGACAATCCTCCATTATCAAGGTCCACACTTTCTCGATAGCAACTGCATTGCGGCTTGTTGACAGCCTCCCGGAACACTGGTCACTCTCCACTGATGTGCAGCCATCTTTGAACCTGTTGTACCAACCATTCTCTTATTTGGGTAACACCCAATGGCATTGTCACCAAAAGCCTGTTGAATTTTGCAAATTGTTTCCAATTGCGTATCTCCAAGCTTTTGGCAAAACTTGATGCAAGATCGTTGCTCCACATGTTCTGTCATCACAGGCAAGAAAATGCGACGAGTAAATAGTACAGCACCTCACACGCTGGCTGCCTGACAGTGACTGACGCATCCGGCAATCCCGCCAAAAACCACGCATGCGCATGAAGGCATGCGGCTCCCACTATGCACACTTTTGCCTCCCTAACAAAGTCGGATATTTTTTCAACAGACCTCATATATATATAGGCTTACTATATGTCCTGTTTTAGCAATGTTGTCCCGGCCGGTTTGAAATTCTGTCCCAGTTTTTCAGAAATCTGGAAAAATTTTCTTTCTCTTCTTTTTTTGTTTTGATTTTTAATCCTGGTTTGACAGCAAAGGTGCAAGGCAGTGATACTAGTTAGTCTTTAACTAGCGCTGAAAAAAAAAAAAAAGCTTTGTGTGGAGATGGTAGAATGTGATCACTGTTTTGCGGAGTTCTCTGTGGCGCATGGAGGTAGATCGGATATTAAAGACTATTTGCAATCTCACAGACACAGGGCGAGTGTTGCTTCTGCTGCTAGTTCGTCATGGTTAGATACTTTTTTTTAAAAAGTGTCAGAAATAACCGAATTGGACCCTCTCGTTGCCGCTAAAGAAGCCCCCTTTGCTTTTCATACAGTTTCTCATGACTTGAGTTTCAAGACAACCAACCGGCTGTTCATCAGGGTTGGTCTCAACTTTTTGAGCCAAAGTTTCGTCTAGCGCGGACAAAATGTGAAGTGGTAATTTTGAATGTAATTGCACCAGTGGCTAAATCTGAGCTTGCTGAAGACCTAGCAGGGGCAAACTTTGTAACAATTTCTATGGATGCTTCAAACCGAAAAGATGTTAAAGTGATACCTTTCATTAGTCGATACTACATCCCTGGTCATGGGGTACAAGTCAGATTTTTGGATATGCACACTGTTCCTGTTGAGACGGCTGAGATCTTGACTGATGCCTTAGTCTCAGTTATTGACAAACACGGGTTGAAGGAAAAAGTTGTTGGATTTTGTGGAGACAACTGTAACACAAATTTTGGCGGTGTAAAATGAAAAGGCAAGAACAACAACTTTAGCCGATTAAAAACCAAACTTGGAAGGGACCTTGTTGGCATTGGCTGTGGTGCACACATTGTGCACAACTGTCTCCAAACAGCTGTTGATGTATTACCAATTGATACTAAAGCATTTATTGTGAAAATTTTCAAATATTTTCACATATACCCAGTTCGTGTAACACAGCTAAAGTCATTTTGTGACTTTGCCGGAGTGGAATACAAAAAGCTATTACAACATGGTAATACCAGATTTTTGTCAATGCTACCAGCAGTTGAAAGAATTCTTTACACTTTTGATGGCTTTAAATCCTACTTTTGTTCCAAAGAACACTGCCTGGGATTGATAAAACAATTCTTTGAAAATTATTGTGGGGAAATGTATTTATGGTTTGTACATGGACAGCTCAGCCTTTTCAACAAAGCGATTCTGGCCATGGAGAAGGACAATGCCAATGCAGCAGATATCAAACTAGAAATGCAAAACCTGATTACAAATATAGAAGAATGAAAAAACTGAATTTGTACCTCAAGGTGCAAAGGCCTTGCTGAGAAAACTTGAAGGAAATGGTGAAAGCATTGAAAAAGTGAAGAAAGAGTTTAAAAGTTTTTATGAAAGATGTCTCTCATACCTAGACCTATGGTAAGAGAACTTTGGACAGGTGGAAGACTGTGTGGTTAAATTCTGGAGACACATCTTGGCCCAGTGTTGAGCAGTGTGAAGTTAAAATCAACCAAAGGATTGGAAAGCAAGTAGTAAACATCGATCATTTATTTGATTAGGTTGCTATTGCAAAGAGCTTTTGGGCTTCTAAGGCAGAAGTTTGTGCAACACAGAACTTTAAGTATGAAGAAAAGTGGCAAAACGTTTTTGCTCATTGCGAAGAAAGACACATTAGTAAAAAAAAAAAAATCTTAGTGCTGTAGAAGAATACATTCTTTGTCTTCTTGGTACTTCTGCACCAGTTGAGCGAGTGTTTTCTGTAATAAATAATGTGTGGTCAGAAGAGAGGGACAATATGGTAGAAGCTACAGTCAGGGGGGGGGTGTCTTCTGATGACTAAAACATCCCACTAATCTGCTCAGAATTTTCTTGACAAAATTAAAAAGAACAAGACATTTCTTAGAAAAGTAGTTTCAAGTGAAAAATATGAAAGTACTGATGATTGGATAAAATATTACTTGACAATAAAGCCATATGTGTTTAGTTCAATTTATTTGTAAACGTCACTGTTCTACTTGACAATATTTTACATGCTTGTGCTGTCAAGCAAAGCCTGGCTGCTTTGTATGTCTTTTGTTTCTGTGCCCTGTCTCTCTCTCTGACTCTAACCCTGGACACTCAACCTTCTAAGTGATAAAGACAAATCTACATCTTGCCAGCTCTCACATATCACTTCAGCAAAAATTATGGTAAGCCTATACATATTTCCATGGTTCTAATTGCCACCCATGCTCCAATATTGTTCGCTTCAGCACACACCCCCTCAACAAAAAATGTTTTTTTTTTAAATATCCATTTGTACAGATTCACAAATATCCCCAATATACCATTAGTATTTTCATTGGTACAATAAAAAGTCAAAATATGCTGGAAATTAAAAGCAAACTTTACTCTGATCAGCATAAGTCCATGCATGATCGCTTTGATATAAGATGAGTAACAAATTTTGCATTTAATGGGAGAGTGATGAAAGTAATTGCTTTGTCATAACAGCAGAAAGAATAAATCTCACACACATTTCAAAAGGAAGTTGTCCTGCAGAGAGGAGAGAAATAAAATGAAAGACAAATGAATACAGATTTAGTTTTATGCACTTTTATCATTTGATCTAAATTCTCTGAGTCATTTTACTACTACATTGTAGACTTAAATCTGGCCTGGGCTTCCTCCCCTCTTACATTAGGAAATTAGACGGTTAGGCAACCTGTGTGAAAACAACCTTTAATCTTGTAAACTAGATCAAGACCTGCTGCTGACCTAATTAGGACAGGACGTATATTATGTCACGAGAAGGGGGATTTTTGTTGTTGCTTTGTAAAATGGTGGTCAATTCATGAATTACAACTAGGTACAGTAGCTGTTATCTCTTGGAACTTGACTGCAGTGCTGTATATAAGAACATGACCTGTAATATCCTATCCTGTCTCCTTCTCACGCACTTTTGAGGTGAAACAGGTAATGAAACCACTCATCCAAATAACAAAATGTCATTTGTCAGATGATTATATAGTAGCGATTGTTTGCTTTGTTGTGAAGGGTCATAAGAAGAAATGTTGTTGTTTTTTTTTTTTTTCGCTTTTATGATGCGCAAAAGATGCAATCAAAAGGCTGGGGTGACCCTGCCAGCCAACAGTTTTTGTTCCTTCAGCATATATGAATACAAAACTTAAAATTATGACACCCTTACTTTACCATGAGCCTTGTTTTTTTCATACAAAAAATTTCCGAACAAGGATGGTTTTTGTACTTTTCCATTCATGTGTGTGAAAGACCATGCCAGGGAGTTGTACTAAGTCCACAAAAGGGGCGGAACTGCTAAATTTTTAAGGATTTCTACAGTCTTTTGTTTTAATTAGCTTTTTTTTTATTATTATTATTATTTTGTTAGTGTTCTCAAATGAGTATTTTGTATGTGATTAACTGAGCATCGTCAGTAGTCCACTGCGTAGTGTTTCAAGGCACTGAATTAAAGTGTCTTCAACCTGAACTTACATCAGATTTCTTCTAAAATTTAAATAATAAAAAAATGAAAATAAGTATAATTACATATATATGTATGTATCTTTATATTAAGCCTGAGAGTCTGGCAGTCCCCTTGGTGACTAATTTAGGATTGCAACAAAAAGGTTGGAAGCCGCTGTTGTAAGGAATCAGCTAACTGTTTATCTAGGCTTTAATCAATAGGTTGAGTTCATTTGTGTACGCTAAGCTATGTGTTTTTTTAGTAATGGCTTGTATTGTTTCATTAAATAAGTAATAGATAGGACTAAAACCCAAATTCAGCATAACAAAACTGGAAAGGAAATGTATTAAAAATACATCAATCAAAATTTGAACAGCATTTTAAAAAGAAGACTTGAACTCAGCTTTAAATAAAAATTGCTTTGTTTGTGTAGCTCATTGGCTAATTGAAAGAAAAAAAAAATTAGAGCCACATGTTGTGAGCAAACTAAACATAGATCTGTCGAAATCTTGTTTGATCAGCATGATAGCACAGATCCCAGACAATTACTATCTGTACTTTTTCATTCATACTTCCATAACTAATCAAAGTTAAGAGTGTTGTTGTTAGTAGACAGTACCGTGTTATGATCTGCACCAGCACTATAGACAGTATAAGGGTTAAAGAAGGCTGGAATGGGAGCTTTTTGCTGATTTCTATTATTGCTTGAGAGGCACTTTCACGCAGAATACACATTAATCTTGGATTGTTTTATTTTCCTATTTTGTCTGATTTTTGTAGTAATTGTGCTAACAGTCACTTCAAAAGAAAATAAGTTGGGCTTAAACATTTCATTCAAACTAGAAAGTTTCTATCTGTGGTATAAACTTGTAAGGGTGTGTGGTGTAGCTAGATGGTTTCTGTGTTTGGCTTTTTGTAACTCTTATAAGTGAGGCTTATCCTACACCTGTGAAGTTTTGGTGTGGGAGACTAAAGAATGCATCACCCAAAGGCAAGAAAGGTGCACTTTTCCCAAATGCTTGCCTTAGAACAGATGTTCTCTAAGTTTCTATGAACTGTAAGAGAGAATCAGTTGACAAGAAAAAAAAGGGGGGGGCAGGGTTCTGTGATCTCTGTCCTTACCAGATTTTGTTCACAATTAATGACTAGCCACTTGCACTTCAGTGTAGTATCACCTTTTGCTCCAGTTGGTTCTTTGATGTCATGGGTTGTAAGAGAATTATTTTTTACTGAGGAGCTTGTCCTAAGTTAAAGATTTTTGCAGCACATTTATATGTGCAAAGTTGGTTGCTCTGTAGGTAACTTAATGTCTGGTTAATTAACCATATTTTTGAAAAACATTGCTTGTCAAGTGCACTGGAGCTCATGGCTGCATGTTTTTTTGTGTAAGAAATTTCTTACATATCTTTTGAAGATGAATTCAGCTAGTGGATCTGCCATCCTCTGAAGTCCCATGGCTACTCCAAGCAATCTGCTGAGCAGAGAAGGCTAGGAATTTTGAAAGACTTCTTTTCATTATGAGGGGTGAACTGATACAGATTAAGTCTATGCTGCTAACTTTGAATCAAAATTTGGACTAGGTCCTGCAGTTCTTTGTCAGGTTAGGACTGGATAGCTATGTCACCCAGTCTTCACAAGGTATCTGAGGGAGCCTATCAGTTTCCACTTGCATTTTTTCCCTCATGTTGAATACCAAATGAATAATTTTTTTATGTGGATGTCAGAGGTATACCTGTCTAAGTGACAGTTTTTATATTCGGTCCAAAGCCTCTTCCGTGGAAGAGATGATGAATTGAGAAACTTTTCCATGCCCTCTGAGTGTTAGGCTCAATAACTGAGATGACACCAGGTGAAGGTTATGTCTCGTGGTACCAAGTGTGTATAGGTTTGTTTATTCTTTATATTTTAACTGTATTGCCTGTAAAGGTTATTTTTCTCTCACAACACACCTCTGTACCAATTCTATGAAATCTACTAAGGTTGTTGCTAAGCTTTTGGTGGATTCTAGGTTTGCTGCATAGGGTGGCTATCCTGTTATTCACATTAATGGCTTCAGCTACTTAATGGGAGAAAAGTATTTGCCATTTTGTTCTGTCACTATCTCCTATGATATCTAATATGCCTTTAATTTGTTGAGCACCTATTTAGCTTGCTATGTTTACAATGTTTAAACCATCTAAATTCCAGGGAAGTTGGCTAACCTGCTTATTTACCAGATGTTTGCACCCTTGCAATAAGAACTCAACAAGTTCAGCTTCAATAGCAGTACATACCCAGTCTGGCAGTTCTATGATTTTACTCCTATAGTATACCATCAATGGGCTCGCTAGTCTTTAACTAACTTCTTACATCTCCAACTGGTTTTTGCCAATTTTTATCTATGTTTATGTGCTGGCTCGTGGAAACATGAAACCCAGAATTTTTATTTTGCTCCTAGCCTATCTAATGCCAAAATGGTTGGAGTTATGTTGCACTCTCTGAAAAGAACCCAGCCATACTTGCTCTGTTTTGGTTTTATTACCTTGGCACCAGATGCATTCTCATAGAGCAGCTTAAGTTTGTTAAAAAAATTTAAAAAAAACAGACTTTTCTATTTCACAGAACAATTGTGGTATCATGGGCATATTGGATTATCTTAGAGTCTATTATATTGGTTACGACTATGCTTACAATTTTCTCTTCAGCTTGAATCATATATGCCAATGTCTTTACAATGGTTATATACAACAATGCACTGAGAAAGCAGCTATGCTGTATTCCACAAAAGGGTTTAAAGTAAGTCATTGCATTGCCATTCTGACTAATTCTTGTCTGCATATCAGTGTAACTTAGCTTTATCCAACTAATCAAGTCTTCCTCAAAACCATACTCTTAGTGACTTAAACAGAAAGCTTCAGTCTACTGTATCAAGTGCTTTCATATGATTAATGGCTAGCTTGACTGCTGTGGAGCACTTCATGTCTACTTTATGCAGAGTTTCTCTGATGATTGGGAGGAATGGACCAACTTCAAACTGAGCAGGTTTGATCCTCATAGTGATTTTTATGCATAACTTTGGCTAACCTGCTTGCTAACACCTTAGCTATAATCTTATAATCATAACTTTGTTTCAACTTTCTTAAAAAGATATTGTGAAAGTAGTACTGTGCCAGCTAAGTGAGAGAGACCCTGGTTGGACACGCTATTAGCTATGGCTGTCAGATCACTAATTGATATCAAAACTTTTATAGAACTTGGGTATAAGGTCATAACCCCCAGGGGATTTATACATGGTGATTACACACTTTGAACACACCTATTTTTAATACTTATTGCAATGAATAAACAAAACTTGAAGATGATCCAGACAGAACATTACAGTTCTGTGAGTGTTTCAGGTTGGGTCTCTTCTTGTGGCATTGTAATCATACAGTGAAAATTATCTGGAAATGTTACACAATGATGCTGTTCCTGCCACACACTATCTATATGGAAGCTCTGGTTTACTTTCAGCAAGATGGCACAACAAATTTCAAACCTTTCTTGATATCAAATTTCCTAGGATGTGGTTAAGTTGTTGTGGAACTGCTCATGAATATCTTCCAAGGTCGTCTAACTTTGAGCATTATAAGACTTGGAGGAGAAGATTGAACGGGAAGTATTCAGTGTCTCAGTTCACGTGCACTGTTGTATGCCGATCTGTGTGTCAACATTGTGGTGCATATTTACATGTAAAATGTGGATATTTAAAACATTTGACTTAAGATGACCACTGTATGTTGTTTTCGCATGTTCACTTCCTGTCTCTGATATAAGTATTAAATATAAAATCAGTGTGTATACAAACTTTTGAATTAACCTGTAGTTACTCGATGCCCTGATGACATCTTTTACTTTACTTTCAACCATGGGGCCTTCACAGAGCTTGGCTTCTACAGGGTCTGGTTTACTCCCTAAGCTGCTTAAGGGTATTCTGTGCTTGAGGACTAGTGTAGAGCAGTTTATAATACGGACCTTCCTCTCCAATGATATCACCCAACTTAGCGATGATTTGGTCGCCTTAGTTATTGGACTAGTTGCTAATTTCAGCTGGACACTAGTATCATGACAGCGAAAAAGGAAGTAACAGGATGTAAGTCCAAATTTAATCATTAGCCGTCTGGAGTGGTTGGATTTCACCATTAGGGATAGATGATAAGAAGAATAAAAGTGTACCTGTAGAGTTGGTTGTATTTTAGCAGGAGTCTACTATTTTTTTTTTTTTTTTACATTGTTAGTGACGGTTAAATAACTTGCTATTTATTTGGTTAAAAATTCTTCCCCAGAAATAAATGCAGTTGTAATTTACTTGTATAAATTATTAACTTAAATATCAGAGAGAGAAAAAAGTGATCTGTTTGTTTGTTTTTCTTGCCCTGAATGGCATCCCTGCTGAGGTAGTCGTGATAATCAGATAAGTTGGTTTATGTACTCCCTACGCTGCTAACATGATACTTGAAAAGTAAACAGGGGGAGCCACGTGGCTGCCTGCAGTGATTCTCACTAATGCTGATTCTTCCATATTTAAATCATTTTAATCTCCACATTTCTAGGTAAAGTGTTTTTGTCTTTGAGCTACAGCAATAAAGGCTGGTTTAACTAAACAGTACAGCTATGGCTGTCCATTGTTTGCGTGGTTACTTATACTGAAGATAGGAATTGATCAGTGATGTTATCATGATGCTATTTCCCTTACTGCAGCAACCCATGGGTTCTTTTTTTTTTGCCTCAGTGCCATGATGGTGATTCCAGTTGTGGGGCCGATTTGCTTAACAGTCACAATGCTGCCAAACCAAATAACAGAAAGCAGCTTACTTTGATGGCATGGCTTCATGTGACAATGTACAAAAGCTGATATTTTACTGTTACAGATGTGTATGCATTTAATTTTTTTTTTTTTTGTTTACCAATCTCTACAAAAGAGACTGCCCTGGTGCGGGACCGCGGTGCTGCAGTTATCCACCAGAGAAAGTTATTTGCCACAAGGATGCAGCACTGCCGAGTATGACGTAGAAATCCGTACTAGAACTCTTCATCCTTAAATGTAGGAAAGATTGGGTCAGCCAGTCCCAACCAGAAACAGGCCCTCAACCTTGGCAGTTCAGTAACCTGCTCATTGGCACCCAAACTGCTTACATGACACCATTCATTGCTTTTGTGGTGCTTAAAAAAATAATAATAACAAAAAACACCCAATTTGCTTTGTTTTGGTTTAAATAAGTTGTCCTAAATGGTTTATGTATAACAAAACAAGAGGTGTGCAGATAAATCTTATAAAAGAGAAGAGTGGGTCCATGACAATTGGTCACATTGTAGTATGGACCCAAAAGAGTTGATTCCAATTAAAGAAAGCTTTTGTTATTCCAGAAATTTAGTTTCTGAACAGCAGATTGTGACTGAAACATTCTTGAGAATTTTTTTTACTAGCAGAGGCTTAGGCAGCACTGTCCAAGCCTCTGCATTTGCTTTTCTGATTTTTGAAAAGATGTTTGTACATGAACCATAAAGATGACAACATTGTATGGGATGATCTCTCATCATGCCCTGAGCAAGGCTCATTTCCAGAATTTGAATAATGATGTAACTATTCTAAATTTGGTAGAAATGACTTGGAATACCACCCAAGCCATTATGACCGAGACTCAAGCCAATTTTATCAGGACAGTTGGTTGTTTAGCTCCAAGAATAGTTTGGTCTCAAACAAATCATTCAATGAATTTAAGTAGCAGCCAAGATCAAGAGTCCAAATTCAAATGATTTCAGCATCTCAGCTACCTTCCTTCCTTCATGATTTTTGAAGCATGTATGAACAGTCAGACAAACGACGCAAGAACTAGAGCTGTAGAATAGTGGATTTGCATATGTGATGAGCAAGCACTGTTACATTCGAATTTCAGAAAGTTTCTTATCTTGAGGAAATAATGTGCTAGGAATGCTGGAGAAATCAATCAGCTAATTTCTGGTTAAGAAAATACACTACCTAAATTTTCAGGATAGTCCAAGACATTGCCAATTGAGAGACTGGCATTATACCAGTAGAATTAGCCTCAGAAACGCATGACAAATTGTCATATGACTTTGCAGTGAATTGTTTTGTTTCCTTTAATAGTTAGACTGGAAAGAAAGAATTATCATTTCTGAAAGAACTGTTTAGTTTATTAGATAGGCTAGTGAGGGTACAGTTGAAAAGCCAGGGGATGGGAGGGGGGGATAATCCTTTTGGCTTGTTCGAATGCTGGAAACTCTTAAATTTAATTTTTTTTTTTTTTTTAAGAATCAGTCAACTAACTAACTAATTCTCTACTGTTGAAGTATGTGCTTTCTTTCTAGAATGTTAAGATAAACATCATTGGGAAATGGAGAATATCTTTAACTTTGCCACTTAGATTTGATCAACACAGGATATGCAAGCTGCTGCTTTAGATAAGTGTAGTTTTCTGTTGATATGTTTATTAGCAATGTGTTCTATGGCTGATGGTGGTGTGCAGGGAAATCAGTGTTTCTCAGCCCTCAGGAAAATTACCAGACACCGACCCACTTTACTGGGGGAAATACTGGGTTTATTCCAGCAAGTTGCTGTTATGGTGACCCCAACCTGGGCAGGTGATTGATGGCAGAAGCTGAATGTGAGAAGCAAGTCCATTCTTACAGCTGTAGTTGGGTGTGGTCTGTCACCTATAGGATTTCAGTTGAACTTGGCACAATCCGATGAGTATTTTATTGATCATAATTTGGCTTCTTTTTTATGCTATACTGTATAACAAAAAAGAATTCATAACCCAATCAATATGTGCCATTTCTCAGTCACCCCAAGCATTCCAGAGCGAAAGAATGTTGGCTTAGTGCAGACAGCTTGCAACACACACACACACACCTGACTCTGATCTATTAATGCTGCTTAATTTCATGAGTGATGGCTACATTTATTCTAATAGCATAATTATTTCTTTAACACTAAAAAAAAATGTTTAATGACTCACCAGTGAAACATCCAGATGATGTCTTTCAAAGCTACTACACTTGTAACCAACTCTGTGCATTAATAAATGGATGATATACAGGATATTTCATTGCTGACCCCAGGGTGGTGGTGGTTTTTATTCGAAGCGCAGAAACTGTATAGAAATTCCACTGTTTCTGTCATATACAGTGGCATTACTCAGGCTTGAGAGTGCAGACAGAATTAGCCACCGTCCTTTCTGACTAATGTATGCAGATACAACCGTTGGAGTTTGTTTTCATCAGTGCGTGATACACTTACTGTATTTTTCGCACTATAGGTTGTCGTGTTTTGGCCAAAATCCGTTATCAGGTCTTAAGTCCAATCTCTAGACCAGAGAAATCCAAATCTCCGATATAGAGAACTTCAGTAAGTATGGATGATTGAGCCCTGAAAAACCACGTTATGATTAAGCTATTGTTTAATAAAATTTTTGTAAAGAAATATTTGGTGGGGGGATGTTGCTTACCAGTATCAGTCTTATTCTTGTTGGAGTAACAACAGTGTTTCTTTGATCTTTTGTCATCAAGCATTTTGGTACCATCACTTTATGAAATGCTGGTAGAAGCCATTGGCTCCTTTATCTTTTTATCCCCGCTCGGCTTCTTGTGAGTGTATTGTTTCAAATCATTAGCATGTTTGTCTTTTAGGTTGAACTGGCATTAGAGGTATTGATTGTGTGTCGGCCTGCACTCTGTTGGCATTCATTAAAATACCAAGTGTTGTGAATGACAGAAGATAGCGCATCATTGTTAGCAAAAAATCCAAAAGATGCTTTAATATTTTTGTTTGCTTTATCTACTGTTTTTGGAGGAGTATTCAGCATCTGTATTTTGACATTGTTCAGTTATTAAAACTACTTTCTGTAGAGGAAGCTGTAGACAAAACATCCATTAAATATTTATCATATTTAACTGTTTCAAAGCAGTTTAGTTTTTGTTAATGGCAAAAATTTGTTTCTACATTTTGACTTTAAAAATATTAAGCAAATGTTCCATAAAATAATCTAGCCAGTTGTGAATGTCGTGTCGCTTTCATCGCTACTTTAAGTTACAGCGGATTATCATTTTTCCCTTAGACAGATTATTTAAATATTAGTTCGCATTATTAATGGATTTGTGTGTATTTACCTCTGATGATAACTGTATTTTATTTATAGTTGTACAGAGTTAAATGAATGTTTTTATTAAAATGCTTTGTTATACAAATTTTCTTCATTATCATTATTATTTTTTAACTCTGTTATTATTATTATTATTATCAGATTTATAATTTGTTCCAATTATCTGTCACTTTACTGGGGATATTCGGGTGGGACACAGATGAATTAGTGCTGCTGTTTCATTTTGATCTTTTCCAGTATTTCATTTTTCCTTAAGCATCTCTCGTTAAATAAGTGCAAGTATTTTCATGCGGTGAGCATGATAGTATTAGTAGGTATAATGTTCATTAGCTACGCTTGATTTAATTTTTGTGTACACAGTTTCTCATAAATACTTATTAATGATTAGTTGGTGTGAGCTTCATAGGGCCTCTTCCACTAAAAATTACATTTCCTGGAAATCAAGCATGAATCATGCTGTCTATTTGCTCTCTCTCTCTCTCTCTCTCTCTCTCTCTCTGTTCTGAGGTCATCATCTCTCTCTCTATCTCTGATTACATTTCACCCATCATCAGGACAGTTAATATTTTGGATAAGAGCGGTGACAGTAACAGGTGATTGATCAGATTTAAATATGGTTTGCTTCTTTGCTTTTTCAACAATGTGCCTGCTGCTGTTCAGTTTTATCTTAGCTACAAGAAAAAAAAAAAAAATTCTAGGACAACTTAACTAGTAAGTAAGCGTTTGTAGGTTGTTAAAATGGCGGCGATACATTGGTAGTGGTGGGGAGAGAAAAGAAGTTTACCAAGCTTTCCCCTGTCAGTAAGTTGTAAAATTAATTGGTTTGGGGGGGGTTGATACTTTTGCAGTTTGTTTTAAATAAATTTCAGATTAATCGTGGCTTCCTAACCTTAATGAACCTGACTCATCCCGCAAGGGTTCTCAGGGAGGGAACTTATTAACAACTGTTGGGAATGCTGCTGTTCCACTGTCTTCCATTTTGGTGGTAATTACAAAAAAAAATTTTTTACCCAAGGCTCTCGGTTTAGCACAATTTGGATCTCACATCGTCCTGGTTACCCTAAATGTTTTGTCGGGTGTGAGGATTCCGTTGATCATGTCATGCGTTAACTGTTTACTCTACAGAAAGAAAAAAAACTAAAAGCAGGTGGTTTTTGTCTTTTGTCATCAAGCATTTTGGTACTCATCACTTTATGAAATGCTGGTAGAAGCCATTGGCTCCTTTATCTTTTTATCCCCCCCCCCCCGCCCGCTCTCGGCTTGTGTGTATGTGCGTATTGTCTCAAATCATTAGCATGTTTGTCTTTTAGGTTGAACTTTTGATGGTAAAGATGCTACTGAAAAACGAGAAGAAAAATATGGACAACAGATTCCAGTAAGTAGTAACGGCGGGAGGAGCTGAGCTGCTTTTAAGCAAATTCTCCCCCTCTCACTGAAAGTGCACACCAAGGAAAAGAAGGAAGTGAGAAAAGCAGTTGCCTTTGTAATTATTTTATGTGGACAGGTGCAATAATTGACTGTTTAGAGAGAGGACTGCTGAAAATAGGAATGTTAATGGTAGAGATGAAATAAGATTTTTAAATCATGAGACTTGGTGACTCTCCATTGTTATCATTTTCGGATTGCTGCTGGACGTGTACAGTAGTTTAAAAATAGAATTTACAGTTTGTCGTCTCTGCATTAAAAAAACGGATCACGTGCCATAATGACGAACTGATAGAAAGAATTAACATTGTTATTTAAATTCAATTTTCTTTTGGAAGCTAACTATAACAGCATTGAAAAATATATATGGTTTATAGTACCAGCCAACAACAACAATTCTTTACGGTACATTTAGCCTTTATATATTATGTGTATTTTTACTGTAAAAACATTAGTTTTAGAATTTTCTATTTTTTTTATTTTTTTGTGGGGGGGGAGTGGTGTTGGAAGTAGTATTAGATTTGTCTTCATGTTGATTTTTTTCCATTCCATCCCAGTCTTAAGTTATCTACATATAAGTTACGGTCAGTGAAGTACTAAAACATGATGAGCGAAATAGATAAGAGAGGTGGTGCTGTACTAATGGCTCCCTTTGATTGTACGTTTTGTGTTGTTTTTTTTTTAAATTAATTCTTTTTCAGATACAGTTGGAACCCTGTGGAGACTTTCTTGAAATCAGTGGCAGGAGAGGATGAAAATGACAGTTTCATTTCATCCAAAGACAACAATTATTCTGCACAGAAAAGCCAAAAGGAGTATGAGAATATTATCAGTAAGGACTTCCGCATTGACAGAAGGCAGATGAAGGTTAAAAGGAAGAGAGAAGTGTGTATTAGAAATGAAGCAAAGGACAGTGTGCAGCAAGACCTGTCAGAGGACCCTAATGAAGGATGGGAAAAGTTCCATTATGAACTTTCTGAAAAGGAGAAGCATAAACTTGATGATGACAAGGAAATCATTTCCAAAAAGGATTTGGAGAAATTACCCATGGATGAACCCAAGTTGAGAAGCCAGTCAGTTATGAGAAGAGCAAAACTTACTGTGGCCAGATCTCAGGTGGTTGGCATTTTAGAATTCCGGAGACTTACAGGTAAGAATTTACAAATAACATCAAAATTGTTTTACTGATAATTAAAAAAAAAAACAAGGACGTGCTTTGAGTGCTGCTGGTTTAGGGAAGCATTATGAAATTTGGGGCCAACTTTTAATAGCCATCTATGGGATATAGCAAACTAGGCCATGAAATGGTGGTTCAGTTGTTATAAATAAGTTTCAGGTGTGCACACTGAGTACCAGTAGTATTTTACACTAATTACAATTTCAGTGAATTTTTATGATTTTCTTTATTTGGGGGGGGGGTAAAAAACAAGAACCTTTATAGGTGGTGTGTAAATGAAGTTTTACACTTTTCAAATCTGCTTAGGTGTGAGTGTTTTATCTGCATTTCGGCATCATTGTACAGGTGATTAGAAAGTAAGTATGCAGTGGAGTATGTTTGTAATCATTTTTCATTCCTCTTCATGTGCTTTGTTGTTTTATACGGTAGTTTCAGAAATGACCAGCAGATGGCAGTTCTGTGTGAGGAGTTGTACTGTGGTTCCCAAAATGACCAACAGGTGTTGGCAGTTAATTTGTATAAGTGAAACATGAAGAATTGCAAAGTGTTTTTGGGAATACGAAAAAAACGTGTGGAAAAATGTTTAAACATGAGTGGGGCTCATTTTCGGCATTTATTGTAATACATGGTTTATTGTAAGAGTTAATGTACTGAAATATTGAAATAAAAACACAATAAATTTTCCACTGCATAGTTACTTTTTGATCACCCTGTACATAGTTTCAAGCACTGATAATGTTTAAACCAGCTTTGAAAGTTAACACCTCAGTTTGTTTATTTATTTTTTATTGCACATTTTACTGAAAAAAAAATAAACCTGCAGACAGACAGCTAACCCCAACAACGTGTGTAGTAGTTTGGTGAGTGACTACACAACATTAGTAAATAAAATGTACGTATCTGAAGAAAAAAAAAGAGAATTTGTTTGCTCTGATGGTGACCATTGTAGTTAGGGCTTTCCAATCTCTCAGCCCTGACAGAAAGTACGGTAAGCCTGTCTATGAGAAACTAAGCGTTCTTTTAAAATGTTTAACTTCAGACACAAATGCCATGATGATACAACTGGTCTTCACCGAAACAGCAATTCTGGCTTCGTTCGTGCTGTTGAATGTTTCCAAAATAGCCAACAACCCACCACCACCACCAGCACCCCGACCATCTGTGAATTCCATGTGCATAGCGGTTTTGGGGCTGCTAATATGCAAAAAAATGTCTGAATGGAAATCTGTGTGTATGGAAAAGCTGAGGAATACTATCACTGGTAAGTTAGCTCACTAATTCCTTGTTGCTTTTTTATATCACCTATGTAACTGTTTTATAGCAAAAAAAAAAACAAAAAACAAAAACAAATTAACATGACACCAGTTTTCTTTTTGACATGCATATTGAATATAATTTAATGCCACTCATATGACCAAATAAGCAACAATTGTAAATTAGATTTACTTGCTTACCTCCCCTGTATTATGATTTATATATAGAGAGAGAGAGTACTTGGATATAATACTGCTGTTCATATTATTATAAGGCATAACAAGAAAAAAGCTTACATTTCTATTATCCTATAATTATTTACAAACTGAAAGACTTTTTTTTATTGTTTCTCCACCCTTGCATACTCTGATTATAATGTATACTACTAGTCAATTATTATAAGAAATATATATGTACATAAACACTACATAGAAAAGCTTTGGTCATTTATTCATAATAAATGAGAAAATATATTATAGTAAATGTTAGTTTATTAGTTCTCCAATTACCAGTCTTTTGTTGTTGTTTTTTTTTTACCGATATGAAAACATTCCAGCTTCTTTCTTTTTTGCACATCTGTTCATCAAGTAGAAAGTAATTTCGGTGTTCTTTACATTAAACTCAGCTATTTGAAATTGAACAGACTATAAACCGACAGTTTTTTGAAAACATTGATTTTTTTTTAATATAAAGAACTTTAAAAGGTTGTCAATAGATGAGTTTAATATGAGTATGCTTTATTTACTTTAGTTTTTGAATTTGATTTTAAAGTTAATATTAACAAACTGATTTTCCGCATTGAGAGACAAATTAAGTAGAGAAATTGCGCATAAATCAAATTAATAAATAAAGCTGTTAATCACAAGACCACAAGTTTAAACAAAATGTAGATACAATAAAAGAACAAGCATGTGTTACTGATCCTTGCAATTAGTACATCCTTTATATTGATCAATGATTTCAAGTGTAAATAAAATTCATCGACTTATCCATCTATTTTGGTAAAGAACTTCTCTGTCGTCCACTATATATATTTGCTGAGCACCACTGATGACAACATACCATGTGACCTGGAGCTGAATATAGATCAAACATGACTGTAAAAAGGCAAATTTCAAATACTACTAATTCGACATGCAAACACACAGAATTGTTTGAAATTTGTTTTTTTGTTTTTACTTTTTTATTTGGAACTCTTGGGTTCCTTGAAAACTTATTTTTTTTAAACTTTTGCATATTACCTTTAAATTATTGAGGCGCCGAAATATTCTTAAGCAGCTGAAGGGTCTGAGCTGATCCATTTATTTATTTTGCAAAACATTTTATCTTGTTTTGTTTTGATTCTTTTCATTAGTGTTTATAATTTCTGAAAAGTATTATACATTTTATATATTTTATTATAAAACCAAGATATGAGCATTTTTAGAATATTTTATTGGACGAGTTTTCCTTCAAAATATTTTAATTCATCAATTGTTAATAATAACAACCCTCTTCCAAGCTTGAACCTTATCCCATTTATCAGAGAAATCTTTAATAAGACTGGTTCTCTTGGTCATTTTTAGTTTTATTCTTATGCATATGAAAAGTAGACTTCACCCAGACAGACTATATTTTAAGGAAATTTTAAAAATAAATTTTTAATTTAGCTCTCTTCCCTCAAATTACATCTGAAGATTTAACTCAAACTTCTGACACTTTCACTTAAAAAGTCATCACTTGTCATTGTTGTCTACTCGCACACATGGTAAATTTTATTTATTTTAATTCTACTACTAGAGCTACCGAAAGGGCAGAACTTGTGATTCTTATTTGAAGATTATATTAAAAACCTAAATGCTGTATTCAGAAACTGTACCAAAAATGAACTGAAAAATTATACTATAAGAAATCCTGCCTCTAACTTGGTAGCAGTTCAGCTTCTTTCTTTATGCAGTACTTATACTGATGAATTAAAGTGATGATTTACACTATGATGATGATGTTTTAAAATGAGCTTTACCAGCAAATGGAGTTGCTTTTTGTCCTAAAGAGCACATTTTCTTGTTGTTTTCTAAGAATAGTAATTTATCATTTCCTCAATCACAGGTGAAAGGCTGATCGAAGCATCTAATGATAGATTGAAGCTGGACTGCAGTTACTCTGGAAGACAGGTTAAGGGATCTCATGATGGCGGTGGGAATGCCCCTGTAAGTAGAGTCGAGGAGTTCTCTGCTTTCTTTCACTGTTGTTAGGGGGAGAGCAATAGCTGAACAGCGGTTGGGGGCACAGCTTTTATTATTTAACTTAAAAACAAACACACAAGTTTGGATATACTACAGTAATATTTACTTTTAATGTGATACTGTACATAAAAATAGAATCAACTTCATTTTGTGGTCAAATACCCATTTGCCTTTGGTATTGTATCAAAATAAGCATAATTTTATGGGTACTAAAATCAATTCCTAGATCTATGGTTAGAACTCATGGTTATTCAGCACTTCTTGGTTTAATGCAATCTATTTAAAAATAGGTGAAAGTAATAATTCAACTCTGAAACTAATTGGTTATGAGTGATCATTGATGTCAAAGAACAAAGAGCTATCACTGGGATGGAGAAGAGCTATTGTTACAGTGATGATTGACAGAATATCTTTGTAGGATAAGAAAATTTAAGGAGTCACTGAATGGAGTTGCTTATATGAAACTGCACTAAAGAACACTTCTAAAAGAGGCCACTGTATTAACGTCACCATGCTTATCCATCTCCTGTTAACTGCTGCCTTGAACACAACACAAAATAATCCCACACCTGCATCTACTGTCAAAAGGAGCCACAGCTGGATTAATTAGAAGAAGGGAAAAGAATTTTAACCTCTATCAAAGTCTCAATTAAAAAAAGACTTGGGCTAAACATCACAAAAATTGGATAAATGCTTTGGAAACATGTTCTGGACTAAATCTAAATTTGAAATATTTGGATTAAATTGTACAGTTTACATCCATCACAGAGTGCATGAATGCATGCTAAAAGTTTGCATTGTGCCTACTGTTAAACATGGAAGAAGAAGCAGAATTGTCTGGGGTTGGTTTTCTGATGACAGAGTCCATGATCTTAAAATCGAGAATACTCAAAGAGAACATGGTTATCACAATACACTTCACAGCTGTGTTATTCCACTGGGCTTACATTTGGTTGGTCAACGATCTATCTTGCAGTGAGGCAGTTACCTGAAAAATTTCTAAGGTCTTCAGAAGAAAACAACAGGACTGGGTTCTCACCATCGTGGAATGGCTACCAAAATCACTGGACTTGATTCTCATTGAAATCGTTTTGGATAAAATAAACATAAGTGAAAAAAATAAGGAACCATCTTCACCCCAACAGTCTTTACAGGAGGCTTGGAATGGAATATCAAAAGATCTTCTCATAAAATTAATTGGTAGACCTTCAGGAATCTCTTGGGTGGTAATTGCAGTTAAGGAGGATATTTTGATGAATTGAAAATATAGTCTTGAGTGTAATAAAATATATAGTATTATACTTGCTAAATACATTATTAAAAGTACACTTTTAATTGTTTCATTTCTACTTGTGCTTAGTTAACAGATTACATATCCATAAAATTTAAAATTACTGTGATGTATCCAAACCTTTTAGCAGTATTTTAGATATTGTCCAGTCTTTCTTTCACAACTCTGATCTAAACCTCATTATTAAAAGAGACAGAAAAGGAATTGGGGGAAAAATACACGTTTGTGTTCCTTATCTTTGTAACCTTAGTATTATTTAAGACAGTAAATAGTACACTACTCAATGCTCACTATACCTCTGTGTGATTAGGTGGATCCATTTACAGGTTATCAGATTAAAACCAGATATTTAAAATCAGATGTAGCTGGACAGCCTGCTTAACTTGCTGCTGCTTCCATTTACTTGCACAATATCAACAATTTTCACCAGTAAATGAATCATTTACAAATGTTAAGAAAATAGTAAATTGCAATATTTTAGCTTTAGTCACCTTCACATGTTGTGGCTATAATTAATAGAACAAATGCATTGTTGTTGTTTTATGCAGGATCACGAAAGTTCAGTCTTGCAGTCCTTTTGTTAAAAAAAGTTTACAATGCATTGAAGTTTCTAGTATAAATCCAATTGTCTTGTGCCATTTAGATGATAAATAGCAATTTTCAGTCTTAGCAAACATTCCTCCCTACTATCATGGTTCATTGGTGCTAAATATATTTGAGTAAGATTTAAACTACTAATTTTTAAGACTTCTATTTTCAATCCATTAAGGATACTTATTTCTGATATACAATTTGTACTTGTTAGATACACTGCCATGTGTTATCTATTTTATAAAACTGCAAAATTGTATTCATGCACACCAGAAATTTACTTGCACATTATTTACAAATATTTCTTGTGAGAGATGTATGTGACAGAAGAGACAGACACACAGTGAATGATGAAGTGTTGTTTTAACTTCATTAACTTGTAGATGGATCCATATTCTTTGTATTATTGATGTTTTTTTTTTATTTATTTACTATTATGGTAACAGGAAGTTTTCAAGGTTCATCATATTCTTGAATAGTAAGCAAGCTTTTATGATGTTGAGTCTTAAAAATCCTGTATCTTTTTAAAAAATGTATAAGGTCTAGAAAATTTTACATTTGGAAGTTTACTACAATTAAAGTTTGCAAGTAAAGGAATTGTTAATTGTTAAGAAAATCAAAAAAAAAGTTGAATGGGATTCTTGGCAAGTTGATAGACAGTATTATAATAATTTTAACTGCAGAATTATACTCTACACAATATGCAGTGATAATTAGATAATGATGGTTCCCCCTCACTTTTTAAATTCATCTGGTTACTATTACAATATTATTGTATCTATATCTTTTTCACGATTGCGTTCAACTTTAAATAACCAGATTGAGCTAAGTTTAAAGGTGGTGTAGTGTAGAATTGGTGGGCATTTTAAGTAATAGTAGCAGAAGGAACTTCTAATTCTTTTTCCATCTACTAGATAGCCTCCCTTTATAACATAATTACTTGTTAGTGAATTTTCAGAATTTATTTAGTTGAAAAATCTCCTTTAAAAGAAACCTTAATTTGCTCGATCATTAAATTACCAAAAATTTTAATAATTTAAAATATAGAAATAAAATTATATTTCTTTTTCTCTGTATTGGCTACCGTTATAAATTCAAATTATTTTTGGAAATGTTTTGATAATTGTGTATTATTTCTGAAAAATACTGGCATAATGACATTTACATTAAATGCGAGACTCGTGATTTTACTAGTCAGGCAGTTTTGTGTATATGTATCTTTGTTTTTGTTTTTCAGAACCAATCATCAGAAAACCAAAACCAGGAGACTAATGATATAGGTGATGGCTCAGGTGCAGATGGTATAGAGAATAACAACAACTCTGCTCACAACAGCAGCGGTGGTGGTGAAGATAGGAATAATCCAAATAAAAAAGTAGATTCAAGTAATACAGACAAAGGAAATGACAATGAACTGATGGTATTTATTTCATTCTTAATACTATTGAGTTTCACATATGTTTGTTTGTTCTGTAATCTGTGTGTGGAGTAAATGTTTCAATAGTGATCTGTAGTATCTGTGATGGTGGGGGAAATTCTTGCATTCTGTAGAGCTTGTAGATATCTAAGCATGGAATTTATCAGGTGCAAAGTTTCCAGGTGCTCCATCAGTTACTTCAGTGACATTCTTGGTCCTGTGGCCCAAGCTATCGAGATAGTCAATGGAGTTGCTGTCCAAGGAAGTATCTGTATTACATTTCGTGACTTCCAAGCTAGAGTGGTTGTGGAACTATGGTTTGTAGCTCCATCATCCTGCTTCCTCTTAATCTAATACAGGTACAAGGGTATTGAAGAATGGATGTGTAACCAGTAGAATTCAGATGTCAATGAATACAACATCTGTTTTTACTCTTTTTACCAAATGTATGGCTACATTGTTGCTTCAAATCTTCCATGCTTGATATTAGGTCGTAAACACTTGGTCAAGTCTCACCAATTTTTCTCTAGACCCTTGTCCCAGAGGATGTGATTTGGTGAAAGTCTGATGACTGCATGCCATAAAAGTGGTAGTTGGCAGGGTAATGGCCTTTATTTACATCTGTCACCAGTAGTGTCTGTCAGGAAATTAGTCCAATATACCAAGTTATGTGGGAGCCTTTTAACAGTTTACCAAATGAACTATGTTGATGTTGTAAAAGTGTATGTTGGTAGTCGGTGCATAGCTGGTGGACAATCGTTCATTCTCCATGTGCTGTAATAGTGGCGAGATGTTTTTCTGGCATACATCTGTTGCCTTCCTCTCTGAACAGAAGCTGTGTTTACACACACAGATTGGTGGCAACAGAGCATGTGAACTGACTGTACTTACCATTTACTCAGCCCAGATGAGTGGGGGAAATATCTTGACTACCATGTACTAGCAGCAGTCCACCTGTTGGATATGTGAAACACAGACTGACTGAACTTTATGGGGGAATGTTTAATTAACTCCATGGATGCAGTAGCAAAGTTGTGCTTTACCATAATGCAATGAAGTGTTTGGGTTGGTCCTTGATGTATTATTTTTTTGGAAGAATGTTTGTTGTCAACATGTACAAACAGTCTTCTTTGATAAATAACAAGTCTTTTTAATACTATTTTATAAAATGTAGATAAATTAAGCTACTTTAATCGATTTACATCAAATTGGCAGAACTCTGTCTCTACCCATGTTGGGGGGGGGGGTCACAGAAAATATTAACAGAAAGCTGAAAAAAATACTTTAATAAATATCTTGTTTTTCTTCTTTTCTTAAAAAATTTGATTTAAATCCCTAGAAATAAAAATTTTAAAAAATTTCAAGGATTAAGATTGTGCAAATTGATACTAGAATGTTAGGGTTATATTTAACAGGTTTATTTCATTATGCAGGTGCTGTCTGGTTGTTTGGTTACTCTAGTGAGGTTAGGCTGCTGGAAAAAACTAAAATGGAATAAATGTTATGGGGTAGTTGAGGGTATTAGCTTAAACAAATTTTAAAATGGAATTGATATATTGTTTATAAATTCCCTTCCTGCAGCCTCATGGCAGATAAACCAAGCTCAGTGTTATGGGCCTTTTAGTCTCTGTCACTCCATTTAATTTTGTTTATTTTTGTCCTTAGCCAAAGAAATTTCAGCAAGCAGTAGTTAAAAAGGTAGCATTATTCTATAGTTAGTTATTTTAAGGGAATAGTAATGCAGGTTTGTTTGTTTGTTTTATTTTGTAGAACTGGTTTAAATCTGCATGCTTTAAAATCATCTTTTGTTTGATTGTTTAAGGAAATCAATGAAAGGAGTGGAGGGGGCTCAGGAAGATCTACAGACAGTGGAGGGGGCTCGGGAAGATCTACAGACAGTGGAGGGGGCTCGGGAAGATCTACAGACAGTGGAGGGGGCTCGGGAAGATCTACAGATCCTGGAGGGGGCTCGGGAAGATCTACAGACAGTGGAGGGGGCTCGGGAAGATCTACAGACAGTGGAGGGGGCTCGGGAAGATCTACAGACAGTGGAGGGGGCTCAGGAAGATCTACAGACAGTGGAGGGAGCTCGGGAAGATCTACAGACAGTGGAGGGGGCTCGGGAAGATCTACAGATCCTGGAGGGGGCTCGGGAAGATCTACAGATCCTGGAGGGTGCTCGGGAAGATCTACAGACAGTGGAGGGGGCTCGGGAAGATCTACAGACAGTGGAGGGAGCTCGGGAAGATCTACAGACAGTGGAGGGAGCTCGGGAAGATCTACAGACAGTGGAGGGGGCTCGGGAAGATCTACAGATCCTGGAGGGTGCTCGGGAAGATCTACAGATCCTGGAGGGTGCTCGGGAAGATCTACAGATCCTGGAGGGTGCTCAGGAAGATCTACAGATCCTGGAGGGTGCTCAGGAAGATCTACAGACAGTGGAGGGAGTTCCGAAAGAGGAGTGGGGGAGCATGGGAGATTGAGTGAAAACCAGCTGTTCCTCTACGTTGGACACTTGTTAGAAGTAGGTGCTTTGTACATATGAAAAATGAGGAAAAAAAATTTTTTTTTGTTTTGTTTTGTTTTAAAAATATAAGTTGCTTTTTTCTTTCATTTTTGTAAAACAACAAAATTGTTCTTCAAAGTTTGTAGCAAATTGTTTTTCATGATTTATTAATTTATTAAACGTTAATTTGGTCAATTTTTTCCTCTCTCTCGTTTTTAGGAATGCAGTAGAGACTGTCATTCTCGTAACGAAATTGAAAAATGCTTTAAGATCGTCATCGCCATTGGTGACAGACACTTGCAGTGGTGCACCATATGTGAGCTACTCGCCGGATTTCTTCGACACTTCTCCACCTGCACCGGTGGTGATTGTTGTAGACAATGCCTTCAGACAAGCAGCATCATTCTAGAGCACCTGACCAACCACGACCCTACATGTTCATCTCAGTTTTGCTTCTTCATGCATACAAAACAGAAGTGTCATCCAAGCAGTAGGCAGCTGATAGACATAAGCAGAGAGTACCTGTTCCCATACTTTCCACGACCACGGAAACCACCGTTTGACGGTCTGCGGAAGGTTAATGGATTGGTGTGCAGTCCAACAGCCTCTGCCATTGGAAGTTTGCTGCCCACACCGCTGCAGAAAGTCAGCTATGGAAGCCGGCAGGAGCTTTTGGAAAGGTCACGTCTTTGGACCAAAGGCAAATCTTACGATGAGCAGGGGGTGATTTTACAACAGATGAAGTCAGTAAGTGTTGAAGACAAAGGAATCTCTTAAACTCTGTTGACAAGTCAGTCAGCTGTAAGGAGCTACCGTTATAAAGTTACACAATTTATCATGTAACTTTTTAAAATTTTCAGTGCCCTTTTCCCACCGACTGACTTTTTTTCAGCAGAGTTGTTAGAAAGTGTAAAACCTTTTTAAAAAGTATTTTCAGGTGAGATTTATAGTGAATAAATATCCTATTTAAGATGGGTAATTTTATTTTAAAAAAAAAAAAAGAAAGCCCAACATTTTATTCGTTCTCAAACACAGACGATGTGTGACTGAAGATTTGGCATGGACTTGCCTGTTTGGCCTGTACAGAAATGTCCTGAAATACTTTGTAAAAGAAAACTGATTATTTGACAGCAAATGCATCACAGAAACTGCATTTGTATACACAATCACCCTAACATGCAGTAAACATGAAAGTAGCACTGATAACTGAGTACAGTGATGTCATGAGGTCAGGGTATGGTGTGGTGGTTCTTTGATTAGCCGAGAGCAGCAGCCGGTTCCACAAACTCTTGAAGGGTTTGATTTTAGTTTTATTTAGTGTTCTTACGACAAACTGGTGCTCATAAAGTGTGCACCTCATTTTTAATGCAAAAAAAAAAAAAAATCTGACTTATTTTTGCAGCCTCAGTACTTTATACTGGACTGTGCCGTCTTCAAGATGAATAATTAAAGTGCACTAAATAGCTAATAATTAACTGTGAACTTAGGTTCGGTGTTGTGGCCACAGTGGATCTGCACCTGTGGTAATTCAAAGTAGATAGCCTAAGATTTATGGTATTCAGCAGATCCCATCAACTGTTTTGAAAGCAAGAAACTAATTTGCTAGACAAAGAGGTCAAAGGTTGTAAATGTGTTAAGTTTCTTAGGTTTCTATCTGTTTCATCTCGGAAACTATGGTGGTATTTTTTCGGATTGATTTATTTTTAATTCTCTCTTTAGAAAAACGTTTACCTAGTTAAGCAAAATGGAAATGCTGGCTTGGAAGCACCAAAGTCTATTTTGGCATGCGATAAAAGGACAAGATGGGAACCATTTTGCCTCCACCAATAACGAAATAACTATCGAGTGAATGTTTGACAGAACTGTAATCTTCTTTGAGAATTCTGGTGTTGGAAAAAAAAGAAGCTGAAATGTTTCAGACCGTAGGAGTATTAAATTTGTGTAAAAAAAAGTTTGAATGTGTGTTTTGGTTTGTTTTTTTAATTCTCATTTCAAATATGAATGAGGTGTTGAGTCAGAATGTTGTAGCTGTTTAAGGATTTTATTAGTTCCATGATTCACGGCTCAGTTACTGAAAGGCTCACCATTGATCACCACTGTTGTACTTGTCTATTTAAACTGTCTCAGATTTTTCTTTGATTCTTTGCTGTAAGGTTGGTTATGTTTGCTAGTATACCCCCCTCCGTTTTTTTTTCTTTTTTATTTAAAGCACATGAAAATCCAGAATGCAGGATACACAAAGAACGTGCATTGGAGGCAGCTCTCTCACCTTGGAAGTGGGCGTTCAGGAAAATGCTTTTTAGCACAGGATTCTGCTACAAAGTTTAACTTCTGTGTGAAGCAGGTACTATAAGCATTATTTTCTCTCTCATTTCTTTCTTTTTTTGTTTTTGACTAGGTACATTAACATGGCTTAGCATAGTACGTCTGCATTGTTACTGTTATCTGAGTGCAAATTTTCTCTCCTGTTCTATGCGCCCTCTGGACCCAAAGTTCGTCTTCTACTTATTGCATGATGAGATAATGTGAAGATCAGAGCAATGAAAAACCTATGGTAGCCTGTCTCCAATTGCACAGAAAGTTTCTTTCATCCCTCTCGTCAACGTCGCGTCACTGACTACCCAGCTGCTGAGTGGTTTGTTGCTGTGATTATGATCGCTTTTCCACCCTGAGCTGTTGCAGCGGAACAGCTTCATGAAGCCATCAAACAGCAGCATCTCAAGTTTCTGAACTGTTCCAACAAGATAAAAAAAAAAAGCCTCTGCATTTGCTTCACTTTGATGCCATTTTCTCTCTTCATCTCTCTCCTTTTGAATGAGGGTAGCATGTCTTAGCACGCATCTTCCTTTGAGATGACAACTCTGCCTATTGTGATCTATTTCCTGTCTACTTTATAGTCATATTCGGTGTAATCTTTAAAATTTTGGGATTTATTCCAGCCACTTAGTGGCTGTACACCATACAAAGCAGGTGCTGTTTGATGTCTTTTTTTGGGGGTGTGTGTGTGCTGGGGGAAGAGCATTTAGCACTTTGTTTGCTGGCAAGCACCGTCTTCCTGCTTCATGCTTGTCCATTACTTTTGTCATGTCTTAACTCAATGACATTTGCATCATTATATTTTCAGATTAGTTTGGCTAAATACGAACCATCCGAAATAGACATTCAAAGCAGTCTGGATCACCAGTTCATTGTCAAGCTGTATGGGGCACTTGTCAGGGCGAGCGACGTATTGATTTTTACTGAATTTATAGATGGTAAATTTCATTTTCTCCTTTTGCCATTTCAAGTGAACAGTACAGCTATCCTGAAAGTCACAAAATCAAAACTGCAACACAAAAATATTTTTTTAGAAAGCAATGCAATAACGTTTTTGTTTAAAAATACAAAATTCCAATATTATATTTCATAGTAAAAAATGAAAGCTAAAGTTATTCTGATTGTGAAGTGATGGAGTCAGTAGCTTAGCAAAATCACATTACCACCATCTTCAGAAAACCAGTTAGCCAAACAAGTAAAGTTGTTTGTTCCTTTTTAATTTATTATTACTAATTTAAAAACAAATGGCATAACCTATTTACCCGTTTAAGTAAATATAGGACCTCTAGAGGAGTGGAGGGGTCAGAATTTAGTTTTTTATAAGCTCAAACAGGTAACAAAACCATTCTAGCTAACCTGACAAACCTTGCTGCTGCACGCTGTAAATTTCAGCAGAGGAACAGTTATTAACTCTTCTTATACCAAGTGTGGTACGTTTTGACTGTTTTTACCAATGGTTACATTAATGAGAAAGATGCTGTACATCACATTTCCTCTGTTGAGTAATACATATTTGAGAGATGGTTGGATGCAGCCAGTGTCATATACAGTGTGTTAACTGGGATTATCTCTGCTTGCCTCTGTTTACAGGTGAATCATTGTTGAAGCACATAGAGAGACAGAAAAAGTTGAGGAATAAGTTCGGTCAGTGGATGTCACTACACTACACCAGTTGTCTTTTGCAAACACAAAAATACATGCAAGAGAATGGAGTCCTCCATGAAGATTTAAAAGGTGAATTAATGTCAAAATTTTATTTATTATTTAAAATATTACTTTGCAGTATCATTGCAAACATTGTGATGTAGCATCTGTGTGAAATTTATTGCCCACACATTTGTTTTTTGTGCAGAGTGATAAACACAGTATCCGCTTTGACAAGCAAGAAAGCTATAGTAACTTGCTGCTGCCAGAGATAACAAGCTGACAGGGTTTCGTTAAAAGTCACTTAAAAATTATCGATAGCTTCACCTTTTATTGCAGATGTAGGCAGGGAGCTCAGCCCATATGGCTTACACAGAACATTTCTGTTTAATGTTAAATGCAGTTTGTGACACTAATCTAAAAAAAAGTTTGTAGATGCTTTATCTGACCTTTTGACACTCTTGCTTATGCATTTAAGTCAGTAAGTTGATGAGGAATGTGTCCTCAGTTTTAAAGATGTTGGATTGATTCCCAAACGTACTGGTGCTATGCTGTTTGAAAAGTTAAATGTCTGTCTGGATTCAAGAGTTTTTGTTTCTTCTTAAATTGTAGCGGATAATATTTTGCTTAAAAATTGCTCTACCAGTATCGCCCTTACTGATTTTGGACTTGCAAGGCGGTTAAAGCATGATGAAGTCATAGAGGGAGAAAGTCCAGTTGGTGCTCAGACTCATTGGAGTCCAGAAAAGGCATCTAGTCAGGGGCATTGCTTTCCTGCAGATGTTTGGGCTGTGATGTGCATCCTTGTACACATTGTATCTACTGAACATCCATGGTTAAGAAGATATTCAACTGCCGCAGCACTACATATTTTGGTAAGTACATACCTTTGTAGTATGACACAGACATATTTTATGGTGTACAGCCAAACAGCTGATATTTATGTCCTACAATGGATATTACTTTATCTAAATGAGCTCAGCATGAGGACAGGGTACAGAACATCAATTATCTAAACAGTTTTAACCTGACGGTTTTTATTTTGTCCTTAATAAAAACAACTGATTTAATTTTGTGAAGACTGCTACAGATAGTATTTGAATTTGAGATTTAAGTAAGTAATTAAAGCGGTAGGAAGGAAAATGGATGGACTACATGTGCATCTTGCCTCATTTATCTTTCATAAATTTGAGTATTACATTAGAGTCTGAATGCCCCGGCCTTTGTTGGAATCACAAGGTGTTGCTATTTTTTAGTGTGGCAGAATTGATGTTTTATTCAATGACCTACTCATGTGGTACATTTTTAGTCAACAAACAAAAGGTGCTGCATGTAGAGTAAATTAATGGGGAATCGGATGTGACAACAGTAGCATGTCAATACTTTAATACTGTTCTTGCTTGCATGAAGAAATTGTTGTTGGGAAAATGCACATCTAAATTATTTTAAAGAGAAAGATAATGTAACCACACTATATAGTGTGAACCTGACCAGATACCTGTGACTTTGTTGTTTTTTTTTTTAACCCTTAGGACTGCCAGGCATTGTTATGTACAGATTGTGCACTTTTTAATTGTGTCTGAACTTCATATTTTTTCAATCAGTAAAAATGGATTTGCATGGGAAATTCTGGCAAAATCTAAGAGTGGACAAAAGTGTATTGATTGAAATGGTATGAAATAATTTGATGAATCTTTCTCTTGACAGGAAGTTAACCATAACAAGGCCATAACTTTGTATTTTGAGGGGATTATTTCCTAATAAATCTTTTTTTCTTTCTTTTCTCCTTCCCTCTTCATCACCAGATTGTGGAACAATCACCGCCACTGAAAGATATACCTGAGAGTATATCTTCAGTGGTGAAGGATTTGATTAAAAAGGGTTGGACCCTTGATCCACAGAAAAGGCCAACAGCAGAGCAACTTCTGCAGCACCCAGCATTTGAAATCTTAAGTAAGTTATCACAAACTGATTGTGGAGCAAATTTAAATGAATGGTGGCCGGTTTTTTTCTCTTTCTGATAACGCACTGTTTTTCAACTACTAGAAAAACGAGTACTCCGCTGTTCATTAGATAATGTAGCCTGACACAATATACTGATTAACAAGGTACCTCTCACTGGGCAAAGAAACGGCTGTTTTGTGATCAGCTGACCTATTTTCAAATTTGTTCAGAAGATGTTTTTTCCTAAATTCTTATTTGACACATTCCCAGATCTACTATAATATGTGACTTATACTGTACTGTTCCATAAACTACCCTGTACAGAACAGGTTATAGTGTGTGTTCGGTTGTTTGCAGATGCTTTGGCCTTAAGCTATGGAAATTCTCAGCCCTCGTGAAGAGGGATGTGTTATTGATATGGGTGTTACTGCAAGAAGAGGTTGGGGTGAAGGTCTGTTATCAGACATCCTTTAGAATTCTTTAAACTATAAAATTTAGTTACCTATTTTTGTTTGTTTAAACAAGTTTCCACTTTATGCATTAAAAATGAATAGTCAGTCTTGTCACCTGGTATTATTCTAATATTTCTAGAGCTCTCTTCTTGCAACACCTTGAATATTTTTCTGTCATCTAAATCATTCACAACGTTTTGCTAAGTCTATGCCAGCAGAGCTGTTGATAGGTTTATAAAAATTGAATTTAAATGGACATGGCTTGAGAGTATGCTGTCATAATGACTGTTTATCCAATTACATTGTATACTGAACAAGAAGTAATGTAGAGAACCATGTTAAACCTGGCTTGAAAGACTGGGTAAAGGATTTAAAGGGACAGTGCACAGAAAATTATTATTTGTGGCCCAAAGTGGTATTGTAGTAAGTGTAACCAGTAACTGAAAAAAAAAAATTTTCTTTTTTTTTTAATTGCATGTACAGTTGCACCTTACTACTGCAAACATCCTTGGCACTTGGATATGAGTTCACTGTATTGTTGGCTTTAGCATGCACCAACTCACCAAAAACTGGATCATTTCGATCTTGGGCTGTTTGAAACCAGAAGAAACTTTGGTCTACATTTCCATCATCTTGCCCATATCCTCTGTCCCACAGTAGATGTTACATTGTCTACAACAGCTGACCTAATATTTTTCCTGTTGGGCCCATAGCATTGTGTCAGCACTTAGCAAATTTGTCAGTGGTGTTCTCTTACCAGCAGTCATCGTTTTAAACCACATAGCATGTGATGAACAATATACAATTGACACAGATGAGATTGTTGTATAAAGGGTATGCAACTAGTGACTGCTTTACCAGGGAGAGAATTCAGTACAACAACAGTTCCAGACACTACACTAGTTAAGCATGGTCCACCTTAGTGTGCATGAGTTTAGCAATGACTAAGAATGGTTTTGCACTTGGGTTGCATTTTCTAAGTAACAGATGTTCTGCATGAGACCAGCCATTTAGTTTGGCTTTTTTAATTTCCACTTCAGAAGAAAGACCCAACCCTCCAGAGAACCTGTATTCTGTGCTGAAGTCAGACGACAACCTGGATCTGTTACATCAGTCCAAGATTAGTCAAGAAGAGCAGACCATGAGAGAAATAATAGAAAACCTGCCTCAGGAAAACGAGTGTAAGGAGGAGAAAAGAAGCAATCAACAGGCAACTACGACTATTGGTTCACAGAATTCCATTGAGCATTCAAAATGTGTTTCAAATTTCCACAGTGACAACAGGAAGCCAGCAAATGTTATGGATACAGAAAACATTGAAGAAACTGGTGCTGCTAGTTTACAAATGTACGAGTATCCGGAATTTTACTATCCAGAAAAATATTTAATTCCAAATTTGGAAATATTTAATGAAGAACAAATGGAATACAACCTCCCTGCAGACGAAATCTTGTTCCCTGAATTCTCAGATGATGAACGAATGCTTAATGGTAAACACCAATTTCATTTATTCTTCCTAGATTTTATTTCTTAATTTGAGGAAATTCAGAGAAAGAAAAAAAAAAAAAAAAAAAAAGCAAGGATTAGAAGGATTAGTTACATTGAAAAGTAGAATAAAATCAGATTGTTTTTTTTTTTGGCTCATCAGATTAAGCTATGCTGGGGTTGCTGAACCTGACCATCTTAAAAATGAAAGTAGTATAGAAGCATTACTGAACCTTCATAAATGTGATTAATCTCAATTCCTGCCCTATAAAAAAAAAAAAAAAACTAACTGACCTGTCTTTGCAGTGAGTTTGGAGTAATGTTTTGCACAGATATAGCCTCTAATTAATCAACGATACAAAGGGAAATCCTCTGCTACATTCTTACCTTTAAGACAGATTTGAGAAAGTCAGTTAATCTGTCAAAATAAATGTTAGCATTCATGTTCACAGATGTTTTTTTTTTTTTCTTTTTAATTAACCTTTTGTTCTTAAAAGTAAACACTTACAGTTAAATGACTGGGCAAAAAATGAGAGTCTGCAGATGAGGGAGTGTGTGATATTAAGAGGCTGCATGGTAGGCTGGGTGGGAGGAGTGGCTGTGAAAGATATGTCTGGGTGGAGCCACTGCAGGCACAGATCCATTGACTTGAGGTTTATTTTTCTCATGGTCATAAAGCTGTTTAAATAGAAACAAGGGGAAAACTTGCAGCTTTGATCTGGTCAGCGGGGGGGAGAAAACATGGACATACGTACTAAGGTTTAGAATTCTGCGATGCTTGAATGGGTTTGGTTACGTTTTCAAGAATTTTACCAGCATATGAAGTGTCTAGGGTAGTTAAATTGGCCCGGTTTGAGAGGAGAAGTTTCAGTACATACTGTTAGACTCGAGCGTTTTTCTCACCTTAAGGCAGCAAGAGGTTGTGATGATAAATCGGCTAAACTGCCTACAGTGGCCCTGATAATTGGAAGTATGTAAAAAAAAAAAAAAATTTTTTTTGTTTTCTTTTGGCAAGCAGATTATAGAAAGAATGGAATGAATGGCCAGCAGTAGTCAACCTATAAACAGTGTAAGCCGTTTTAAAAATCTCATAAAGGATCGTTTCCATACCTGGCAGGACGTGAACCTGCTTAAGTGGTGCTACCGAACCCAATTGAAGATGAATAATAAACATTCTTATTTCCATTTCCCACTCATTTTACACTGGCTTAAACTTTTGCTATTATAAATATGCTTACTTTGCATCTTTCCAATGTAGCATTCAATTTAAAAATTAAGTTTCAAAAATATATAAGATTTAAAATACTTTAGAATTTTGCAGTTCATCAAAATTAATGGACTGTCCTAGTTAGTGTGGGAGAATCTGCAATCGATGTCTTTTTGTTCTGTAATAACATCAGTCATCTCTTAACCACTGTAAACGTTGACTTTACAGACCCCATGGATGTTGATCAGCAATGTTTGCCGCCAGGCTCTGGTCCATTTACACCTGAAGAGAGAATCTCTGGAGGAAGAGTAAGTCTGTCTACCTGACGTACAGCATTTTTTTTGTTTGTTTGTTTGTTTGTTTATTTACATCTAAAAAGTTTATTTGGTTTACTCAAGTTTTGTTTTATGTGCAAAAATTGTTTTTAAAAAGTGCGTTTTTAAGCAATATTATGTACATGTTTGAAACAGAGTTGCTCCTACAGTAGAAATTTTTTTAAAAAAAAATGAAAGAGTTAAAATGTACTGCAGTCTGATTGGGACTGTAGTAGTAGTTGAAATTTGTTGCTCACCAATGATGTTACATTTTTTTTTACTTTTGGTGACCTTACTTCACAATTAACTGAAACCTTGACATGCACAGAGCACTTCAATTGCAATAGTCATTATGTAAAATTTCCTAGAGCTAAGATATTTTATTACCGTTCTTACTGTGTTTTTTTTTGTATTCATGTTTCTGACTGTAATATTGGATACAAGCATTGAAGTAGTCAGCTACTGAGATCTCTGAGTTAGCCTATGCATTTGTTCTGTGGTCCAGAGATGTTTAAGGACTGAATTGATCTGTGCAGCTAGCTGCTTCTTATTTGTCATTGTTTCTCTCTCTCTCTCTCTCTCCAGAACTCTCTTATGCTATGTGGATACTTTTTACACATTACCATTAAGCGTATCAGTTGGTACCTTCGTGAACCTGGTTGTTTAGACTGGCAGACATAAGTTATCAGAAGCTTTTAACAGTAGGTTGGTAGTAAAACAATGTAGTCTTCCACAAACATTGTTGTCTACAATAGTATGCATAATAATATGGCTACTGCTAACAAGTTTTTGCCATTCCTGCAATTCTTGGACTGGTGCAGAAGAGTGGGAAGGAACCATGCTGTAATAGGTTTATGAAACATAGAGTCAGGATGAAGCTTGTGCTCTCTACCACAGCAAGCTGCTACATTATGCACTCAACTATCCACCAGCCATTTTTTTTTTAATTTCAATTACAAGTTAACAAGAATTACTTAGATTTTGGTCAGTTTAATAGAACAGAAGTGTGCAATTTTTGTTTACTATAGAGAATATATCAAACACCCATAGTTGATCTATAGGGATATATTTTCTTTCTTTTGCTGATGGCCAAAACAAAATAGAAATTTTACCTGTGACTAAGTTGCGAGTTTTTGAATTTTCACTGAGGTTTTTAAATAATAACTGAACAGGTATTGAGACTAAACTAAAAGTCTCTCTATGCATCAACTTAGTTGGTGGAACCAAAGAATTTGCATGTCATTATTTGTTTCTTCTCTCTTCTTTTTATAATGGCTGGATGAAAACTGAAATTACCAGCTTAAAACTACCAAGCAACATCTAAAAAAATATTTAGTTGTTTCTCTGTTTTCACTATAAAGGTGAAACATTGAGGGATAATTGATTGACTCATGTGCAATAAATACTTGAGCAAGGTATCAGTTTGCTGCAGCACAAACAAAACAAATGTGTACAAGAACCAACAGAAATCTGTTAGATTTTATTTTATTGTTTTCTTTTTTTTTCTTGTAGTTTTGTTTAATCTGGTATCTTGTTTCAACAGAGTGATGACATTGACCATGATGAAAAGAACAGAATCTTGTTGTTATATCAGGAACAGCTGACAGACCATTCATGTGAGTGAAAACACTATATCTGGATCATTTTTTAAAAAAAAAAAATTAGACTCTTAGAATTAATTTGGGAAGAGTGATGCTCACACCTAGGATATCACTGATTGTAGAATTACCTTAGTGTTGGTTATTTTATATGTATGCACAGAGTATTGGAAATAAAGTAAAACCTTGCCGTTTGCGAGGGTCATGTTCTTGGAAAAGGGCAGCAAAGTGCAAATCCGTGATGTGAAAACTTAAGGTTTAATAGGGAAAATAGGGTTAGGGGATTCAAGTTGGTATTTATCCCATCACTACCCATAATTAACCTATTTATACCTGTCTTTTTTAACAAAAAGGTACTGTATTTGTTCCTGATACTTTACATATGCTTTATTCTATAACAAAATAAGATGTAAAATTCTGTTTAAGATCGGTACTTACCAGTGATGATGAGAAAGATTGAGGAGGTTATTGTGTTGATAGCCCTGGTTTAGGGTCATCAGGGTTATCATGAGAGGCAGAAACAGGCTTAATGGAGAAAGTTTAGCTTTCTTTCGAAGGTCTCTCTAAACCCTTCCTCTTCCTCCTCGCTCTCAGCTGAAGCTTCCAGTTCTTCAAGATGTTCCTTGGTGTATTCGGCTGAGTGCGCTCTAGAACTTTGTCGACATCAGCCTCCATATCACCAAACCCTTTCCCTCCCACTTTTCATGCTAGATTTACAATTTCCTTCACCTCTGCACAAATTCATTTTCATGATGTTCCAGGAGGTAGGTTTTTTGCTTTGAGTCTAGATCCCAGAACTTCTGCAGTCTTTTGGAAAATTCAGATCTCTAACCAAAATCATTTGGCTCACTGTGTGTGGAAGGTTGATGTTCCAAAAGTGCTTCATCTGGTTTGTGGCAACCAGCTTCAGCTTCAGTGCTGTCCAATTCAGACTCTGGCATGAGCTTTTTCAAGCTGCTGTGGCAAGGGGATGGGCCCATTTGGGCCATGTTGTGTAGATCTCGGTGCCGATCGAAGGTTGGGTTAGAAAACTTTTTTTTTACTTTTTGTGTTATTACCTTCAATGTTAACAGTGCAAAAGTAACAGCCATCTGTGTGGTTCTTAGGTTCGCACCATAAGAGCAGTATTCCAATGTTCAGTGACTTATTTCTACCTTTGCTCCAGTTTCTCAAAGTCTCAACACAAGTTCCACAAACTGTATGTGAAGCCCATGACTTGACTTGATCTCCAAGCTCCATTTCAAACTATGCATGATAAACTTTCTTGACAAACAACGTGATCTTCTGAATTCGTTTTTGCACCACAAATATAACAGAATATGTCAGGGATATTTATACAACCTCTTGTTACCATGTAGACCAAGTCTGGGAAAACATATATATTTATTTATTTTAAACTATTTATATATCTGCATATAAATATAATGAATAAATCATTATATTGTACACACATCGCATAAATGCATATATGTCTGTATACCACCAATACAAAATGGGTGTCGTCTTTGGATTCAGCAACCCTGAATTGATTTTTAAAAAAACAGCTATTTTTGTTGAAATATCGGATATGGTGCATACCAGTGTTGCTGTCAAATAGTTCAAACTTGTACTCATTACAAATTTGGTCATTCCACTGTTTTACTCTCATTTGTTTGCTTTCTGACTGCTACACATCCATTGAGACCGCTTCTCACTGATGTGTATCCTACTGTTCTTGAAGAAATCTTAACACCTGTATTTGCAGCTAGGTCATTTGCAAGATCTTTACTGGTCTGTTTGTCTTGTAGAGAACATATCCTGGGGTACTTAACAACACCTTTGGAGAGTGCATTTTTTTCTTCCTTCACTGCATCTGTTGTCAACAATACCGATTTCCCTAGATTTTTCATGCAATATTTCCTTCCCAGGAGCCATAGATTTCATTACAGATTTACAGCACTACACTGCCTATATCTTTATAGTAAGTGACCATTCACACACTACATTAACATCTGATTGTACTATGGAGAATTTTTCTTTCTTCTGTTTCTACAGATATTTCCAGTACTATATGTATACAAATTCAGACAGTATTTTGCTTTTAAAAATAACTTTATTAATCATTTAATTACCTTAAACTGTGAATATTTGTTTACGTCGTCGATTCATGATATCTAAGGTCTTCACTGTTTCAAAAAAAAATGAGTATGTACAAGTTTCAGTGTATTGTTGCATTATTTATGTTTGTGGCACCTGTTATATCACTTGCTTAAGGCTCATGTAATGGACTACTGAAATGTATCAGTGCTTCAGCTCTTTTGAACTTCTGATTGCAGCCAAACCCAATGGTATGAAAATTAGGTTTATGGATGAAGATGGTAAAGAATTAGCAAGTCACCGTATACGAAAACACAGTGAAGTGTGGAGCACCATAATCCTAGAAATGGGACATATGGTAAATGATTTATTTCCAAAAAGTACAGTCACTATTTACAGTATTTTAAGATTTGAGAGGGATTGTTTCACTAGAGGGAATTCTGTGATGGTGGTGCTACCAACCAAAGTTTTCAAATGCTGAAATTACCTGACCTGTGGTGTAGTTAGTAATTCACAGGGGGGTGGGGCTGAAAGCCTTTGATCCTAGATGAAGTTTCCATCTTTCTGATCTAGTATATTTTAAAGGACTGGTGGTACATCAAATAGTTTTGCTAGGTAGACTGTTCCCTGAGTTTATCACCCTAATACTGAAAAGCCATTTACAAATGTTGAACTTAACTAAGATATTAGAAAGTTTTAATGCACGACCCCTTTTAGCTTAAAAGCCAAAGGGAAAGAATACATACATCTTTAGTCTGTTTCATCATGCCTTTTAACATTTTCAGTGTTTCAGTTAAATCTACTAAGCCCCTAATAACCATTTAATTATAGTTTTTTCCCAGTTTAGATTTAATCATAATTCTTTATTTTTAACAGAATTTATAAGAATACATCCAGACATTTGCCACTTATTACCCCACTTATATAAAGAAGCACTCAAGTCCAGACAGTTTTGACATATATCATAACAAATTATATGTTGGTTTTAATAATTAAATGGTTTCAGAATTTTGCACTAAAAATTTCCATCTTGTGAATTTTGAGTTATTTTGATGAGAGGTGAAAAATGTAGTCATGACGAAGTTCAGTTTGCAGCCATCTTATATACTTCTGTGTAGAGCTGGAAGAAAGCATGCTGAAGTAGCTGAATCATCCATCTTTGTTGTCATTAGTTACGAACATGGTTCTGATGAAAATAGATCTTTTGAGGAAGAGTTGGCTATTCAGGCAGAACGAATTGCAAGCACAGACTGGTGTGTATGTTAAAGATGAATTCTGATACTGAGTCTGATCTGCTCTTTCCATGGAAAGACGCAAGGTACTGTTATCCTCAATGACTTCATGTCCAAGCCCTTTGATGTCTGAAATTGTATCAAACAGGGATGAATATTTGTTCCAACTCTTTTTGGTATCATCATCGCTATTCTTGAGCTATGTTTTTGAGTTTTCAAATTGAATACCTGCATACAGATTTGATGGTGGTCTTTTCAGACTTTCTCTGTGCTGAAAGCAAGATACATCAAATAATTAGGTAGCTATTTGCTGATGACACCTCATTGGTCTCCCATGCTGAACACCAGCTACTGGTTTTTATCGATTGCATTTCATATGCCTGTGGTAAATTTGGCTATTAGCTTGAAGAAAACAACCATTATGCAGCAAGGTACTGCCAACCCATCTTCAATCTCCATCAGTGACTATGAGCTTGAGGTAGTCAACAAGTTCTGTTACCTCAGTTCTACTGTGACAAGCCCACTCTCTTGATGCAGACCTCAAACTGGTAAAACATCCTACTCCTTTGGCATGAGTCTGGAAAACCTCAGCACCAAAGTGCAGGTTTACCTGGTCTGAATTCTGAGCACCCTTTTGTATAGCAGCAAATCTTAGCCTATCTACAGATTAAGAGAAGACACTAAATATGTCTCAGGCATACTACCTGGGACTATCCTTAACTTTTGGCAAGAAAGGGTCTCAAATTTTGAAGTGCTGAAGAAAACTGGGTGCCAGTATCTTTGCTATCCTAAGCAAAGAAGACTTTGCTGGATGGATGGACAGATGAATTTCCAAGGATTTTCTCTATGAAGAACTGAAAGTAGGAAAAAGAGCGAGGCCATCCACAGTTTGGTTACAAGGCCATTTGTAAATGAGATTTGAAATGCTTTTCAATTGACAACTGGAAGTTTTGTGTGGAGTAATGGCAATCCTGATGTTGGACAGTTTGCCAAGGAATGAAAACCAATGACAAAGAAAGAGAACTCTGCAAAGACATCCTGTCTATATTTATAGTGACTGACACTATAGTGTGTGTCTGGCCAGCAATAGCCACAAGTGCTGAGTGTCCAGACTATGTAACTGCTCTATCTCCTGAGATGGATTCCAAAGCAAAACACCATCAGGAAAGCATTTTCTGAAAAAAGTCTATTGTATGAAGGCCTTAATGAAACTGTTCTACAAAAATTTTAATGAAAATACGTTATACTTTTATTCATGGTCATGTTTTTGATTTATCCAATAACCAGTAGCAACACAAAATTAATATGAATATATATAAACATGCAAATATATTAATATACTTTATGCTTCTCTCAGATGTGTGTCAAAATAATTCTGTAACTTAGCTGTCTTTTCTATGCCTTTATAGAGTAGAAAATTAAAAAATTTTAGATTTGCTTTGGTTGGACACTGACAGCACGACATTCTTTCAAGGTAACACTTAATTTGGTAGTGATAATGAGATACGCATAGCTAATCTCTGGAATTAGTAATATATTCGATTAATTACATGTAGAAGCTAAGAGTAATCTTTTTAGGGAATTATGTAACAGGTAGATTTTTTTTCATTTTCAAATTAAATGGAATGTGTTGCTTGTCCTGTAATATAATAAAATTAAGAGTTTTAGAGTTTTTTTTTTTTTGGAGACAGCTATTTATAGTCACCTTAGTCATTGTAGAAAGCATCTTGTGATCCCTTTAACTTTGTGGGTGTGTACCAGTTGTATTGTATCCTGTGCTGGGTGGAGTTTACCCACAAAAGTCACGCCCAGGCAGCTTAAGTGTTTGCAGTAGAAACTGTCCTGATAAGATGCAAATGCGTAAACTTGATATATTTCTGTACTGTGGGAGATAAGAAATGCAAATATTAGTTCGGCTGTCTGACAAAACGAAAGGTATTAAAACTGTTGTTTATTCATTCTGATATTATTATGCAGCTGATGCTTGAAAATTCAAAGCCTTTGTTTGTTTTGTTTGTTTTTTTGCAAATAAGTTAGATTCATCAGTCTGGCTAGGTAAATTCAGTATTTTTCAAATCGCTAAGCAGAGCTGGCAGTCAGCTCCTACAGTGTGTGAGCATCTGTAATAGGCAGTATTCCAAATGTTTTGAGAATCTGCAATTAACTGCAAAAATTGATGATGGATTTTGGTAGAAAACCCAGAAGATACTTGACGTATGGAAATAATGATAGAATGACTGTCTTTATTTTTTGGAAGGGTTTGGAGGAATGTCTTGTTTAGAATCAGGGTGCCCTTTTTATGATGAAGTATTGTTTTCTATAAGCATTGCTCTTCACAGTAGTAGAGGTTGTAGGGTTCTGAGTCACTGATAAATTGTATGACAATTTGTGGGGCTTGGTGCTTGAAGTTGTCCTGCTGCCTGGGATTTTCACTTTTAAGGTGACTTATATACCCAGATAGTATGCAGATGGATATTTGCAAAGATGTGTAGTCTCATGGTAGTGACAGGAAGATGAGTAGTTTAGTAAGAGAGGGGGTGGGGATGGATCTCGTCGTTGACCAAGAATTTGTAGGATGGAGATGAATAGTTTAGAGGTAACAAGACAAATACAACCTTCACACTGGAGCCAGTATTGTGCAGATACAATTTTGATAGCCAAGTTGAAGCAATTGATATTAAATCCATTCCCCTGCTAGAATTATATTATATTTGTACATTCCTTCTATATGGCGCACAATTAATATATCATCCTTCCTGTTAGCTTCATCCCCATGCCATATGGAATTTGGATTTGTGCCTGGCCCAGTAATCATGGAAGTCTGACAGGGACATGGAATGAAATAATTTATGGTATAAAGTGATGGTGGGAACTGTGTTGTGACCACACCATAGGAAACCAGAAGAGCACAGAGACAGGCTTCATTATGCAGAAGTTTACAATATCTATGCATTACATTGGAGGAAACTCCCACCATTTCTAAGCATGTTTCAGCAGCAGATAATTCTTCCAGCAAATGTGAGAAGCCTTTGGCCCTATGTAAACACAATGCTACTTTTACACTATGTAACATCACTGTACACCTTTCAAAATGTTAAAAAATATTGCTTCCATTATAACTTGAGAGAGAGAGAGAGAGAGGAAAAGTATGCTTTGCTTTCATTTTTGTAGTCTCTATCTTGTAAAAAAAGAAAAAAAAGTGTTCAAATTCTGTCATAGTTTTTTTTTTTTAATAGTTTATAACTTCCTGCAAGCACATCTTGTTACTATGGTGTTCTGTGATGATTCAGATCCAACCATTCTCCAGTGATACACCTAAGTCTCTTCGTGCTAACAAGATGCAAAAAAAGAAAAACATTTCTGTGCAGTCCTGTCTGCACTAAGTTCCTCTAAAGTTTTCATCTCTCTAAGGATTCTTTTAAAACAAGATAGTCTGTGTGGTTTCAGTCTTACTACACTTTTACTCCGAGCAGCTTGGCCTCAAGTCTCCTTATTTGAAATGCTCCAATCAAATGACTTTTTTGATTTTTTTAATAGCTTTGGATCTTCCAAACCAATTACAAATTTTTGTCGGGTGTAGTCAGGCCGACTTAGAACCAAATAATGACCAGTACTTTTACTGTTCCTCAAATCATTGTAATAGCCAAACATCATACAGTACCCCATCTTTACCCCCTGAGACACATTGGTTTTTATGTTGTTCCTTGGCTGGAGAGCTACATCATTGGAAATACATGTTTGAAAAATATCAACTATAACTTTATTAAAATTTCTTTTAAGACTTAACTATGCAATTATTTAAAGTATTAGGTGTTTTCAGTAATAGAACAAATTAAGCTTAGTTATTGACAGACTTCAGTGTACCTTTACCAACTTTGAATTTTCTTGAAGTTGACTAATGTTTTCAGAATTAGTTAAAGGGATAGTTGCCATGCATTGATCAAGTCCTTTCCACTTGTTTTCAGCTCCACACAGTGGGTTATGAGAAGTTCTCTCTGAAGATGCAAGGTGGTCAAATTGTGCTCCCAACAGATTCAGTTACTGTGCAAAACTGCAGCAATTTTGTAGTGATTGTTGTCAAGAATGATTTGGAAAATCTCCTTTGGTGGTATGAGGAGAACACAATTTTCTATAATCAAAGAACCTGCTCAAGTTATCAGTGTGCCTCCAGTTAGGATGTAGTTTGTTGCTTTTCTCTTAATTTTTGCTTTCATTTAGAATTTAAATTTGGCCACTGGTTTTATTATTACCTTCCTTTTTTTTTTAAATCTTACACAAATGATGTAATACATTTTCTATTTTTTCTTGCATTTATGTCTCTATTTTGCTTCTATATACATGTCTGTCTGCTTTGTTTCAGCTTATTTACTTTATAAGTAGACTTAGTCTCAGCTTGATAGGCCCTGATGAAGTTACTTCCACATTGATAGGTATGAGTTAGCTCTTTCATGATGATCAGTGGCATATTTGGTTAAGAAACACCACAGTTGGTGATATAGTTTGTTTTTTTTATTTTTGTTAACCCTATCAACAGCTTCTGTTATATCTTGATTTCTGACTGTATTTGAAAATGACCTACTTAGCTGTTCAGCTGCAGGCATAGTTTAAAAGGCAGCTGAAGACATTTTAACAGTTTGAAGAATAGAAGAAAAAATTACTTCAAGATAAATTAGTATTTTTACATAAGGCCAATAATTTTTTTTAAAAGCTGTTTCTCAACATGTTATATTCTTTGTTATAAAACATCTGTGAGATAATTGGTGGAGCCTTTTGTCAATGAAAAATGTTTACAAACCAACCACTGTATTCACACATGGTGTTGCATTGTTTTATCTTTGCACAAACCTAAAACTCTTCCCAACTGAAGTTTCACAAAAATAACTGGAAAATGACAGTAACACTAGCTTCACTTCACTTGTCCCATAACTCATAGGTCGAGAGGTGTGTCTAGGGCATTTTACAACCTGTCGAAGCCTATCCCTCTCTAGGTTGCTAGTCAAGGTGAATATCAACATCCAGAAAAGGCAGCAGCATGTACCTCCAACCCCATCAGGGGATCGAACCTGCGACATGAAGATTGACAAGCGAACTCGCTATAACACTAGCTAAAACAAGAAAATCCTGGTCTAGTATGTTTTATTAAACCATCTAGTCAGGTACAGTAAGAATGAGGTGGTGTTCTTAACAACATTGTCAGTGTCTGTTTATGGGCAGGAGAGAGAGCAAATCAAATAATCTAAGCTTTTACTAAAGTACTCCATCTGTGTGTAGATATTAACAGTATTTTACCTGGGATGGCCAGTTACAGACTTTATTCACTCTATCATACCGCATGTTTTCAGGGCATTTCTTAATTGTTCCTTGTTCAGCTAAACAGTACAAAATGTCGCCACATGACCCTGGGACTGGATACTCTCCATCACTTCTCCCAGCACAGCTTGCACTATATGAACCTTAAAAAGTCAATAAGGTAAAAGAATATAACCTAAACACACCAATTTCATAGTCTTTTTTTATTATTATTCAAATTAGTACACTCAATTTCCAAATTTCAGAACGTCAGCAAAGACTATCTTATTTTTTGCCATCAGTATTTGTTTAAAAGAATCCAGAGGTAATGTGCAGAACTAGTGTAATTTAATACCTGTATGCAGGAAATGAATAGCCTTAGATACTTGGATTTTTCAGTATGGAAAACATTCTTTAGTAATGGCCTTGACAATAATGGTATATGTTGTTCAAATAATGGCATTGCCCATTGCAGGGTAGGATCTAGTGTCATACCTGTGTGCAAGATGAGTTGCCATATGTTTATACTATTTTCAATTTAAAAAGAGCTTTAAAGGAAAAAAAAAAACATGACATTTGTGCCTTAAAATAAAAAAAAAAAAAACTATGAGAATATTTAGACATAACTTTTGTTTATTTGCCATCGATAACTTTAGCACTGAAAATGAATTGTAAATGGAAAATTGACTTTCATCATTCCTGTAAAATCAAATTCAAAACTTAGTTAGCACTGACATTTTCATATACTTGGCCCTGTTTCTGTTTCAACTATTTGTAACTGTTGTAAACCATATTTTTATATCCTAGGACCAAAAAAAATCTATCTGGTGGCTATATTTTCTGTTAATCATCACAGTGATGCTAATAGGGAAAACCATGACCAGGGTAATATGAGAGAAACTTGAGTTGACATGTCTAAGTATTTTCTTGCAAATTATGAACAACTAAGTGATTCAATGATGCAACACAGTATTTATGATCTCAAACAGCAAGAAAGCCACGATTTTATGAATTAAATTTAAAGAAAAGATAAATGGAAATGATGGAGGCACACCATGGAAAATATAACAAACATGGAAGATGGATGTGAATAGAAGTGAAGTGATCTTTGCAGCATCAAGACCTGTGGAACATAGTCCGACTTTCGATGCAGATATTAAATGTTGCTTGCTCAAACTTGATCTGTAACATGGAGCACCTTTGGCTTCATCCTTTATAACAAAAAAGGATCATGTTAGAGGATGGCAAATCCACTCCAACTGAAATCATTTTCAGAAAATACCTAAGACTTTTCTTATGCAAAAAATACGATCATGAATCCAGGATGAGCAACAGAAAGTAATATTTGGATACTTGTTTAATTAACCAAACTGAGCTGCCAAGAAAGCAAAAAAGATTCACTTGACCTTCTTATTGTGCCCCTACTTTGTTGCTGGCTACCAAATTTTAAAAATTTTGGAGCCCTGCTGTAGGAAAGATCTGATAATGCATTAGCAGTTTAGATGTTTTATAAAAATAAATAATTTTAAAAATTTTGTTTTCCAAAACATCTGAGTAAAGATTAATGATAGTTTCCCATCCAGTCTTGAGAGAAGGGATAAGATTAGCTGTATTCCTCTTTTCTTCAATTGCTCTGGCTGCTTTGTTCATTGGATTTTGATAGAATATTAAGTTGTTTCACCATTCCAGTTGCTCTTGCAGTTAATAGTTCTCTGCCACTAAGAACTTCTTTCAAATCCTTAAGAGAGACAATCACACTCCATCTTTCTCACAAGTACCTGAATGAGAGAACATTTTTGGGAGATAACTCTTATATTATCTATCTCTGGAGAAGCCAATCAAGTTAGATTGTTTCATTTTGAGAGATTTTATGCCCTTTTGGAAAGTAGGTAGAGATTCAGTGTATGCTGGGTTGGAATACAGAAAGAATTGATATTTCAGGCACATTTTCCCCCCATCTTGTACTTTATTTTAACCACACTGATAATGTATAACTAAAGTTGTGGAGAAGGGTGGGGTGTGTGAAATAAATCTCTAAAAGACCGTTTTCTGGTGGAGGTGTTTTTTTGGTAATTTTGCAAATATAAATTAATAGATTTTGGCATGATTATTAACATACTGCACTTTAGTAATGACTGCAAATATTCTAGTTATTTTTAAAGCTTTTCTGTGTTGATTTAGGCAAATGTAATTGCATATTTTCTTGTCTGTATTACTGTTAACAGTATGAATACTCACTTTTTGTTGCTTTGATTGCTTTTAGTGAAAATAAAATAGTGACTCTGTCTGGTTTCATTCTACCTGCTTTACATCTTGTACATGAAAAGGTGATTTCAAGAATAAATCATTGAATCTTAGTCCAACATAACTTTCCAGGTGTATTAACTACTACTACTACTACTACAAATTTACTGCCATCAGAAAGTGAGCAACCAGGAAGGATGTCTTCAATGTTTTACTTCATCCTATGCAAGCAGTTTTATCTAGACTCCTGTTTGGGAGCAGGTCAGAAAATTTAATTTTCAGGTTAATCTTGGCTTTGAATTTGATTTTGTTCATTCAGCATGTGTGTGTCTACTCTTTTTCAATGCATGACATATTAGGATACAGTAAATGCATTTCTGCCACCAACAGTAGGTGGTGATTCAGAGAGCTGGGCAGAGCTCTTGGTTTGGTTCAGGCGAAGAAACTTTAATTTGAGTAGCATTGCATACAGAACAAGAAGAAAGAGATCAGTGTTGGGAAATTTGGTAGGAAACTAACCCTGACTCCCAGCAGGCTGTTAGCATAAACAAAAACACTAGCAACAGCTGAACGCCACTTTCCAGCTGTTGACAAAGGACTTAACTTGGGCCATGCTCCCATTTATAATAGAATTAGATATATCTGTGAATTAAATGTGAAAAAAGATAGAGAAGGGTTTATATCATGTTGTCAATAACATTTCAGAAGGTAAATTGGACGTGTGGAAATCCTTTGGAATCACAGTGAACGCTGATAATGAATGTGATTGAATTTGTTGCTTGCAAAATCTCTAAGCATTTTTGAGGTACAAAGACCACAAAAACAGTGAATTATCCTTGTGGATGCACATACTGTTCCATTTCCAACTGGTGCCACAAAAATAATTTGCATGCATTTTCTGCATGAAAACGAATTAAAGATGCTCAGCAAAGAAGACAAGGAATCAGCAGTAAAACTGGTCAAAGTATGTAGGTAAAGTTGTAGTAAGATCTTTCAAATTGGTTTCTAGAGATGGATTTCGTGAATTAGCATGAGGTCTGACTGGTATTGATGCTCATGTTGGCTGTGTTAATTGATGTGACTGAGCTGTTGCCAGATCCAACAACAACAATTTCTCAAAACCTCTACAGATATGTCAAACAAATTCACGCCAGTGTTATATCTGAACTAAAGGAATAATTTGGTCAATCATGGGATCTCAGTGCATCACACTGGATGTGGACTGATTATTGGAGAATCAGTTTTGTGTGACAGATTAAATTACATCGACACCAAGTAGATCTTGAGAGAGAGAAGTCAGGTACTAGAGAAGTTTGATTTAGAATAACGTTTCTTTCAAAGTTTGTTCATGTGACTGATTGTGGTGCTGATGTAGTATCTGTTACACACTCCTGATTTAATACAGTGATGCAAAACAAATGCTTGATATGTGAATAAAGAAGATGTTTTCAGCAGAATCAATTTTAAGTTCACATCTTGCATAAAATAGCCAATTCATTGTCCGAAAACTGAAAAATTTGAAACTTTTGGAAAGTGAGTAGGATGCCTTGCTTCTCCATAATGAAATGTGACAGATGCTGAAGGAGATCCAGAATTAAAAGGAACAACCCTGCATTACCACTTACACAAAGTTGCTTGCCTCAAATGAAAAAAAAATGTCTGATTCTTCTAATGACATCAAAAATTAAGAACTTCAGCGATGACACTGATGTTTTGCCACCAGATGAGGTGCAGTCTTATGTTGAATGCAAGTCTGTAGACGTGCAAGGATAATTTTGGTCTCCTCTGCTGGTGAAAGGAACATGCGCGCTAATGTGTATCTAGATTTTTCTCAGCTCGCTTCATGTTGACGATCTCAGCAAACAGTGCTCCAAGTGAGCTTTTGCTACTGTCAGGTTTCTTTTACAAGAACTAACTCAGCTGCCCTACACAGTAATTTTACCAGAACATCTAAAAAAAAAAAAAGGGGGGTGGTGCCAGTTTTCAGTTTAATGTTTGTAAAAATTGTTTTAGCTCACTGCCAGCAAGTGGCAAACGCAGGAATGTGTGATTACATTTTTCAAAAATTTCTTTAAAAACATCATTATTATGGGGAAGTAGTACATCTGATTAAAACTGAAAACGTGGTGTTACAAACGAATGACCACTATTCCAAGTCACCAAATTAAAGAAGTGTACTATTGTTACATTTTATTCTTTTGGCTTCATTTTTCTGCTATTATTAACAATGCTTGAAATTGGTAATAGAAATAGGTTCCATGTTTATTGACAAATTGGTTAGGATTTCATTACCAACGGGGGAAATGAAAACAGGTATCTCTAGATTTAATGAAGGATAATGTTTTAGAACACAGAAAATAGCATTTAATCCTAACGGAGACTAATTATTTGGGGGGAAATTCGTTTTGGTTCTGTATTGGGTAGACTTACACATCTTTAGCTGAGGTCTTTATTTTAGTAAGGGTATGTTTATGGAGGGGTTGTAAGGATCCAAATTTTGAGAGTAATTGTAGTGGGGGGGCAAAAAAAAACAAAATCTAAAATTCTGAGCAGTATCATAAACAGTAATCTAGTGCCAGGCAATGTGGCTCAGTGGTGAGCGTGTTGGCTTCAGGACCTAAGGGTCCTGGTTTCAATTCCTGCTGCTGGCACATTGTTTACTGGCATTGCTCCAGTCACTGCTGGGGTGTGACCCTGTGTAGGCACTCAGACAGAGGAAGCAAGGGTGGGGGATGCTCTATAACCATGACAGAGGCAAGTCTCCTACAACAAGGAAACGTCAGAAGAATAAACCACTGCTGAAGACGGATGCACTGGGCCAGAGTGGACGTAATGACGGTGCAACGCATCCCACTCTTATGAAAGGAGTGATCGAAGAAGAAAGAAATATTCACACGCTTATACTGCCACAGATAACCAGATCTCAACAATGTGACAGTTGAGTGCAACTATTCAGCAGCAAGCGTGTGAAGGTCTAGGAATTTTGCGATTTTTTTTGAATTCTTGTCTTCCAAGATCAGAGATTGGTGGATTAGTCTGTCATGGATGGTTGCACACTTCCATTTGACCTTTTAAAATTCAAGTCTGCCTTTTTTGTATTTCTCCAATGTTTTTCTTCTGAGCTAAACAGATCCCAGTTTAGTTTGGGTTAGGGTTATTGCAAAACTTGGGCTGCAAGCAGAGTTGGCAGTAGCTTAGTTTGTATTTTAATCTCTAGATTACACCGAGTCTCTGAATTTTCTTACATATCACTGAAAATCTGGGGAAAGTCCTTAAAGTTTCGTTCTCGCTATGAGCATCAAAACCAGAAGGATTTTAATTTCCTCACTTAGAAAGTAATCATCCATCACAGTTTGCACACAACAAATGGGACTTAGAACTCATTATTCCAGTGTTTCCTTATTTGGGAGGTTTCATGCTGGATTTGCATTTTAGGATTTTTTAAAAAAAATATAGGGGGAGGCCTGCCAACTTACCCATTGGTGGCCAGCTGTTATTCTGCTCCCAGCGCCGTCTAGTGATGGGTGGTCTTACTGTGCTTTGGTACATGTGTCTGGGTGGTTTGATGGCTGGCTTCAAACCCCAAGGCCTCAGAATGCTATCCATGCGGTGAATCAGCGGATACTTTCCCTGCCTGCAGTGATTATTGAAATCGTCCATTTCCACTGACCAGATGAATGCCCCGCCAAGGTCATTGTCTCTGATGTAATTGGCCTGTGGAACAATTCATCAAAACTGGTGAGAATTACCGCCCAATTGTTGCTAACAGAAATGTACTCAAAAGTCAAAATCCTCCGTGAACTTAAGGAACAGTTCCAGGAGTGAGAAAGGACAACTTATACTACTAAACCATCGGTCTAAATACGATGTTCAGTGTGGGGGCTACCATATTATTCTATACACCTATTAATTAACGCTATTTCCTCTACTACAGAGTTCTTGGATGTTCTGATGAAGCACATCCCCCAAAAGTTTCAAGGACCGAGGAGGCCCAATATTTAAAGGTGTGCATACATTTTTCCATTATACACAGCCCATTTTGTTAAGTATGAAAATTACTGGACATTCTGTTGCTCGTGTGCTCTACTTCAAGGTAGAGCTATTGTGTCATCCCTATATGTTTGGAAGGTTTGGTCAGAATAAAGTTACTGAAGTTTGCTTGAAGTTAATGGTGCAAGTAAGTCAATGCAAGTTTATTTCTTTTAGGTTTTTTAAATAAATAATGGATTCCACATAGTGATAGCCTTCTGCCTGATGGCAATCAGTAAATAAGAGCTTTCAACCAGAGGTTGAATTAGTTAATAACTATCCTGTAACTAGTAGGAATTCTTCACCTGCCTCCCACAACTCACTTTGTAGGTGATGCTCTCTATGTTGTCGTAACCAATCCACTGGTCTCCATGGTAAGCATAAGGCACTCGTTGGTCGTCCAGCCACACACTGGTCCATGAGTAACGTTGGAGAAATTCACAAATCTTTTATGAAAGAGAAAAATAGGAAGTATGATTTACATTTGGCCGCCCTTTTCTTCATAAACTCATAATAATGAAGTTCTGCGACGATTAGACCCATGGTAGGGGGGATAACTCAATGGAAAATAACGTTTGTTTACAGGGGAGTTAATTATAAAATGTACTTTTGACAACAGAACTTCGAATCACTCCATATGTGACGGTTTCTCTTCGTAATTTCGAGGTGTCTGTCACCAAAGATCCCTCCAGCCCCCTTGTTACCAGCTAAAACGTGGGATTGGAGTTAGCTTAAGAGTAGTTATGATGCAATGTAATTAAAACGTCGGAAAAGATTTAGGATTAAATTGTCTCAATTTACTTATACATCAGCATTGATGCCCTGTTGCTGCTGTAACGGACTGATTACCTACCGTGGGCAAATCTTTCCACAGCTACTCACCTCGTAGTAGGCGAGAATTCCGGCCTCGTTGGTGTAGGGCCCGGGCCTGCTGCCTCGCTCGGTAGAAAAGTCGGAGTGGACGGTTGGTGCCCGGACACCGTGGCTGCTCGCTCGGGCCAAGGTAAAACCCATCCCGTAAGTGGCGACGCCCGCGATCAGACGGTCTTTTGGCATACCTTGGCCCAGCCAGAAGTTTATGGACCATTGCTGATCGTAAAAGGTAATACAGGACAGGCAAACAATCATAAATGAGTTGTTTTTTGTTTTAAAAAATTCAGGTAAAAAGCAATGGCCGCCCGCGGGGAAGAGTTCAGATGAGATTTACTCTGAAATGACAGCAGTTCTATGTCGCAGCGTTAGGTCTTTCTAAATGTACTCATTCCCACCCGTCAGTGACCTCTTATTGCTCAGGATGTCGCAGTGTATTTTAAAAAGTACATAAGGATTTGTTGTTGTTCGAATATCGATGGATTGGGTGCTGTTATGTTTTAATGACTGGCGTAAAGAGCCGAATGACTCGAGTCCAGGTGGTGTTTACGTGACGGTGTCTATGGAAGGACAGTAAATGTTGTCAGGCTCTAGAACTGTTGCGCGCACTGATGGTCGGGTTACCCCTTTATAGTGCTAAAGTAGTAGTAGTAGTAAAGACCTACCAAGTTCAGCTGGCTTTGCTCTCCGGCCGGGTCATGTCTACCAGGGTACAAGCCGCTGTGGTGGCCCGTCTTATATTCCCACAACCCGTGGTAATTGTAGGTCATCAGCAGCATGTAATCAATGTACCTGGAGGAGAGCAAGAAAGAGACTTCCGAGAACTTATTTCTTTTACGACATCTCTTGGTGGGGAGGAGTCAGCTTTACTCGTTCTTCGGAGAACTCAGCAGATCGTCTCGTCGTGACGACTCTGTCACATTTAATGTTGTGTCAACGCCGGGTAAAGATGATGCGTGTTGGAGGGGGGGGGACAGTGACATCTGGTCAGATTTAAATAGAAAACAGCACACCAAACTAAAATGTGCTGTGCACGCGTTAGCGATGTGATGCTTGTGATCTTAGGTAAGCTAGATTATTAACCCTTTCACTGGGAACGAAAGAAGTTTTGAACCGGACGATTCTTTATTTTTTTTACCTTATTTTGCTTTAAAATAAAACTGGTTTTTAAACGTACATCGCCATGCACGAGAAAAGAAGATGGGGGGAAAGCCTTACTTGACAATTTTCCTGGGTTCGTAACATTTCCCGATGTAGTAGGAACCGGATGCAGTCGCCAACGTCAAGATTAACTTCTCTCTTCCGGTCTGAATGGCGTTCAGCCGGAACTGGTTCTGTATTTCCTGTAAGTAAAGCGCAGACTCATCAATGACGCTTCAGACACTCGCTGCTGCGAACAGCCCCTCAGTAATTCCTTAATGGAAACCTGAACCCGGTGGTTTTTGTTTACATGGTGCTATCTTGACCTTTGTGTTTAAGCTTCGGTTGCTTCTTTAACCCTTGGGAAGCCTTCTAGACCTCCACAGAACACGTTCGCTTGTTCTGGTGCCTTTATGCGCTCGTGTTTCGATGTTGTACACAGATATCCAGGTCTGTACTTTACAGTACATTTAGTACCTAATCTCACCGGATAAAGGTTAATCTTGAACGACTTTCATGAAGAACCGAAAGATCTGCATTCGGTATTTGCATCATATTAAATATGAATGGCGTGTAGGGATGATCTATTGGTTTCTTTTTAGTGACTGACATAGAGAAAGGTAATTATGCATCCACTGTTTGTGTCATGTCAGTTTATTTTACGCTGAGGTAAGGGAGATCTTGGTCTCCGTATGTCGAAACCACTTGGAAACGTTTAGTTTTTCGTGTATTTCGCACGACGGCCATGTTTCCATCAACCGAAATCTTTGGTTTTCTCCATATTGTGCTAACCCGTGATAACTCTACACCTTTTTATAACACCTGCTACCCTGCCTTCTGACGGTACTGCCATAGTGTAAGATATTATACTGCATTGAAAGCAAACAGATTGGCTTATTTACTCTATTTATCTATAGTATATTTTAACGTCATTCTATACCATATTATGTACTGTACTATATATGGTACATACCTTCAAGAGTTTGGTAAAACTGTATTTTTGTTCGGGAGGACTCCCTCTCACGCCGGGGAATTCCCAGTCCATATCCAGACCATCAAAACCGTACCTAGAAATACGGAAACGATGCGTTCTTTAGAAGTAGAGGCCTCAAAACTATTTTCCAACGAACCACGCTTATACAGGGCTGTGAAGATATCAGTTTTGGAAATACATTAACGTAAACTCGTTTTGTGAGTCGGTGACCGTCACTTTCGCTTCCCAGGGTGTGCAGGAAATAGCTTGTCTAGGGATTCTTCCATCAGAATCTCGTCCGCCAAACCGTGTGAATATGGTCTATTTTGAATATTGGATGGAGTAAAAAAAGGCTCGTCAGATAGCAGCTATGTTGGTGGACTACCGAGAGATTGGAAAGAGCTCACCCTTTTTTTAAAAAAAATATAGGGAGTGGGATCTCCACGGTAGATTCACTGAAATCGTACGAACGATGAGAGATTACCTTTTGTGAGGTCTCTACGAGAACGTAAGAGATTCGATACTTTGTTAGAGGGAAGGAAAGAGCTAGGTTATATGGTTCAAAGGTTCGATATTTTTATAAAACAGTGGTAACCCACTGAGATTCGAGTTTTCTCCGACTCTATAAAAGAAAAAAAAATGACAATAATTTATTAAAATTAAGTGTCAGTGAGCCTAGAATATTTGTAGAAGTCCGACCACGGACTTTCTTCACTTCGCTGAGAAAGGTTCCGGATGTACTCGTTATTTTCTCTCTTTTTTTATTTTTATTTTGTAAACATTCTATGTCAATTTTAATCTTTTTTCCCCGATAAACTGGGCTGAAATAAGTCATTAAGTTCTCCGAACCTTTAATATCTAAGAGACGATAAAGGCGCAAGTGTTGGATACCAAAACACTGACAGTTGGTCGTCGTTTTCAAAGTAGTGATGATCCTGTTTTTAATGTTAAAATAATCAGTCGATAATTATCAAATGAATCTAACAATAATTAACTATATATATATATCTTTATGTTCATATTTAGGATACCACCATCTTATGCTTCTAAAGTGAAGGTAGAGACGTCAGATAATATGACGCACAGCCGGATGCGATATAGCAAGCACTTTACACGACTATGACGCATGCAATGTTATTTGTGGTTTTTATGGCAAGAGAGCTCTAGACCGATGCATGTTTGAGGATTATTAAATGCTTAAATTAACTTATATTTCCTTGATATAAGTGATACTGATGGGGTTTTACATTTTTAAAAATTCATTTATGCGGAAAATTAATACTGAGTCTGTTAACAAAGAGAAGGTAACTCGTGGAACGTGGATAAACCAATAAATACCGTCGAGTTTGATGAATACCTGTGCCGGTGAAAACTGTCTTCAAAGCGGCAGCAAAGAGAAAGGCGAAAATTCGTGATTCCCTTACTTTCTCAAATATTTCACCAGGTTGAGGCTCCACGTTCGTCTCGTGTGACTCGTCCGCATCATTGGAAGAAACGGTTCGGAGCCGATCAGCCAGCCTCCAACCGCCAGGAGGACTCTCAGCTGTGGGTTCTGCAGCTTTAGTGCGACGGTTCTTCTGTAAAAATCTGACAAACACAAGCAAATGAACCTGGTGTTTAAGATGAATCTACGATCTCTCGACCTCGGTACCAACAACAAGACCACAGCATCTTCAAGTGCTCCTGTTTATCCAAACACGAGGGGGGGATTAGACCTGGACACTTTCCAAAGAGAATATGGCGACGTTGACGTATCTGATGAGGTCTGAACTAAGAGCGTTCATCAGGTGTTCGGGAAGGTTAGATGAATTGATCATCGGGCCGCGTCCTTGCGGAGTCAGGTCCACCGAGCGGACGGACTGGGCCGTTGGTAGGCCGACACTGCGCTGCAACTGGAGAAAAGCAGCTAGGTTACGACGGCCAGACCAGTGCGTGAGACGAACTTTGGCAACAAGGGCCATCTGAAATCCTCACTCGCCGGACCCCCGATACACGAGGATGCATTCAGACTCCATTATTGCTGGTTTTTCGTGCCGGGCCGCGGGCCGTACACTGCGCAAAACAATGTAAAGGTGTGGAACTTTTATGACCATTCAGTCACCTCGATCGTTATAGGAGGGGTCACCGTGATCGTTTAAGTTTCTGTCGACCCGAAGCTCGAGTCGTTCGATGATAACGTTTGTCTCTTGATGGGGTGTGTCCGCAAACTTATACTGCAGGCATGACGACACAAATGTTCGAGTAGTGAAGCTATCAGACACTGTCATTATGGAGCTTTGACGACGACAACCACAGCTGACTTAGGAAATGTTATTTTGATAATTAGAACTTACTGGATTCAAAAAAAACGAAGCACGACATTCGCCATTTAGATAATTCACTACTCTTCATGGCTTCTGTGCTATGTGCGTGCTAAATTAGATCAAGATTGTTAATTAGATTATTATTCTTCCTCGCTACCAATACGTTAAAACCAACAGATCTGATGGTATCGGTTGTCTGCCATTAGAACAGTCTCTTTTGAAGAAACACGTCGGTCTGAGTGCAAAAATTCCTACTCACAAATCAAACACAGAAAACGATAATTAGTTGTATAGTTACAAATCGATACTTGGAAGACCGCCATTTTGAATTTCCTGACTTCAGGAGCAGTGACATCACAGATTATAGGAATGGCTTAAGACACAGCATTTCGTACAACTATCATGTACAGTGGATCGTCTCAGTAATCTGTGTGCACAGTCACGTACCAGTTGTGTGACTACATACTACTACAGTTCATTATTTACGGCACATTTCTAACATATAGTTGTCGTTATATTTATGGTTCGGGTTGAATGTTTAAAATGATAAAGGGGAGTTGCTGGGGGGAAAGGGTTAATGTTTTTGTTGAAGAAGATAAGTCAATCTGGTGACAGGTTTCCTTGTTACTGGGCGCCTTCTGTTTCAGTTCTGCAGCACTTCAGCCTACATTTTGGGAGAATCTTTCTTCCAGAGTTTCCTGAGGTCTACTCTAAAGGCCTTGTTTTCTGACATGGACTTCAGTATGGCCATCTGCCGCCTAGTTTGCATTGCGGCTCATTTGGCGAACCACGGGGTGAAAGGGCTGGCAAAAGGACAAGTGAGAGAGGTTTACTTGACTTTCGCTTCGGGGCTTCCTGTGTAAGTGATGTACGCTATGTGCCAAGGGCATACTGCGCGCGAATCTCAGTAGGTGAAAATCTACACGAAGTAGATGTTCGCTTTCCCTTTCCCTGGCTTTGGTGATCGGTCTGGAGAGGGTTAACCTCCAACTTGGTTTGTTTCGTCCACGATTACAAGTTCAAAGCCCTGCAATTACAGGGAAATCTACACTGTGGCTAAAAGTTGTCCAGTGGGGCACGTGGCAAAAATAAACAACGAAAGTTCTTTTTATTTTTGTTGTTGCTGTTTTATTTTCTCTTTAATTATCCATGAGTATCTACAGAGGGGCAGGAACCCTGTCTTTTTACTGCCCTGCCTGATGTACTTTTTAATGCACCGATTGTCGAGAATCGATGAACTCACCTAAAGGTACTGCGATGGTTTCAGATGTCAGCCAAGCGTCTTCGTGCAGCTATACTACAAAACAATCAGCCAGCACAAGCTATATTCTGTTTGGGATTTTTCAAACTGACTGAAATTATTTTAAAGTTATTTTTGCTCCGTCGCCAAGTTCTCCTCGAGTAAAGGTTCACTCAGCTCCGTCTACAAGTTTATGGCGGCCAGAGCTTTTAATTCGTTTAAAATCGGATTATCAGCCTAAAGATAGTGCATAAATACCGAAAATGTGTGTGCCTCAGACATGCTATATGATTAATCTGCCTCAAGAAATTCGGATTCACCATCAAATCTGAATAAAAGTGGATTTACTTACGTGTGCCAGTGTACAGACACTAATTATGTTGATTCCTAAGCATATGCACTTATCCGCGCGATCGTAATTTTGTTTTTTGTATTTGCAAGAAGGATGTTAAAGGATTAAAGCAAAAAATAAAACAAGGTTTTGACCACTGTGGCTAGACCGAAACTATGGTATTAACAGTACTAATGGGAGTTGGCAAGTACCATTAATCTGTGAGAACACTTTCCCATTATTTAATAGATGGCAAAAAATGAAATAATGCATTATATATAAACCATATAAACCGCTTTTGTCATAGCAGCGGGTACAGAGAACTTTGGTTTTAGCGAATAAAACATAAAATTACGTATTTATGAATACTAACCGAAGTCCACCTGGTGTTCGGGTTGCAAGTCCGTGCCATTCATATTCACGAACGCGTAAATTATATGCGTACACAGATAGGGGTCAATGTTTTCCGGCATAAATCGGCCTACTCCACGTCGAGAGAACGCATCGCTGCTGTAGTAGCAGAATATTTTGTGGTTTGTTCCTGAAAGAAAAAATAGATGATTATTATTATTTTTTTTTTAAGCAGCAACATTCGTAGCGGTTTTAGTAATTTGGGTAAAAGTAGTAGATAGTAGAAGTTGCCGCCAGTGATAAAGCTGGCAGTGGCGGTACGCCGAATTAAGGTTATAATGTCGAGCTTCTACTACTTATTTCATTATAGATCAGTTTATTAAGAATTTCGTATTTAAGCCATTTTACCGATAACGATGGAACTTTGCACGATACACGTCTTTACCGACAGCGGCACAATTTACTTTATATTTACCGATAAGGATGGATTACTGGCGTATTCTTGGTGCAGTGCCTGTTTTTAGGTATCTCTGGTGCTAGGACTTCACGATTTGATATGTTATCAACATAAGGATTAATACGAAATATTACATTCAAAAGCCAATTTTATATTAAAGAAGAAAGTCTGTCTCTCTCCCTCTCTCTCCATCACACACACACACTCTCTCTCTCTCTCCCCCATCTCTCTCTCTCCCTCTCTCCTCTCCCCCTCTCTCTCTCTCCCTCTCTCTCCATCTCTCTCTCTCTCTCTCTCTCCCCCATCTCTCTCTCTCTCCATCACACACACACACTCTATTCCTCCCTCTCTCTCTCTCCCTCTCTCTCTCCCCCATCTCTCTCTCTCCATCTCTCTCTCTCCCCCATCTCTCTCTCCCCTCTCTCTCTCTCCCTCTCTCTCCATCACTCTCTCCCCCTCTCTATTCCTCTCTCTCCCCCTCTCTCTCTCTCCATCACACACACTCTTTCTCTCTCTCTCTCTCCCTCTCCCCCCTTTTCTCTCTCCCCCTCTCTTTCTCTCCCTCTCTCTCCATCACTCTCTCCCCCTCTCTATTCCTCCCTCTCTCTCCATCACACACACACACTCTCTCTCTTTCTCTCCCTCTCTCTCCATCACTCTCCCCCTCTCTATTCCTCTCTCTCTCTCTCTCCCTCTCTCTCCATCTTCATCTCTCTCTCCATCACTCTCTCTCTCTTTCTCTCCCTCTCTCTCTCTCTCTCTCCATCACTCTCTCCCCCTCTCTATTCCTCCCACTCTCTCTCTCCCTCTCTCTCCATCACACACAACTCTCTCTCTCTCCATCTCCATCCCTCTCTCTCTCCCTCCTCTCTCTCCATCACACCACACACTCTCTCTCTCTCCCTCTCCTCTCTCTCTCTCTCCCCCCTCTCCCTCTCTCTCTCCATCACTCTCTCCCCCTCTCTATTCCCCTCTCTCCCTCTCTCCACTTCGATAAAAGATACCGCAATAAACGCTTGCCACTAAGAAAGAAGAAGAAAAACGTTTTTAACTACTCAGCCGCACGCACAACCAAAGAGCCTTAATTATGATAAACTAAACACGGCATTCCGAGTCGGGTTTACGGCGTCTGGTTCAGCAGCAGCCTCTGTTGAACAAAGGAAAGTGTAATAAGCCGAGTCTGGAGAGAAGTTAAGAGGCGGCCAGACGTCAGCACCGATAGAGAATCGGGCTGGGTCTCGGGGGACCACAACGGAAAAGTTGGCAGCATCTCTCTTTCGCGCAGCGGAGCTCCAACGGGCGTGGGAAGGCTCGGGTGGTTGGGAGGGGGCGAATTAGGTGACTCGCAGCACGAAGTCTGCCCGGGGTCGGGGATATTGCCCAGATCAGCCTCACACTGTTTCATCTTTATTCTGCTTCGGAATAACTTCATAATTCTTTTGTCGTCGTTGTCGCTGTCGAAAATTGCAACAAAAAAAAATCTGTAACCTTAATATGAAGTTCAAGTTTACAGAAATAAAGTTTTAGAGAAAGATTTATTAATTAACACTAAAATCGTTCCGAAGTCGTGAGGAACCTTTACCTTCTAACCCTTACTTTAGGAAATCTGGGGTTTCTTGCAGATTGCATATAAAGCCTAGGAGAACAGCTTTATTCCGATGGAACATCTCTCTGTCTCTCTGTCTCTCTCTGTCTCTTTCCATCCATCTCTCCTCTCTCTCTCTCTCTCTCTCTCTCTCTCTCCATATCTCTCTCTCTCTCTCTCTCTCTCTCTCTCTCTCTCCCTCTCACTCTCTCTCTCGCCATCTCTCTCTCCTTTTTTTCCTATTAAATTAATCATTTTATTGTTCGTGCGTAGATTTTAGCATTTATTATACGATCTTTGAAAACGTTTGTCATTCAAATGGTAAGAGTTCAGGAATTTAACCTAAGGAAATTAAACGAAGGGCGAAAAATAGACAAAACTATCAGATTTTAATCCCGGTTCTGTGATTTACCGTTTCAGTAGGAATCGAATAGTTTCAGACTAAAACAACTGCCACAGGTATCGAGGAGCGGCCAGACCAGTGAAAGGTTAGGTAGTGGTTTCTAATGCTTTTAAAATATAAGTAGTAAGCAACAGATCTTTTTCCAAGGCGATCCGTGACTCAGAAACATCGACCTCAGATCACATACATAGAAATCAAAGTAGACTCTACCAAATCTCGACGTACAGGTTTGTGCCAGAATTGGGTTAGTGGCACCTGAAGGGCACTTACTTCCATCGGTCCGTTGGCAGGAGCAGAGCAACAGCAGAAAGATGACAGTCTCGAAAACCCTGAGTGCCGGAGCCATGGGAAGTTGTAATGTCTCCTCCTTTTTTCGAGGCGAAGATAATGCCGAGTCACAGAGACCTTTCTGCCAGATATACCCCAGATCGCACCTGAGCTACCTGTAACTGGACCATCGGCAAACAGAGACGCGATGAAGATGTTGACACAAGGGAGGGATGAAGACATCGTGGATAAGGTGCTTTCGTCCTAACGAAACTAAATCTGGCCTCGACTTTCTTGAAAGCAATTTCGACTTCTCGACGAGAAACTCCTGAAGCAGCCTTTTTGGGGGCTGATCCTCTCTAATTGGCTTTCACTTTTCTTTCTATGCACACAAAGTCCCACAAGCTCATGCAAAACGGAACGTTGAATTTCTAGCGCCTCCTTTATCGTGGACTTTTAAAAATCCATCAACCAGACAAGATAAGCTGGCGCATAGAGTTGTATCAAAATAAATCCCGCATCTTGTTCATTTTAAAATATTATTATCATTTTTTTTTTTGGAGCGTCAACACTGCTAATATTTTTGGGGTTCAGCCACGTTTCCTTCGCCAGTGCCAAGGACCTGAGATGTATCTGGAGAACCAACAGCAAAACAGTTTCCAGGAGACGAATGAAACTTGCTTACAATTCCCATCACCCTTTAAAATGTCCGAAGCTGTCAGGCTGACGTGCGTTACCACTGCTGTGGTAAACAGCCGAGCTCGGCAAATGCAGATTGATTATTCTTAGAAGCCAAATAATCTGTATGAGTCTGCGGAATTGATGAGGAAACAGAGGGAGTTGGGCCTACTTGGCATTGATTTTGCTAAAGGTAGCATGCTTAGACTTTCAGGAGATGACTTGATTGTATTTATAATCAGAAAATTTGGTTGATTTGGTATAAAAATCTTGCTCCCTGATTTTTTAATCGATTTTATTTGAGATCAAATCCTTACATTTTTTAATCATCTAAATTTCTGAAACCTCGTTTGATATGTTAAAATGGACATCGTTCAAACTCTGCGGAATGTTTAGGTGGGGTCATAAAACTCGGTACTTCTGATGGTTTCTCCTGGGAAGTCTGTGGAAGTTTTAAAGGGTCACTTTTGTTATACCCACTTCTAATATAAAGTAATTTGAAGTCTGTTCGATTTCTGTCACGCGGATGGCCATAAAAAAATAAACAGATCTTAGAAATTTGAATCAGTCTTTTTTTCTTTCTCGGATCGGGAATATCACTTGAGTTCTTGAGAGTATTCCACACCGGCTTCCGGTCTCTTAATTCCTCTTCTATTACTTCACGGAAGTTTCCTGGATCTGGATTCTCGCCCTTTAATGCATTTCCATTCGCAGCAGTACTTATTACCCGCTGTTTACCAAACTCTTTGATATTTAGGCTGATGCGAAGATTTTCCAAAAATACAAGAATAGTCTAACGCATCTAGCAACATACGCACAGGTAGATTGGCTTTTCCGCACCTTCTTCCGTTTATGTTCAATCCACGTATATTTCTCGGTAATAAGAAATTATTATCTTTATTATTTTTATGTCCGCAATAACTTAGCATTAAATCCATTCATTTATATAATTTAAAAGAAAAATGCATAAGTTCTAACTGCTTATTTATCTCCGTTTCCTTTCGTTTATTTGGGCCCAGCTTCATTTTCGCAGCGCCTCCTCCTGTTAGCTGCAGATCTCTGTGTTGATTACTTCCTCTATCTGCGGAATCGGCAAAAGCCAGAACGGGAACAAGCGTCAGCAGAATCTCTCGGTCTCTTCAGACTTCGGAGGAAAGAGATCAGCCGAAAACATTCGTCCTTTGTGGTTCGGAATTCGACTATTTTATGTATAAGACCGTGCACGATTCACCAGAACTTGTTGGAGAACATTAATGGGGCCGCTCTAATGGTTTAGAGAAGATTGCATTGGAATCAGACAACAACAACAAAAGTGATAAAATATATATTTAATCCATAATCTTAATAATATTCAAAATCCTGGTTAAACAGAAAAAATTGATAGAAGTTTAGTTAAGAGTTTGATGAGAGTCAAAATATCCACATCTTGTTACTGGCTAAAGAATTTCATAAACTTGTTAGGGTAAATCGTTCTAGAAGGCGGCCGGTGCGCGTTCAATGACAGATAGTATCTGGTCGGAGACTTTGTTCGGTGAACAAGCTTTTCCTTACTGAAATAAAAGTTATAAATATGTGTTAAATGTAATAGACGTATTTTCTGACATCCATGGCACTGGCACTTCCCCTTTAAAACTGGAACATCTTTAATAGAAGCATTTAAATATTTATTTAAAGAGTCTAGTAGAACACTGCTGATTTTGGAAGTTAATTCGTTAACAAAACTCTAAGTCTACTTCATGTATCACCTCCTTTGATAGACCCTTTTTATTTTTCGTGATGCTCTATATCTTGCTCTTCCCAGCCAAATCCATCTGATGTGAGTGGCTGACACACAGCCCAATCTTAGGAACTATTTGCATCCAGGTAAATAATGTAGGATTTTTTTCTTTGGTTGGGTTATAGTTTGTATTTAGAAAGTTTACGTAGATTCTTGGCCTTTTAATTTTACAGAATTTTCGGGGTTTGGACCTGATGCTTATTTCTACCAATTGCATGTTTATTAGATACTGTGAGAGTTCCTGTATCCGCTTGAGATATAGTTACATGGGCATGCTGCGCCCCGTGTGATACCGCAGGGATTCTATCATAAATAACATGACGGTTTACTAAGAGATTTAAATTCAGTTTAGTCACCTTTAGAAAGGGCTAGGGAAGTGTCTGTAAGCGGTTGGCATGGATCTAAGTTATAAGACGTTTTGACATATAATTCTGCGATTTTTTTTTAAAAAGAACATCAGCCAAAAATAAGAACAGATCTAAGATAGACATCATTATACTCTTTCTGATATCTGAGTTTTGTCCCTTTGACGTACTTTATAATATTTAAACCCTCGCGTGTGAGATGCTCTTTCTGTCTAGTTCTATAATTTTGTTGGTTCATTAGTAGCTGCATCAAACCGACTAAAACTGTCAGCAAAAGAGTACGGAAAGACGCCCCCTCTGGCGGCCCAAGAACGGACGACTGGTGCCTGCCTGGGAACAGATGACGGAGCGATCTCAGATGTCTCCAAACATCAGCAAAACTGGCGCTCGCCGGACGCAATTTAACTTTATTCAAAAGAAAATCTTTTAAAACTTTTTTCGTAAGTTTTTTATGCTGATTTGTATCAAGAAGATTTTAAATGAAATTTTAAAAAAAATAAAGTTTAAAATTTGCGGTTTAAATTCATCAAATAAATGCATTAAAATTTTTTTGGAACAGTATTTTTCTGTATACTAAACACCACTAAAAATCTCATAGATCGTCCTCAAGTCCAAATACGAACATTTTTTGAGTATATTGACAGTTTCATCAAATTCCTTGTCATACTTAAGTCTTATTCTGCTAAAATAATTGCTACGGTAATTCAGTTATGTAGAAAACTGCGTTCAGTACCAAGTGCGCGGTCCAGTGCTCCGAGACCTGCTTCCGTTCCCAGTCAAGCAGCTGCAAGGATGACGACAGTTCGATACCGTTGAGTTCGTTTGGGATATTCGCAGGGAGGGTTGAGGCCCACCATCAGTTCGTCTCGGCTTCAAGAATGGCTCTTCGGTCTTCTTCACCCTCACATTTCGTAGGAGGCCGTCCGTCCAGCCACTAAAAGACCGCATCCCTTTACGCGGGGTTCATTTGGGAAAGACTTGGAAAAGTGATCGTTGGCTCGTGGTCAACTTTCTTACCTAATCGCGCGACGGCAAAATTGGATCCAGTTATTTATTTCTTTTGTTTATCTGCTAAGTGAAACATGTATTCGGATTTGTCTTCGAAGTTTTAACATATCATTTAACAGCTGCCAATATGATTCATGATGTAAAAAAGCCCAAGTACTGTATTAACAGTAGTTTATATGTTTTAATGACAGGTGCTTTTGTTGGTAAAACTTATACGCATGCGTGTTTATTTGGCCACCTAGCGGCGTCACTGGAACTATTATTTAATTGACTAGATATTATATGTGAGACTTTGGTGAGCCTACGTGTGTACGTCATTGTATACAGGTGCAATACAGCAACAACAACTACTAATTGTTGCATTAACAGGAGATTTAAACGATACGATAACGAATGGACAGGTAAGTAGAACTGTTGAGCGAACTAGTGTTTGTTTTTATGCTATTTTAAGGATAAAATGTTGTCTTTCTTTTATTTTTTTTCTCTTGATTATATTGAAACGCCTAAAAGTAAAACATTGGCTTTGGTTAGAAAAGAATTTCTGTTGGAAGTCACGGCCCGTCCACCAAGTGTGTGTGTGTGTGTGTGTACATAAATATTTGTTTTCTAATTACTTCCCTCATAATCCCTCTTGGCATTAACACCGTTCGAACGGCTGGCACGCACACACACACACACACTCACACACGCGCGCGCACACGCACGCACCACACACACACACACTCACACACGCGCGCGCACACGCACGCACACACACACATGCGCACACACACACACACTCACACACGCGCGCACACACGCACGCGCACACACACACTCACACACGCGCACACACACACACACTCACACACGCACGCACACACACACACATGCGCACACACACACACTCACACACGCGCACACACACACACACACTCACACACACACTCACACACGAACGCACACACACACGCACCCACACACACACACACGCGCGCACACACACACACACACTCACACGCGCGCGCGCACACGCACGCACACACATACTCACACACGCGCGTGCGCACACTGAGACTCCATGATCAGAGCTGTCTTTTATGTTTTATAAAATAAACCTCAACAAGATAATTTTTTACCTTTCTTCGTGACGAGAAAAGAAAACCAAAAATACTACATTTTCTGCCGTTTTAATGTCGGTTGGATTGGTGGACTTGCATCTTAGACGAAGAGAAGTAAAAGTAAAAAAGCAGATTACCATGAGTAGTGAAGTACCGACATTTTAAAGATGAATCGTGAATTTGTGTACAACTTACTTTGGATTTTCTCTAAAAGAGGCCTGATGGTGATATTGGGGGGGGGGCGAATCCCCATAGTGACAACTGAATAGAATGAATCGGTGACAGCAAGACAAAATAAAGACTCTGTAGTAGGTAAATGTTCCATGATGTTAATGGTCTTTAGCTGTCATGGTGCTTGTAGAAGACTCATTGTACAGCTTGGCTTCGGACAGACAGAAATATAAAGAAAATCAGCTATACTTTTGTAGAAAAAAGAAAGATAGAACCCCTGAGAAATATACATCGGTACAGTGATTGTTTTTGTTTTTTTGCTTCTACTAAAGACCAAATGGGTTCTCTGACTTTATAGCAACAAATAATGTATTTGGATACTTGCGATACTTTAAAACCTTGAAAGAAAATTTTGTGCTTCAGGTATTAGATTTTTGATTATGTTAAAAAAATATTTCTCCGGAAGTATCTCTGTGATTTGACAAAATTGTAGAATATTTTTAAGAATTCCCTTAGTTTTATTAGAGAGCGCGGAAAGTAAGAAAGCTATGAATTTGTCATCTCAGCTATGGGGCAACCAAAGAATTTACCACTCGGAAATAGAGTCACCGCGATAACAGCTGAAGCCCAAATAATGTTCAACTTAGAAATTTAATTTTTAAAAAAACAAACAAGAGAATTCCATTAACTCTAAACTTTCGATACTTTTCAAACACGTATGAAAGATGACATAGCTCTCCTATTAAGGAGACCGGAAACAACTGTGCGAGCCGTAGTTCTCTAAGACAGCTCTGACGTCACCAAGGCGATCCCTGATATTAAAATATTCAATTACCGCTTGCGTTTATTCGATAATGTGTTGATGGCGATTTGTTAACTGAAACTGAACCACAGCCAGTAGTGGTGGTGAATCTAGTATGCTTTAAAAAAGAACAACTGGCACAAGAAAGGACAGACGATGCGTGTGTCATCTCCCAGATCTAACCAGTAAGATTTCTGTTATCTTTATCCCTGATGAACTCGCACTTCAGTATTAAGCTAAGATCAACAAAGTTAGATTTTACAAGTAAAATTAATAATAATTGTTTCAGAGGGTCAATGTAATGGCATGGGATGCGTTGCAATAGCATATGGCAAATCCAATATGCCGAGTTCACGGGTCGGAAGGAGCTGCGTCCGGCGCGGTTTTGGAAAAGCGGTGTCGACCGCCTGCGTTCTCTACGGACCAGGATAGAGTTTGCGAAAGGGCCTGGCTGTTAGGGTTCCTTCAAGGGGCAGTGCCCCTGCTCGAAAACCTCTGGTAGCGAGGGGCTGAAACGAAACAGCGGGGAGACGGTGAGCCGGCCCTCTACCGTTCGGTCCGCCCGAGCCGCTGGGCAGTGGTCGGCGGAAGTGAAGCTGCTCTATGGCAGATCAGTACGAGTGCGAGGCCGCCTGTCGGCCAAACGTCAAAGACAGACACTGACCGCCCGCGGCTACAGACAGGCTCTCAGTCGTCGCGCCACCCCGCCACCCCAGGAAGATATTACGCATCCTGTAACACGGAAAGAAAACCCCCAGCATGCAGCCACTGTGGTGAAAAGCTGTTGGAAGGTAGGGAGGCTGATGGAGTTTTCGTGAAGATGCCCCGGCCTGCACAAGGTCCTGATGTGGAAACCAAGGCTTTGTGGGGTAACGCGGCTACTGAGGAAATTGAACGAATTATGGAAAGGTGCCTCGAGATATTTGGAAGAGTATTCCAGTCACACATACAACGATAACCCGGATGGGGGCACGAAAATAAGGGTCTGCTCTGCACATAGAGTAAAGAGGGGTCACATACCGAATACCGATGTCATATACTGTATATTTCTGTATCACATCTCTCAGCTGCAGCTACTCTATTTGTGCGACGTCTGGGTGTCTCGACAGGTTTGCCCAATGCTGTCTATTTATCCCTTTTTTAAAAAATTTCTCACCTCCCCTATTTTAAACCCCGAGAGTAATAAAAAAAATTAGTGAATATCGTTTCTTTTCTATAATTTATGTAAATGTTTGGCAAGAAAAGAGTCTTTGGATTGCTTCATATTTTATCGCCTTGTTCTCACTTTGCCCGCATCTCACGAGAACAGTTTTATAGAGAAAATATCCTCCGTCGCAGAGCAGCCAGGCATCGAGTTTCCGGCCGACTTCCCATTTGTCGGCGCTGCCCCGACTGACTTCTCTGGCTGAACAGCGAAAGCAGCCGAACGTTTTACCTGGCTCCGATGTGCGAGCAGAACCTTAGGGTTTTTCGATTTCTGATTATTAAATATGATCGGCCCACAGCCGCACCCGCGTCTTTAAATCTGCCTCTAGATAATTAATTACTTTTAATATACACGGGTGGGAAAATACATAATAAATAAATACAATTCAGTTTTAAAATGTATTTCTACCAATGCCAGGTTTTTTCCGCAATTCAACGACAACAAGAAAGACATTGTAAGTTAAGTTAGATTTATTATAATAATTATTATTATCATTTCCGTAAACAAGAGAATATGGAATATTCTAAGAAGCTGCATTCGTTTAGAACCTAAGCGACATGGTGGCCCGAATCTCATTTTTTTAAAAGCCCGGATCGCAGACGGAAGTCGGGTGGCGCTACCTCGTGGGGGGTGTGCTGAATTATTTTGGTTTAAGCAGGTTAGAACAGAAATAATAAAAGGAGTGTAGGTCTTGTGCGGTAAGAGTTAATATTTGAGTATAGCGATGCCGGGCGGGATTGGGATGGCGAATTGTAAACCCTGATGTGGCAACTTTTCCGAACTGTGAGCGTTCCTTTGGTAAACATAAAATGTAGGGACGGGTAGCAGAGGGTCGGCGGAGGAACCAATTTTGCAGGGTGATTAAGTGTGTGCGGCACCAAAACCCGGATGAATATATCAGCGAAGAATTCTAAATGACGACAGAATGCGCCAGAATTTCGGAGTGGTTCTCGCTCTCACGGACGTTGCTGGATTTAAAAGAAAATTATTCGAAAAAAATTGGTAAATAACTAAAATATTCCTGTAAATTTAAATAGTTAAATTACCTTCTTTTTTTTTTAAGGGATTTTTTTTTCTTAAAATGACGTAAGCGAAAGAGTTAACGGCAGGCACTTGAAGAGTTTATTAGACAGTAACAATAATAATAACAACAAGCCTTTTACCGATCAGTAACTCGTGTGTACGTCTCCTACAGGTATAGCATCATAATGTGGAATGTCGTTCCGGAAGCCTTGGCCATGGTTTCTTGACAGCCCCGCAGCAGTGCTGTGGGATACTCACAATATTATCCACAGACTTGTAGGCCGGAAGCCTCTTTTCCAGTGCGAGATCGGAGAGGGATATAGGTCAAGACTTCCACCTTGGACCCGATCCGGACAGGAAAAGTTGATGTCAGTCCCCAACACGGGAAGGAAGCCCTACTAGAACTCTTTATTTTTAGATATGAGCGAGCCAGATTAGAAGAGGAGCAAAATGGGACCCTGCTAGGGGGTTATGCCAAACCGAGCTGGTCCTGACTTGGACTCGAACAGCGGTCCATTCGTTGAATCACCATAAAATCATATATAGTGAGGTGAGAAAGACAAAGCGTCTATAACAATGAAAATGTTCGATTCTAAAATACTAATTTCCTTTTGAAAAGTTTTTATTGTCTTTATTTTAGTATTAAATTCCATTCTCCGTTTTTTACGACCAAACAAATAAATTATTTACATTTAGCAAAATATTTATTATTTCTTCGGTAATGAGTCTAAGAAATATTCTAGTGTCATCTGAAAACTGTTGCGGATACGTGTGCCACACCAGTGATACCATCACTGTAAACTGAAAGAAAGAGAGACAGAAAACAGAACCCTGTGTCACGCTGTTCACCTGGACGCAACAGACCCCACAGAAGGTATTACAATTATCTATTCTTTTAATTTATTTTGTTTTCTTTTGTATTTTTACAGTTCAGCTCAACTTACGTAAAAAAAAATTATTAAAATAGCAGCTACAAGGGGCTTCATCACAAAGTTAATTAAATCTGAAAAAAAAAATAGTTTATCAGCGCCGCCGCCGTTCGATGATGATTTCTCGCCATTGCGTTCGAGTGACACGGAAGGGGGCGCCACTGAGCCGCGACTGACGTCGAGACGCATTGAGCGGCTCCGGGCCTGCAGCAGTCGACCCTTTTTGATCTCTTGCCGAACTAAGCGCGCGCGCGCACCTGATACCCAACGATGTTTGCGGACGGCGATGATGGCCGAATCATCGACCGTGTAGAAGGCGTCCAGGACATTTGGATCGGACCCATTCGACGGCAAAGCCGTGACGAGGGGTTTTCCTCTTCTCTTTCGCGGGGGGACCCATTTCCGACTATTCGCGAAATTCGGTTCCTTTGCTTCAGCCGAAACCAGCGCAAAAGGGGAGAAGCAGGGAAGCTGAAACCGAGCTGAGGCGAGGTGTCGCCCGTCGCCTCGTTTTTGTGCCAAAAAAAAAATCACCGAACAGAGGGCGCCACGTTGAAAGCTCTCTCTTTAATACGTTACGTCTTTTACAAAACTACGAATTTTCCAGGCTACATTTGAAAACTTGGTAAGCTCTCTCTCTCTCTCTCTCTCTCCTCTCTCTCTCTCCATCTCTCTCTCTCCCTCCCTCTCCCTTGTCCATCTCTCTTCTCTCTCCTCCCTCTCTCTCTCTCCATCTCTCTCTCTCCCTCCCTCTCCCTCTGTCCATCTCCCTCTGTCCATCTCTCTCTCTCTCTCTCCTCTCTCTCCCTCTCCCTCTCTCTCGCTATCTCTCTCTCTCTCTCTCATCTCACTCTCTCTGCTCTCTCTCTCTCTCCTCTCCTCTCCTCCTCTCCTCTCCCTCTGTCCATCCTCTCTCCACTCTCCTCTCTCTCTCTCTCTCTCTCTCTCTCTCTCTCTCTCTCTCTACTCTCTCTCTCTCTCTCTCTCCTCCTCTCTCCCTCTCCCTCTGTCCATCTCCCTCTGTCCTCTCTCTCTCTCTCTCTCTCTCTCTCTCTCTCCGCGGCTCTGACAGCGTTATAACTTCTCTATAAAACTGAGAATGCGCTAAAGTAGTGTTTTGATAAATAAAAGAATTCTTATCCTAAGAGAAAATAAAGGGGGGTGTTTGGAAACTGTTTCAAAACAGCAATTTCGATGATATTAAAAGTGATGGCATCAAGGCAACTCGGCTACCGGCTTATACATCTTAAATCCCCATCGTATCTTGTTCCAGTAATTAAACATCCTTCTTCGATTTTTTTTTCCTTTTTTTTAAAAAAAATATTTAAGTGAAAAGCGCTCGGTGAAGCTGGGCAACATCGCGTCCATCCGCTTTTCAGATAATTGCAAACAGATTTGATAAAAGCTTCTTTGTCCACGAGATCCGACCGATATCGCCTACTCGCGGATCACATCCAGGCATCGTCCGGTGAGCGAGAGGGAGAGACTTCCAGAAATGGCTTCACTCCTCAAGGTAATAGTAGTAATAAATTATTAATCGCTATCTTTATTTCCGTGTTAACTAATTCAACCTGTTTTTTGTTGTTGTTGTTTTTGGCGAACCCCCTTTTCCTGACTGTCGGAGAGGTCGGGGAAACGTGTCTCGGAGAGGACGGAGGTCCGGGAGCGTCAGCCCTGGTGGCTAAGCTGGTAAGCGTATTAGATTACGAAGCAGTTGGGTAGCCCGCTGCTCTCGCTAGGATGAGGTACACTAACATTAAAAAAATAATAACAGGTCGAAATAAGGCCTCATTTATAAACAGCTGAGGCGGCCGGTCGTGGAACCGACCCAGCTCCCACCACACACTTGCAACTTCACACACCTACCCCAATAATTGCACCCCCCCTAAAAAGCTGGTAGTTACGCAGGTATGGTCGGGGCCTCTTCGGTGGTGATCAAGAGTTACTCGTCAAACGCTGCTGGAATTCTTTATTGTTAGATGTGAGAGGGGACCTGAGTTACCGCAGCAAAGCCACGCGCGGTCGTCACGTAAAAAGGAGCCATGTCAGGGCGGTTCGCCGAACAGAGCCGGTCCCGACCAGTTTTAACCGGTTCTAACAGAGTTCCGCAAACCAGTCGATTAACGAAGAACGAAAGCTGGACGATACGTGTACGACTATCAACGAGGGGATTGATTACCTGTCGTTGTTCAGCTTTCGTTATTACAAAACGATTAAAGCGCAGTAGCATATCTTGACGATGTTTTCTGAACAACTGGCAGTGGGCAGAAGCAACCTGCCTTCCTTTTACCTTAATGACTGATGCGCCACAGAACAAAAAAAGACATTTATAGACTGAAAAGGAAGTTATGATACAAAAATGGAGACGGTAGAAAAGAAAAATCTCCTTATCCATAACCTGCCTGTCTACCAGGGAGGGAGTTATATAAGAGACAGCACCTGTCGGGCAGAATGAGACAGGGGTTGTGGGGATTAGAACAGGCGTGGTATCTACAAAGACCCTGTAACACCTGTAACTGCCCTCGTATTATTCAACCGGACTTCCGGTCGTTTAAAGACTGCCGCATTTTATCTCCCCATGGCCGGTGCTGCAAGGTGTTAGATACCCACGTCATTCCAGGAACTCCACGGGGGGTTAACTGGATTTGCCTACATGTTCGTCAAAGCCTTCTGCCCTCTCACCTCACCATCCAGTCCTTGTTGGAGTAATGGAGTTTCCCGATTGTTGCTGGAAAGCTGCACACAACTCACACGCGCACCACGCCTATCATCCTTCTATCGGATACTCCAAGCTTTCCGATTTTCTATAGTTGGTTGCTGAATAGTTGCCCACCACTCCCACACTACCCCTGGAAGATGCACGTGACTGGACACATCTTTATACGAAGATATCTTATTTCACGCTGCTTTCAGTGATCGGCCGGAGTTGGTGGCCGGGGAGAAGAAGCTTCGGACAGACAAACTGAAGCAAAATTTTCTTATTAATTAAAAAAACAACAAAGAAACACAAACACAAGCGACATTACGACCTAAAAGAACACAAGTCCGGGTTTGGGGTTGACTAAGTCAAAAGATGTCCAAGACGAAGGTGAAATAATTGGAACCATCTACAGCTGCGGTGGGAGGGGTCAGATTCAGTTGCTGCGGTTTTACGATATCCAAAGTTAGAAAATCACTTTAAGATAAACCAGGAACTGGAACCGTACAGAGTGTTGCGTTGTCGTGAGACTGTCTGTCCTCTGTACACCGAAAGAAACCAGCGTGAATTATAAAGGTATGCGGTTGGGGAAAAGTTTCCATTAAGCTCAGAGTCCGGCCGAGTTGTGGTTGTTTTCTGATTCTTCATCCCTGGCTGACACGAGACTGGTAGAAGATCTGATTTCTCTACGTCGTCTACTGAGCGCTAACGCGACTCGGCAGCGCTGAGTCAAAGAAGGAAAGGTCGTCGTCCATTTGGAACCATGGGTAGTTCGAAAATATTATTATTATTATTATTATTTAACATTTGATTTTATTTTTAATTCACAAAAGAAAACAAAACAAACAAACAAAGTTTATAATAAAACTACATGAAGCGAATGCCCCCGGTGTCGGATCGAACAGGGGGAGGTAAACGCGAGGGCGAGAGAGTTGAGTGGGCACGGATGCAAGGGAAGGGTTAATAGAAGACAACGTAACCGGCTGCTAGTTTGCAGTCAGCAGACGGCGAAAATCTCCACACAAGCACAAAAGGAATAGAATAAGAAAGGTATCATCTCCCAAAAGTTTATTTGAAAAGTTTTCAGTTCGTCAGGGTCACTATAGGTTTCCGCGAGTGGTGGCCAACGACTCGAGCCGGGGGGGGGAGTAATTGAAGGGAGGCAACCGTTGCAAAAAAAAAAAAAGAGTCAACGAACCGTCAGTCTTTATTTAACACGCGCTGAACCTGAGTCAACAGATCTTTTTCCTTCTTTTCTCGGGTATGCAAACACCAAGAAGCTTATCCAGACAAAGGTTATTTTGGAGGTCTGACTCTTGGCGACTTCGAAAGTTACCTGGGTGCTCTTATGGCCGGTCAAGAGTTAACAGCGGAAATCCCTGCCACCCCATCCATTCGTCCAGCAGAAAATGGTCACTAAAACATTTTTTTTTATTATTTAACAGATGTTGGCCCGGGGGGGGTGAGGTGGGAGGAGGAGGAAACTTGAGCACCCCACTGGCGAGGTCCTGTATCGGGAATCTACGGCCAGCTGTCGCCTTTCGTGGACCGGCGAGTATTTTCTAAAAAAAAAGGGGAGACGAGATAAAGAACTGGCCCCTTTTTTTCATTTCTCCGCCTCCGCGCCTTCGGGTTAGATGTGTGATGCGAGGACTTATGATGTAATAGAGATTTTAGCTGACAGGTTAAATCGGCGAAACCGAAATTGAGCAATCGGATGAGATGTGAAGAGATCAGTTTCCAAGCTGACGCAATCGTTCATCAGTCGCTGTGCAGGTTGTTGTGTTCGGGTGTTCTACAGTGTACCAAGAAATAATAGGCAGCGCTATTTATTTTTTTTTTTTTAATCAATTATATATATATATCTTCACGACTGGTCAGCTTCTAGAACGCTATTCTCCGTACTACGCATTTCCATAACACTGAGAATGTTCCTAACCACGAAGAACCAAGAACCATAAATATTTTAAATTTCGGACCCAACTGTTTCAGCATCCACAGACAGTATTTTTTGGCAGCTATTCAGCTCTGTTCCCAGAAGCCCCGGCGCCTGATGTCTCCAGGGTCTGATCTCAATTGAACGAATAACATGCAGATGTGCGAAACAAACAAAAAACAACAACAACAACAACAAAAGCAAACTTTAAATCACAGAAGAAGAAAAAAGACAAACAAAACAAAAACCAGGTTTTCATAAACGGATCTTTCCTTGCGCTATCAATTATCCTAACTTTTAAGATACAGGGGTTTGTTAGAACATTCGACCAGCAAAGAGACCTAATGACAGTTGTTTGGTTCACCTCTCCCTTGAGATCTGCTTCGTCAAATCTATTTTTAATGGTTCGGTTGCTGAAGCTGTGAAAACTTTTAACACTGACCAAGGCTGTCAGGGGGAGTCTTGTCTTAATTACCACCAGACCTTTCTTTGGTTCTTTATCGATAATAATAGTAATTGTTATTATTATTAATTTCTGCGCGTTCTTTAAACTAATTAGCACCACCACGAAGTAGAGAATCGCATTGGCAATAGGCGAGATACCCCAAGACCCACTGTTACAGTATCGTTAATTTCCAATTAAACTCATAGATCGGCTGTAATCGGCGTCCTAAGATAAAACGTAGGGAGGCTTCGTTAATTCGGACCACCGCAGTATTCTCTTTTATTTTTGTCACAATAAAAAGACTCTTCTACGGGTTCGATCTATCAGTACTCGTCTACGGTGCTTCCAGGTAGTATTGGTGTGTTTGTCGTATTTTAGAAATCCGAAGAGACCGGTTAAGGTAGCACTGTTCTGCGACACTGTCCGGTTGCAAGACGACACCTACTTTCACATATCGGAGATCCCTGAATTGCCGTGCTTCATTTCGACACGGCTAAGGGGTTTAGATGATCAAGACAAGGCTCGCATCCACAAAACTAAAAAGGTGGATCAATTTGTGTGTGTGGTGTGTGTGTGTGTGTGTGTGTGTGTGTGTGTGTGTGTATGTGTGTGTGTGTGTGTTAGGGTTAAATGATGGTATTTTCTTGTGAATTCTCTAAAGAATCAGTTTTTGGGGTAGTATGGTGTGTAGCTTGCGTTTCTTTGCGCCTCCCAAATGGGGCTGTTAGGTGCACACTGTACTACTTTTCTATTTGGTTTGTTAGGTTGTTGTTAAATCCCTGACTGTGCACCCTTAAAACCCCTAAAATCTTAAAATAATTTCAATATTTGCTTTCAAGTGAATCCCAAAATATCTAATTTAAATTTAAGAAAAGTCTTGAAACCGAACACCCAGTCCAAATATTTAGGTTGTTATTTTTTTAAAGTATCGCTTTATTTATCAGCAGTTTGTCGCCTAACTAAACATCCAAACTACAGAGAAGACATAAAGTTGGTACCAAAGAAAGAAGCTGTGAACCGAGGGAAAGAAGTCCGGAGAGAATACTGTGTTACCGTCTCGTGTGAACGCTCCGCTGGCGGTAAAGTCCGGCCCCCTGGCGCCATGATTGATGGCTCGAGACGTCTGTCTGTGCCTGTACTGCGCATCGGGGCGGGGCGTGTACAGCCGGACGGTTCTAAACATTAGGGGGGCAGGGTGTGTAGAGCCGGACGGTTCTAAACATTAGGGGGGCAGGGTGTGTACAGCCGGACGGTTCTAAACATTAGGGGGGCAGGGTGTGTACAGCCGGACGGTTCTAAACATTAGGGGGGCAGGGTGTGTACAGCCGGACGGTTCTAAACATTAAGGGGGCAGGGTGTGTACAGCCGGACGGTTCTAAACATTAGGGGGGCAGGGTGTGTACAGCCGGACGGTTCTAAACATTAAGGGGGCAGGGTGTGTACAGCCGGAAAGTGTAGCAAATGTGATAGTAAATGATACAAGAGCCTGACGATTCACTTTTGGCCTTCTAACGCCACCATTTGCTTAGTTTCAGTATTTTAACGGAAAGACTCACATTTGAAGCTTGAGCCATTTTGGATCATGTGACTTCTCGGAGGCTCTCGCTACAAATGCAGGGAGTAAAGTCTTATATATCCAGGGGCTCAGCCTGTTTTTAATTTGATTGGAGCATATTTTAAAAGAATCCCGAGAGCTTATGAATAAAGTGTAATCCTCAAGTTTGCTCGTGCTTCTTGGCAAACCCCTGTCCTAAATTTCAAGGTCTAAGGACTCCCAGCGGAGAGCTAGAAGGGGGAAATGTGCAGTAACCGAGCGAGTAACCTTGGTACGGTTGTGGGGATACGTCAGCGGTAGTTAGAGTACAAGCCGGTCAAGAGCGCCCTCCCTCCATCACATGCAGTCGGAAAATTCCAACTATAAATTTTCATTTTGTAGATGTGGAAAAAAAATCGGACTACCCGGAAAAGTCCACTCGGCCGACCGGAAAGCCGGACATCACTGGGGAATCGAGCTACTCGGCCCATCATACCGTGTTAGCGCAGCATTTCAACCACTTAACTACCGTGCCGTCCGCCTTTCTGCCTAAGCTTTGTATAAGACCCGCCCTAAATTCTATCGCACATTCCTATAAGCTGCATTTTCCAGTCTTTTACACGAGAGAGCGCGCTTGATACAGAGTCAGCCAGTCGGATAACCACTGGAATAGTCTAGAAAGGGGAATTTTACCACACTGACAAAACGATGGACGTCACAAGAATTAAGTGCGAAAAGCTCGAAAGAAATAATTGTCTGGCTTTCTTAGGCAAAACTGTTTAAGCTGTGAAGGTTCATTCAAGAAAAAGCCTAGAGGAGCGCGCGAGCGCGCGCGCGCTCGCGCGCGCGAGGCGCGCGCGCGGCTCTCTCGCGAGCGACAGAGCGCGAGCGAGAGCCAGAGCGAGAGAGACAGCTGCGCGCGCCCCCCAGCGGACCCGCCGCTACAAGCCGGCGCGCGATACCGCGCGAGCGCGGCAGCGAGCGAGCGCGCGAGCAAGCCGCGCGCGCGCCAGCGCTGAGCGCGCGCCGAGCGCAGAGCCAGCGCGCGGCGCGAGATAGGCCAGCGCGAGCCAGCGCGATGCTCGCTCCAGCGCGAGAGCCCGCGCGAGCGAGCGCAAATCGCGAGGAGAAAGCGCGACATAGAGAGCGCGAGAAAGCGCGAGCGACAAAGCGCGAGATCAAAGACATCTCTCGCTATCTCTCAGTCGCAGCTAGAGAAGCGCTCGCGCTCTCTCTATCTCGCGCGATCTCTCTAGCGCTCTCGAGCGCGCGCTCTCGCGCGCGCGCTCTCTCTATCTCTCGCGCGCCAATCGCTCGCGCTACAGCTCATCTCTCTCGCTCGATCCATTCTCTCTCTCTCTCCAGCTCTATCTCTTCTCTCGCTCGCTATCCCATCTCTCTCTCTCGCTCCCAGCTTCTAATCTATCTCTTCTCTAGATCTATCTCGCTCTCTCTAGAGATCTCCTATCTCGATATCTATCAATCTAATCGCTCTCATGCCATCTCTCCATCTCTCTTCTCTCTCTCTCTCTCTCTCTCTCTCTCTCTCTCTCCATCTCTCTCTCCATCTCCTATCTCTCTCTCTCTCTCTCTCTATCTCTCTCTCTCGCTTCCATCTATCTCTCTCTCTCTAGCTCTTAGCTCTCTTGCTATCTCCATCTCTATCTCTTCTCTCTCTCTCTCTATTCCATCTCTCTCTCTCTCTCTCTCTCCCTCTCTCCATCTCTCTCTCTCTCCATCTCTATCTCTCTCTCTCTCTCTCTATCCATCTCTCTTCTCTCTCTCCCATATCTATCTCTCTTCTCTCTCTATCCATCTCTCTCCATTCTCTCTCTCTCTCTCTCTCTCTCTCTCTCTCTCATATATATATTATTACTTTTAGGGCTGAAGATCTGATTCGCTTTTGCTAGAAACTTCAGCGCATGAGATATCAGGTTGAGGCAGATTTCTGTTTTATTACCTGGCCGTGGAGGTTACGAGCCGTCGGATATTGCTTGTGTCTGTAAACCAGTCATAAATAAGAATTAGATGTACACGTTCACGATGTCCAATTTCCTTTGACTGTGTCTACTAGAAACAACTATCCACGACCGGGAGCGGTACGTGAGAAGTTAGAAATTATACATGTACAAGCAGCTGACTTTAACTATCTATCAGGGCTCTCACTTTTAGTGTAAGCGAAAAAAATTAAAAGGACGATGTTATTATTATTATTATATTATTATTATTATATTATCTGATGATTTTTAGTTAGCGAACTGAATTCTACCTAATTCTGTAAAATTTCTCAATGTCAGTCTTAATTTATGGTCACATAACTAACAAATAATGTCAGCTTCACTATCTGGAAATCTGGACAGAGCTGTAAAGATGTGGATGATTTTCAAACGAGAAAAATGTTTTTGTTTTACTTACCTTTCTCTTCATACCTTGAAAATCTCAACACAAAAAACTCAGTCCAGTCAAAATGTTTCCCGTGTAACTGCACAACTTCACCGACATTTTTACGAGAACGTTATTTATTTATAAACCAATCGCCAGATGGCAGCACATTGTTGTTGTCTGGTTGATAGTGTCTAAATGCGTTGGTTGACAAGGACATGTAACACAAATGTTGTAACGCGATGTATATATAGCAAAAAAGAGAAAAGTATTTTTTGTCGTCTCCTACACAGACAATGTGCATCCTAATAGCTTCACGGCTTTAGATTTTTTACTCCCTGCATCACAAGATGAGCTTCGGTAAGTCAGAAGATAGGAATAAGATGTGGTTCAACTGCGAAAAATGCTTCCTCTACCATCTATGGCACCTGTCTAGTGTCGTCTTTCTGTATAAATGCTCCACTGCCATCTATGGCACCTGTCTAGTGTCGTCTTTCTGTATAAATGCTCCACTGCCATCTATGGCACCTGCCTAGTGTCGTCTTTCTGTATAAATGCTCCACTGCCATCTATGGCACCTGTCTAGTGTCGTCTTTCTGTATAAATGCTCCACTGCCATCTATGGCATCTGCCTAGTGTCGTCTTTCTGTATAAATGCTCCACTGCCATCTATGGCACCTGCCTAGTGTCGTCTTTCTGTATAAATGCTCCACTGCCATCTATGGCACCTGCCTAGTGTCGTCTTTCTGTATAAATGCTCCACTGCCATCTATGGCACCTGTCTAGTGTCGTCTTTCTGTATAAATGCTCCACTACCATCTATGGCACCTGTCTAGTGTCGTCTTTCTGTATAAATGCTCCACTGCCATCTATGGCACTGTTAGTGTCGTCTTTCTGTATAAATGCTCCACTACCATCTATGGCACCTGCTAGTGTCGTCTTTCTGTATAAATGCTCCACTGCATCTATGGCACCTGCCTAGTGTTCGTCTTTCTGTATAAATGCTCCACTGCCATCTATGGCACCTGCCTAGTGTCGTCTTTCTGTATAAATGCTCCACTGCCATCTATGGCACCTGTCTAGTGTCGTCTTTCTTGTTATAATGCTCCACTACCATCTATGGCACCTGCCTAGTGTCGTCTTTCTGTATAAATGCTCCACTGCCATCTATGGCACCTGTCTAGTGTCGTCTTTCTGTATAAATGCTCCACTACCATCTATGGCACCTGCCTAGTGTCGTCTTTCTGTATAAATGCTCCACTGCCATCTATGGCACCTGTCTAGTGTCGTCTTTCTGTATAAATGCTCCACTGCCATCTATGGCACCTGTCTAGTGTCGTCTTTCTGTATAAATGCTCCACTACCATCTATGGCACCTGTCTAGTGTCGTCTTTCTGTATAAATGCTCCACTACCATCTATGGCACCTGTCTAGTGTCGTCGTGCTGTATAAATGCTCCATTGCGATCTTTGGCACCTGTCTAGTGTCGTCGTGCTGTATAAATGCTCCATTGCGATCTTTGGCACCTGTCTAGTGTCGTCGTGCTGTATAAATGCTTGGGAATTACAAGTTTTCAAAACCGCAACAGCGCATTTCTGACTTCCCGAATGAAACTTACAATCTTCGTTCTTTTTTCTTTTTTTTTTACCTCTAAAGAATTTTTCCTTTTTCTGCTTTCAAGCAGATTTATTTTTTGAGAAACCACTATCAGGAGAGATTTAATTTTAAAAATGCTTAATCATTAAGGCTTTTTTTGAAAAAACATTTACAACTGTTCGCTTTCTTCCCTAGAACGAGCAAGGCGCCAATTTACCAAAGTCAGACACTAAGGCGCGTAGACTGCTGGCTGTCCCCTCAGCACTTTTGCTCTCCCTTGATAGAACCTCAGATCCATATTTTAAAAAGTAACCAATTACCGAATAATCTAATTTATTCTTCTTAAATGCTCTTTTTGGTTGTCCTTGCGTGCGTTTGAAAGGAAACCAAGTCATGCCACCAGTGATGTCGTGTTGAGCATTCAACGTACATAATTAAATGTGACGGAAGTATAGCGACTTCACGCCCAGTAGCCGCTGCTTCGTAAACATACACTGGCAGCCAGAATAATGCACTCACCAATGAAGTATCACATGCGAGTAGTTACGTGAATACCACATTGGTAAAATCTACAGGTGTAAAAAAAGCTTATTTTATAACTTTTGTGACCCAAAAACATTTCTATTTTTGTTGTTTTTGCTGCTGTTTTTGGTGTCAAAATATCTTTCTTGATGTTTGATGAGTGAAGCTGTTGGCGAATCCATGGTTACTATCGCCAGTGTATTTTCTGAAGTTTTTTTTTTTTTAAGTATATCAAATTGTATATAGATGACTGATAAAAACACTTGGTGTTAGAGCTATTACACCAAAACCCGTTTCGGAGCAGTTGTCAAAAGGGACCAGAATAGAACTTTCTAGAAAAGAAACCGAAAACACCAATAAAGGGATCGATCCTTCATCTAACGGTTAATCGTTTTAATAAGTCCCCGTGGGCGATCAATCTTTGGTAACCGTGAGAAATCCGTTCTCTGTCCAGTGAAAACTTATTCAAAAATCGGTGGGTCAACTGACTGTGCGCAGTTCCGATATAAGTTTCTGCCGATATTTATCGATGGGTTTCGGTGCCAAACGTCACTACCGATGAAATAGCAAACTATGTAAGAAGTAAATAATTGAACGTTTCGTATCGATACTTCGGAGACAGCCAGCTTGTTTCACGACCTTGCACAGCTATGACGCACGAACAGACTCTTGTCCGTCTTTCGCAGGAGACTTATGGTGTCACCTATGGCTGTTTAAAGATGCCCCATCGAAATTTCTTTTCTTTCCGAAAATGACTATGAATGAAGATCGAGTTTTAAAAGGAATTTTAACTTTTTAATAAAACGAAAATATGTACATAAAACTACAAACAATAGTTTTTACACGTTTTGTTTTTCTTTTTTGGTTTGGTGTGAGAATATAACGCCATCCATTACAGTGCACAACTATGACACACAAGATGGTTTTTTGGTGTCCTTTACAGGAGAGCTGCGGTGGCCTCTACAGTTGTTGGATGGTATTTGGTAAGTGCTCACCCAAAAATTTACATTTACTAAAAGTCCTCGGAATTGACGAGACAGAAGTGAATTATCGCCAAACAATGGTTTTTCTAGGCATTAAAGAAGACTGTGGTGGGGGTGGATTAGTAATTAATTAACAATCGCGCAGAAAAGCAGACGATTAATTAGCAGGGGGAAGAGTTACAGTGATGACGTCGGAGTGGCTCAGCGAGAATTAAGGAGCCGTCCCTCCGAGGTTTCCACAATCTATTTTCTTTTGGCTTTTAGCACTTCCCCAGAAGTGGAGAGGAATTTAGAGAATTACTATCGCCTGTAGGAAAAGAAATGCTCCCTAGCGGACTTACACGGTCGGCGTATAAGGGGTGGGGGGACGACTGGGACTCGGGAGCTTTGATCGTACGGTTAATGTGCTAAGCGAGCTCTGCGTGAACACCTCAGAGCTGCCCGGGAATATGCCGGACAGGTTCGTTAAAAAAGGAGTAATTCTGTTTATGGTGCGACAGGTGGTAGGGAAGGGATGCATTTGTGGGTAGAGCTCATAAAGTGTGTGAACACAGTGAACGATCAAATCGAGCCAAACTGAAGTTCCGTCTGGTGTCCAGCCAGCCAGCGGCGTGAGTTTTGCACCTCCGATTAACGGTCTCCCAACGACGATCACTTCTCTCCCTTTATTCCACGGCAGGCAGTTCCGTTTAATAGGTACCTTAATGTTGCTTTAAAGATCTGAACTTTTATTAAAATTTGAACGTGTACGTGTCACAACACCCGACTTGTTAATCAGATGGTTCGATGAAAATAAGAGCCCGCTTCCCAAATCCTCCGTGGTTCCAAAAAAACGTCTAATTGGCAGATTGTTGAGCGTTGAGCAGTAGTTGGATACGGCTATATGAAGTCCTTACAAGTATTTGAGCAACGAGCCAGGTGTTTTCGGACAATTTGGCGACAGACCTGCTGAACAGTTCGGAGCTGACTTTTTTCTTTGTGTATCTGGTCTCCCATCAATTAATTTAATCTTTGTTTTACCTGTTATTATCCATTTAACCTTAATGCAATTTTAGAGCTGAACGAACTCTCACGTTGGAATGATTTTGAGAATTTAAATTCTCTTCGTACTCTTGACGTCTGTTTGTTTTAAAAAAATACAGTCTTACAAAATGTTGTGTATTGTTTCCTTTCTTGTATTTTACTTATTCTTTGTCTTTATTGTCATTGATTTTGGTAAATTTGTTATTTAAAACGCAAAAGATTGTGTGTGTGTGTGTGTGTATAATGAACTAAGGAATGAGTTGCAGTAGAAATTTGATCATTGCCTTCTCTTGTGTTAGCAGGGAGCCTGCATTTGTTTTAAACATTTTTCTCATTAGTTGAAGATTCCTCTGTTTTAAATTAGTTTGCATCCCACTGGAGATTTCTCGAGCAGTTGCTCTACCGAGAGAGCCGCCGACTACTTCGTGTATCTCGAAGAACCCGTGCCGTCAAAAGACAGAATTTCCGTCACCTGACCTGACGTCTCCGTTCAGTTTGCCAGCAGCTTGGGACGGAGACAGTAATTGTTTTGCGAATCAAGGTCAGGAGACGATGTATTCTATTATCTCGCCAGCTGATTCGTTTTCAAAAACATGAATATTTCTGGTATCGGGTTCTTGGCATTGCCACACATGACAAATCTTCGATCATAAATGCGCTATGTTATTATTATTTCTTACTTGCTCACCCACTGATGCGTGATTAAAACGTTAACCAGTCTGTGCTTGGAAAGAAAAAAGAAAAGGAAATTAATTGTCTCCAGAATTGATGCACAGTCTCTTAATGTGATTAAAATAGTTTTTTTGATTGACTTTCTTCAGATAAATAGCTTGTATTGTCAGAGGAATACACGCCACACAGCTGATTTCTTTGCGCATAGAGTTGCCTAATAAAGGTAAATATTCTTAGAACAGATGTAATGGTGTGAAATAAAATAGCAAATAGTCTAAAATATAATTTATTTGGTTTCAGCGAATTGCTGATACGTCATTAATGTGACTGATCAACGAAAGTTCTGTCATGGTATTAAGTACTACAAGTTTATCTCGGGAGATCCATGTCACCTTCTTTTACGATTTTGCGTCATATGGCAACTTATTAAAATACTCTCAACGACGTTCAGAAATATTAGACGTGCATTTGGACTCTAATATGTATGTGTTTGTGTGTATGCGTGTGTATATGTGTGTGTGGTATGTGTGTACATGTGTGCGTATGTGTGTGTGTATTTGTGTGATTGTGTGTGTGTATGTGTGTTTGTGTGTATGCGTGTGTATATGTGTGTGTGTGTGTATGTGTATATGTGTGTGTGTGTGTGTGTGTGTGTGTGTGTATCTGTGTGTATGTGTATATGTGAGTACGTGTGTGGCTGTGTGTGTATGTGTATATGTGTGTGTGTGTGTTTGTGTGTAGAATGAAAGAGAGGACATTTAAAATGTCCTTATTAAAGAATATATCCAGCAAACAAACAAACAAAAAATACTTAAAATATTTGAACCCTATATATTCGAATAGTTACATAAACACATTAGTATGGTCATGTATGGGTCATGTTTACTCATAAACTAGAGCCATTTAAATCTGAAAAGGAGGGAGTTTTGCAATAGTTACAAAAGTTCTCGTAAGCCGATGTCTCATGTTTCTAACTACGGTGCTTAGCGATGGTTTGGGCGGCGCCAGAATGTAAAATACGACCGGTGATTACAGACTCGCTACCATTGAACTTTAAACTGATCGGGGGTCGTGTTTTCGCGCTTAGGGCCCAATGGAAGCCAGTTTGTATTTTTACTGATGCAAGAGTAAATGCAGTCTCAGATCTTTGCTTGGGGGCTGTCTTTTCCTTTTAGCTTGGCTTGAAACACTTTTTTAAAAACAAACCGTCGCAGCGATGTCCCCTGATCAGCTGACTGATTTAATACCAGTCACTGGGTGAAAGAGAGCTCAGCTCGCACTGATAGATTACACGCTGACAACTCCGACTGAGAACAGTTGCCAAACATTACAAGAAATCATTTCATCATTTTTTTTCCGGAATTTGTTGCAAAACCCACAGATAAATAATCTACAACGTGGTAATTATTAAAAGGAAAACAGTAATACACGCAGTGGCTGACCACTTTACTAGGCTCTGTACCTGACAGCACCCCGACGCCACCTGGCGATAAGTGATGAAAGGTGTTCTGAGGGATATGTACCTGTAAAAACTAATGATATCGCACCCGTTTATGAAGCGTCGCTGGGTGCACTTGATCGGAAATGACGCTAAGGTAGGCTTTGCTATTCGTTGTGCCTCCTCAGAGAACCGAGAAGCTCAGAGTATGCCGAAGAAACATGCTTCACACCATGACTCCACCATCAGCAGCCTGAACAGCTGAGATCGCAGGGGCCGGCTGATTCACGTGACCCTCTCCCCGTCTGTGCCAAGATGTAAAGCGCCTCATCACTTCGCTACTCTTCCTCGGTCCAGCGTCTGCGTCCCTTGCATCACACAAGACGTCTTTCCATTTTGGTAATTACGACCAGCAAAGCTTCTTTTCTTAATATTTTCTCAGAAATTATGTCTTATTTGCCACACAATATATATATATATATACGATTGGCTGTCATGCAAGCAATCAAGAATTGATACAGCTGCAGAATGGATATAACAGTATAGGTAGTAACATTAATGTAGCGTGTTGAAAGTGTGATGAATACTACCGCTCCTGGAAAGGAAATATCACGTGACAAGCGTATAAGGATCAAAACCTTAGTCAGCAGCGAAGGCTGCTATATGCAGTAGATTCCACCTTGACTTCGTGTTTCAGAAGGTTCTGTATGCAACACTTTGAGGAGAGTATGAGAAATTGGTACCGCTGACGATAGATGTCGTTAAAGAAGAAAGCGTAAACTCTTCAGAAGTGATGTTAATTACCTCAGGGTATGTTTTCTACATGACAGACAATGATCCAGTAGAGATCTTGCTAATTACTTAACTGCAAGTGCGGGCGTTAGCGTTTCTCCAAGATCAGTAAGATACACATTGGTGAGAAGTTTTGTCAAACCTTTGCTGAAGAGGCAATGAAACACGGAAGAATCAGATGGGCAGCAGAGGTGAAACGGAAGAATGGCCAAACCTGTAAGAAGGTGCTCTTTACAGATGAGTACAAGTTTGAACTCTTTTACAATAATCAAAGGCAGATTGTTCGAAGGCGGACTGAAAATCAGTATAACAGTGAGCGTACAACAGATGCGGTGAAGCGTGGGGAGATAGAGCGATACAGGTGTGGGGCTGAATTTCAGAGGAGGATGTCGGATATTTGCAAGAAAATCAAAGGTACACTGACTACCAACAGGTGAGACAGTTCTTATCAATCGCGCCATTCCCTCAAGAAGACATCTCGATGGGCGGGAATTCAACGAGCCAACAGCCAAAGTGGATATGAGATATAAAGAGCCGGTCAAACACTCACAAAGATATCTGGGCCTGCACGAGACCCTGGTGTAGACATCCCGACCCCTTATGGGGTTAATACGGCTGCTGAAAACGTAAATTATCTCTCGAAAATTCCATTCTGTACCTTGAATTAGTTTATTACGGAAGTTCAAGACTACACTGGGTTACTCTTCTCATTCCTGGATAGATTGCATCGAGACGTCGACTTTAGGGAACAGCTGACGTAATATGCTACTTTGGCCCTTGGGCGATCTGGACTTCTGGGAGAGCGGAGATTTTGGGAAATTTGTTGAAGTTCTTCCCTTCCGTGAGAACGCGTGCCGCTCATTTTAAATGACACCTTCTCTCATCCAGCTCAGAAAGGCTGTTAAAAGCGGACGGCAGCGCTACCCGCCGTCAGGGAGGAAGTGGCGCAGCCTCTCAGACGCGAGGTGACAGTTTCCGACCGCATCAATAAAGTATGGCGATTGTTTATGCGAAGAGCATCGCTAACACGAGTCGGCGCGGTCCCTAAAATACGTCGTTCGCGCGCGGTGAGTTGCAGGCGCACGTCGTAAATACGTTGGCCGTCTGAAACATTTTGGCATTTAAAATCATAACATCACCATACGAAAGCATTGATTTTTTTTCTTCCTGTTTTCACACTTCTTTGTAAAAGAAAATGAATGATATTCCATCACAAAAACACGAGAGTTGGATGGAGTACTATCATCAAGGCGCACAAATCATTAATCGCCACGTTCTTATCTCTTAAGCTTTTTTTCATGAAGATATTCATCCATCACATTTGTTCAATAACTTTTCAAAATATTGGCTTCCGCTCGTAAATATTTCTGAACTCACTGACATCGTTTGAATCTTTTACATAACTTTTCGATCTAATCTAGCCCTAACCCACCCAAGTTCGGTGGGATCCAAATCTAGAGATCGAGAAGCCGAACCATGTCTTCAAGGCCTTCCGATACTTCTCGGCAGGTATTTTTGGCAGCCTGCTCTGTACCATTGTCTTGCTGTGGAGTGAACTTATCGCACACAAAACAAAGCGGCCAGAGAACTGCATTGTTAAAAAATATTGTGAAACATCTTCGTTAAGAAAACCGAAGCAATTTCTATCAGGGAACCACCAACGAACCAACCCTGTATCGTCATATGCCCGCCACTACTATGCAAAGGGCATAACTGTAGGGCAGGAATCGCCATTGAGTTTTTCCTAACAATCTGTCATCACTTAGAACCTAATATTTCATACTTCCTTTTAATTATCCCAAATAGTGTTGCACCGTTGCTCCAAGATGCATCTCTAATGTTGTTTAGCAATGTCGCCATTTCTTTTACACTATCTAGGCGAGGACCTTCTATCAGGTACTCGGCCAGTCGATCCGACCTCTTTTAACCGATTTTGGTGGCACAGTCTGTGATGCTGATTATTGCAGAGAAGATATGGCCAGAAGTTAATTGTCTATTTGTCAAAAAGGTGTTCGGTCTAGACTTTTGCATCGCTGCTTATCTCCCCTTTCCGAGTTGTTTCAGTTTATGAAGTCCATGACTGGAGCAAACTTCATTCTCTAAAATGGCTGTTTGCACAATGATCCGTATAATTCCATTATTTCTCCACAATCTCCCGTTGAAGTTCAACAATGGGTGGTGGCCCCTGCTTCATATGGGGTTTTTCTTTTAGGTGAGATTTCCATCTTCCCAACAAATTTTTCCATAATGACGGCTGTTAGCGTCTAAATAAAAGCAGTATGAGCTAACAATTTGGCTGGGATCTTAATATGGAAACAACTCACCGGTGACCGACGAAACGTTTTTCCGAAAGTTGTACCCATTTAATTCAGATCTCAGTATTCCGACAAAACATCTAATTCCTCCTCCGATGTCACTGCAGCGGCCAGTCTCCCTCAACACGTTGAGAAAATTTTGACCATGCAAATTTATTTCGAATATTTGGTTTAGCTATAGAACAGAAAAATTCAGGTAATGCCACCAAATCATCACAAATTTGTGAAGTTCTATAGCTTTGGAAACAAAATAAATCCATCATTGAATGTTAGAATTAACCGGTAAACAGATATGTAGCCCTTTCTTTAAAAAAAAGTTTTCCTTCTGATGCCAGTAAATAGAGGTCATTTCCGGTGGGGACAAGATGGTGTCACTCCAATATTTAGAAGGCGATCTTGGTGTGCTTCTGATAACTTCTGGACGATCAGTTCGTGATTAAGATACCTGAAAGTATAGTAAAAGAGAAATGGCTTCTTAATTGAAATAAAAATAATATGCGTGGAGAAATCCTGAGTCACTAAGATAACCTATAAACTCAATAGCATTGAAATTCTGAACATCTTCGGCAATTGCAACCTCAAAGTCATTTGATTGGAGCAGAGAAAGTGGTGATGGAATATAGCTGAGATTCGTCACGTCACCCCTGTCGTGTACCTCAGGGCTCCTTCCTCGAGCCTATTCGTATATTGTGTATGCAGAGGAGGATACTGAAGCTGAAACCTTTAATAATATTATAAAATTTGCTAATGGTACACGATTACATGGTAGAGTATGCAATCACTCATGTGTATAAATAAAGCCTGAATTATTTTATTTTTTTAGTGGACTGATAAGCTTTACTGCTTGACCAACTTACGCCGCGGACTGGTACATAGAGCAGACCCAGTGTCTTTCGAAAGAGATTTAGGAGTTATAATAGACAGTCAGCATTCTTCGGGACCAAGAACAACGTAAGTGCGCTTTCCTCCAATTCGTGAGATCTGAGGTTTGCTAAGTTGTACTCTAATTTGGTGTGTCTGGCTATGAATAAATCGGTAGCAAGACTTCCCCGGTTCAGAATAAAGACCGCATTATGCCAAAGATATAGACAGACTGGAAAATATCCAAGGGTAAAGTACTAAGTGCATAATAACACGCTTAATTTTAATCACGAAGAAGACTTTTTTTCTGGAAATGATCTGTTAGGTTAGACAGACTTTCAGCACTTATTACGGATGATATGCAAGTAGGGGCGCTAGCGTAAGATTTATAGGGAATGCTATGGACCTTTTTTAGAAATCATGTTGTAATAGCCAGAAATGCGCTATTATAAACCGTAAAAATCAAACTGCCTGGTTGTTTTTAAAGTAGACTTAGACCCGCGGAAATATAAATTTTAAAACTTCCTGCTCCCCTAACTCCCTATATACAAAATATCTGACGTGGCTTAAGCGCCCCTTCAACACAACCTTAAAACTCTTGAATATCAAATCTCGAGAGGAATTTATGTTTTTAAGAAGCATATTTTTTTTAAAGCAGAGTCGGTGTTTGCTTTATCATTCTAACAGTGACGTAATTCTTTCCCAGTCCTCGTTATCTTTACCTGACATTTATTCCTACCTTGAATAGCGCCATTTTAATAGAAAAGCCAGACTGACGTTTGACCAGCTCCACCCCGGACGTACGGAGCGGTCCCGCCCTTCACATGGGGGCTCAGGCTACAAACAAAGACAAAGGGGGATTCCTTAAAAGGGGAGGGAGACAGATTTGCCGTTTTGGACGGGGTAGACAAATACCGAGAATTTGGTCAACGAATAGAAACAGGCAGTCGCCATTTTTTTCGTCCAGCGCCTAGGGTTACTTCCGGTTTTGGAATAACTAGCGAGTGAAAGCTGGGGCCGGGGGGGGTCGGAAAATACACCCCACAATTAGGTAATTAGTCTGCTATTAGAACACTTCTGGCACCGGCTGGGGGGGGGGGATCCGGTCTTGAGGACGCTAAGTTTCTGAAGAACTGAAAGTCGTGGCGGGAAAACTTACTTCATCACCGTGAGGAGTAAAGGAAAATTAGCGGTAATTTTGCGTTGTTAGCAGACGACAAGTCCTTCTGCCCCCCCCCTCCCATATTCTTCTTTGTCGTTGTTGTTTCCATTATCCGCGGACTGCGAGAAAAGCAGAGGCGTAATTGGGAGGAGGTTGAGCGAAGCCAGCCGAGTCTACTTCGACGTCACGTGGTTGGCCAGCGGCTCAGCCGGCCTGGAATGGGCGTGGTCAGGCCTCTCGGCGTGGGATCGACCCCTGTATATAAGGCCCTTCTGTTCGGGCGCTTCCATTCGCCGCTGCAGCCCTTCCTCTGCGCTAAGCCTTTCCAGCTATCCGGACCGACGGTAGGTTGTTTCTATATTTCGCTCAGCTGTTAACAGCCACTTGATTCCGGGTTCTTCCCGCTAAATAGAACTAAGGTAGTTTACTCCAGAAATGTTCTAATAATAATAATAATAATAATAATAATAATACGGATCGTGTAACATGGCCAAAACCTGTCTCGCTGGCGTCTTTCTTTCTTCTCGTTCCGATTCCCTATTCATGCAGCTGAAGCCTGAATAAGACTCTCCAGCTCGTGAAGAAGGAACATTCTGATTGGTTGCTCCGGTGCCGAGATCTGACTTAAGGCTTCCCGACCCTATGACCTTTTCAAGTTGTCCCCTCTGGTCTCGAACGGGTCACAGTCTCCCAGCAGCAGGGAATAATTAGGTCCTCTATTGTTTTGCGTTTGACACGTGCATTAGTTGTGCTGTCGGCGCACCATTTATCGACGGCAAGTTATTGGTTTACGCGTCTTTACCTGGTCTTGCGGTCAAACCCCCTTTTAGCTCTTTCTCCATCCTGTACGCGGCAGAAAGCAAGCGTGTGATGGGTTTGGGGAGGGGACGGGCGGAAGTTTGTGAAGCATTCGTTAAGGAAACTGAAACGATATCCCCGCTGGCAGACACCAGGGCAGCTGCCAAGCCACAGTTTCAGTATCCTTGGCTATAGCCAGGGAAGGAATGTTCTGGAGCCAAAAATGTCAAATCGCAGTAGGTTTCTGAATGCACAGGTAGCCTTAATTAGCACTACACAGTCCTTCTAAGGACTAAACTCTGACGATGCCACCAGGGAAAGATTCTCGAAACGTGGTTTCATTAGTTTTTACTCTCACGCGAACAGTCCCTCTACTTTCTGACAACATCGCCAATAACTTGTTGTCCTTGTCATAGAATTACGAATTATTTTCTTTTCTTTTGGTGCAGCTTCTCGTTAACCCCTTAAAAACAGTAGTTTTTGTAATAATGGTAGATACATTAACGTCCAGAAATATATATATATGTTTAAATAAACGCATTGTAGGTCTCAAAGTCTTTTATTGCCGTAGTTAGATCTTAACTTATAATTCATGTTTTGTTTTTTTTTGCGGCTTCCAAACTGGGTAGGGGAGAGGGGTGAGCCATTATCTCCAGAGACCCTTTAATAGGATAAATTGGACGATTAACAATGCTTCATGCTTCAACGATTGTTTGCTTTAAAACGGGGGCTGGTGCGTCGTGGTTCCTTCACTTATGCCGGTGGAATGGTATTTTTAGTAACACACCGCAGACCACTGATACTCCCAGAGCGGAACAACGGCGAAAGATGTTGAAAGAAAATACCACAAATACCAGAGGTGGTAATTACGGGTTAGCTAAACTTTCCGAACGATAAATGCTTCTTTTATAATAAAATCGCTAACAAGTCACCGGTGGGGCAAGTGTAGCTGCCAGTATCGGTGGATATCAGCTTCCTCCCTCGGAAGCGCTGTATGATCCATGATGGTGGTCTCCTGGGGGTATCGGGGATATAGCGAAATAGTTATAATTGGATTAGACATCAGTAAAATCTTAAACGAGCCAAGCAGCTCGTTACATACCACGTTCTGTACTGAAGCACGGGAAGGGATCCATACGGGTGGAAAGATGTTTATTTTCAAAATTCTTCACACCCCCCCTTTATTCTATTACTTTTATCGGTGTTTGAATCACTTTACGCCCCACGGTTATAGCCTCTACTGGGTATTATTTTTTTTAAAAAGGCCTTTTGACGATCGTTCGTTCGTCTTTTATCTTTCGGTCATCGGTTTTACACGCGAAACCCCCAACTTAACCCCTCGCCGACTGCGGGATGGTCCCTGACTGACGATCGGCTTATTTCTTTTCAGATGAAGCTCGCAGGATTCTGCTTTGTACTCGCACTAGCCGGGAGCGCCTTCCTCGGGTGGCACAATGTGGATGCGATGCCAACAGCCTGCTATGGCGACTGTCTCACCGTCTTTTTCAACTGCATACGCAGCTACGACAGCAGGGGGATGATCGATTTATGCTGCAGTAAATACAGGCAATGCGTCCATAAGAACTGTCCCTTGGTACAAGTACCGTAAGTATCCGGATCACGTGATATCGTATCATTGCGCGTTGGTAGTACACCGCCGTGTAATATCCTTTGTTCATATTTAGCTTGTTGAATCCCTTCTGTCTCTCCCGACTTTTCTTTTTTAGCTCTACCTTTGTTGGTGTGCAGTTTATCGTTGCCGCTTTGTTTCCTGTCTGCCTCTTCCATAGCAGACATTCTACTTGTGAAGCTTCCCGGGTGCGCGGTAGACTTCCGTGCAGTTGCAGCATTTACGGGTTTACTTTGCTACCAGTGGAAGGGGGGGGGGGAAACGGGCTTAAAGAAGAAATAACAAAATCTAAGCAAACCCTTTTGATAAATCGCGTTGGCTGATGCAAAAATTGCGTTGATCGTCTCACTCTAAGAAGAGCGGCGAGATGCAATGTTGATCAAGACGCTAACAGTGGTAAGCCGACTGGGTTGTTTCCCTTTCAGCCATCGATAGTTTATGTCCTGATATCGTTTTTCTAGTAGCGCAAGTTTTGTTACCAGCTATAATGACGCCTTCTTGTGGTTGTTTCCAGCATCATCTGGATTAGTCCATAGCGATCCGTTTGGAGATTTGACCAGGTCTGAGAAGAATGGACTCTTGGTGGACGGATCCTGAAGATTTGCACCAATCAAATCATGTCGAAATTTAATTGTAAATGACCCCTTTAATGAAAGAAATTGAGGGGGGGGGGGATAATTTTCGTTTTGGAATCAGTTGTGTCAATCACGGCTTCAGGCCACTAACCGTCCGTAATTGGCTTTCTCTCCATCTAACCGTACGATGTTTTACGTATTGCTGAGAAATCTGCGTTACGAGGACATGAGATGACAAGTGGAAGAAATCCGGGATTCCGTGTAGCAGCCTTTCCTGGTAAAAGTCGGTGCTGCAGATGTCTAGGCTCGGCTCAAGAGGTTCCCGGGCGTGAGCCACTGTCGGTGCTTTTAGAGATAATCAACACCGCCTCCCAGTGACAGACAGTAGCGTCACGTCACCGTGAAGCTTGTTTGACCGTCAGAACACGAACGTGGCTAACTCATGGAAACGACTCGGATGCGTCACGCAGCAGAACGTGGACGGCAGAGGTATAAAAAAAATATATACATATATAAAGGGCTCGCAGATGTGATTTCCTGCTTAAGGGAGAGAACGGCTTGGGAGATGATCTGAATCTGAGAGAAATGAGATCCCAAAGGAACCAAACAAAGAACTCTTCTTCTCGGGCGGAGTCTTCGTGGGTTGGTGCGAGCCTCCGTAGATTACCTAGAAAACAGTGAGCATATCCATATAGACCGCCTAAAGCATATGAATGAAAGGGTTTTTGTCGGATTTAGAAGAGTGCTATCTCAACCTGCTGGGTGTGCGTGGATCCTGACATCACTGCCATTATTTCTAAAATGCACTATGTAGTTTGAGACACCGCGTTAAAACTGAAGCATTTACTGACTGAACCGGTTAACCTCAAAATATCTTTAACCCTGTGCAGACCAGGGACCGTGATAACTCCGCCAATATCTGGATACCTTCGTTGAAGTTTCTTCTTGTCCCCGCCTAAAACCGGTTGTTGTTGAAATTCCACTCTCTAACAACTGCGCCAGTAGATACTTGCATTTACACAGCCGCGTGGCTGTGTGAGTGAGAGTCCCGAACAACTATTCAGCAGCAGAGAGATCGGTTCTCCGGACAGCTATTGGTTATCCTCCCAATCCCTCGCTCGAGGACAGTCCGGGGGCAGGAAGGGAGTCTCGTCTTGAACAAACGTTTTGAAGAATATCGTCATTAGAAATTATGTTTCATAAAATGTTAATTTCCCTGTTAGCGAAGATCAGGGCCATCGCCGTCGGAGGAAGTTTATTGCCAGATCAATAAACTCTGCTGACAAATCCAGACGTCATCTCAGAATGCTCAGGGATGAAGAGCATCGCTCTGCTGGTTATAAGACGAATACCATTCCTTTCTATCACTGTCCGGTGCATTACTAATCCCTTTTTGAATGTATCTACCTTTACTGCCTGTTGTTTGGGTTAGTTTTTGTTTTTTTATTACTAATTCTAAGTAAATCCCCCGTATTCTGACAGATTTCACTTGAGCATTAGCATTTCGCGAGTAACGATCAGTAATTAATCCCCCTTTTCGCTTTTATAAAATTTAATCGCGGTTGTAAAATTAATGTCATTATTATTAACGATATGAAGCTCTCCCCACTCAGCTGATCGTCTCTGTTCTGTTTCTCTCCTTTTGTGTCGTGGCGGTGAATTCTTCAAGACACGTAAACGATCACGTGCCGGCTGCTCTAATAAATCGTGTCAACAACAGTTTGGGTTTTTTTGTTTTTTTTTTTTAAATTCAAAAAAGGATGCAAATTAGGGGGCTGTTTTAGGGGCGAAGACTAATCCAGCCAATTAACACAGAGAGACAAGCATCGGTCCTTTTTTTAGAAACATTTTGTTTTATCAAAATGATGAAGGAACGAGAATGCTCCACTTATATCGGTGAGAACGGACGGGGTGTAATATTACAGGAACAACGGTGAATATAACCAACAGGGAGTTTATTCTTTTAATTTGATTTTCTTGTGATTTCCGAATTTGGAAGAGATCGGAAAGTATCAAGGAAAATGGTAAAGGAACCCGGAGGCTTTTCCACAGAGAGAGAGAGAGAGAGATGGAGATGGTGATGGAGAGATGGAGAGAGAGAGAGAGAGGAGAGAGAGAGAGAGAGAGAGAGAGAGAGGAGAGAGAGATGGAGATGGTGATGGAGAGAGATGGAGAGAGATGGAGAGAGATGGAGAGAGATGGAGAGAGATGGAGAGAGATGGAGAGAGAGATGGAGAGAGAGATGGAGAGAGAGATGGAGAGAGAGAGAGAGAGAGAGAGAGAGAGAGAGAGAGAGAGAGAGAGGCTGAGGAAGACACAAGATTAAAAGGATAAGCAAAGGAATTTTCAGCCGATGACGTTGCGTTTCGGCTGCTGAAGCAGTGAATTCGCGGGGTGGTCAGGCCGAAATGCTCCGCTAGGAAGGACACCCGGGGAAGAGAAGATGGAAGTGCAGCCAGTATTCTGCCACCGCACCAGCGACCGCCCCTTAACGTTTGTCGTTGTATTTCGGATTGGTTTTCTTATTCCACACAAACGATAACGAACTCTTCGCAGAGGCGAGGACGGCGAATGTTTCTCATTTACCTCCCCTTGTTTCTGTCTCCCCCCCCCCCACACACACACACACACACACCGGTTTCTAAATCAGAACTTTTCTACAAAATACGAAACTAAACGTCTCCTGAGAAATATTTTAGCGGACTTCTGGAGTCAAACTATCCGAAACAATGTTAGAACATTACACCAGAATCTTTCTTTGTCTTTCGTTGTTGTTGTCGTTGTTTTAAAATGATACTTTATTATACTAATTTTCGGTTCAGTAACTAATTTTGGAAATTTCTTAAATTTAAAAGTCAATTTTTCCTTTTTATTTTTTTTTTTATATATTTGTAAATTTATTTAAATTAAACATAACAGAAAAAACCGTTTTGTTTTTTTTTTAATTGGGTAGACCTCGTCTGTTCTTAATCTCTGGTCCACAGGTGTCAATGTCAATGACAAATAGCAGTTATCTCCCTTAGTGTAGCCGATCTTTCACTGTTGTAAATTGCGGAATTTGACGAGTTTTCATCCTGTGTCCGATAGTCTCCCCTTCTTCCCCCCCCCCCCCCCCACACACACACACACACACACCGGTTTCTAAATCAGAACTTTTCTACAAAATACGAAACTAAACGTCTCCTGAGAAATATTTTAGCGGACTTCTGGAGTCAAACTATCCGAAACAATGTTAGAACATTACACCAGAATCTTTCTTTGTCTTTCGTTGTTGTTGTCGTTGTTTTAAAATGATACTTTATTATACTAATTTTCGGTTCAGTAACTAATTTTGGAAATTTCTTAAATTTAAAAGTCAATTTTTCCTTTTTATTTTTTTTTTATATATTTGTAAATTTATTTAAATTAAACATAACAGAAAAAACCGTTTTGTTTTTTTTTTTTAATTGGGTAGACCTCGTCTGTTCTTAATCTCTGGTCCACAGGTGTCAATGTCAATGACAAATAGCAGTTATCTCCCTTAGTGTAGCCGATCTTTCACTGTTGTAAATTGCGGAATTTGACGAGTTTTCATCCTGTGTCCGATAGTCTCCCCTTCTCCCCCCCCCCACCCCACATCCCCACAACCGTAATCAAGAAAATGTCGGCCGCTCTTTGTGAAAGACGTCGGAATGAATCGGATCTCGGTAGGAAAGGAATTTTTGTCCTGTCGGCAAACAGAACCTGTTGCAGACTTTTTTTTTTGAGTTGTTACAAGGACGGAACCACGAACCGTAAGTCGGTTTACCTTACTGTTCTTAAAACCGGCTGGTGCTGCCACCTGTTTCTACAGATCGAGTTGCATTCTTTATTTAGCGATACCGTTAGAATTTTTCTTCATAAATTTTTTTTTTAAAAAAAATAGTTTTCTGTGGTTGTTGCTGCTGCTGCTGCTGCTGTTGTTGTTGTTGTTGTTTAGAACCGTGAAAAATAAATTATTTACTTGTCCTGCAGGTGTGGACAGACCAGGTCAAAGAAAGGAAGCTGGAACAAGAAGAGTGACAATGGTCAAAGCTATCAACCTAATGCAGATCGCTACGAAGAGTACGGATTCCCTGTTTAACAAGATATAACCGTTATTATCAACTAACCCCTTGTTGCCTGTTTACTACTCTCTCCCTAAATCGTGGATGAAATTACGGAAAATGCAGGAGTAAATGGAGAAACAAAGGAAGAAAGACCCACAAAAATGACAATTTGAGTAACCTCGTCTCACACTGCAAATTTGTTCCTCTCAGCAAACTGCACGTTATTACCACGCTGCTGATATTACATCTACTTCCTCGTTAATAAAGAAAATATGCTTCCCGAAAAAGGTTTTGCGTCTTTCTTCATCCTACATCATTAGCTGCTGAGCGTGCTGCGTTCTTGTCTCCATCCATACATAACCACTTTCGCCTCTGTTAACTTCTACTTTCCTCTTCTTCTGATCTCTCTCCGTTTTCCTTTACTATCGTTTATTTCCTCTCAAATTTGTTTACTTTTCTTTCTCTGTCTTCCATCCCCCTAATTAAATTTAACGTCACTTTCAAATTATACATCATTTGTCAACATAAATTTTCTTTAATATAATAAAACGGATTTGGTATTAATGGTTTTAATAATGTTCTTGGCTTTCTTCAGCCAGCTCTCATATAACTCTAGCACTAAGATTAAACTAATGACAAATCTAAATAAATTCTGAGGTGATTTCTTGTAAAGATAAAATTAATTATGCAAAAACCGGGAACCCGTGCATTTTAAACCAAAATTCTTAATCCTCTGTATGCCACCTGAGCCCCGAGTGATGTAGGAGGGCTAACAGAGACACTCTAAAGGGAGCTCTACTTTAGAGTTGCAAAATTTTATAGTTGAAACCTTACACAATAATAATAATAATAATAATAATAATAATAATAATAAATCATAAAAATATTCCCTATTCTTCAGACAGACTCAAAAAATCTATGCAAATAAATGAATGAGGGATATTTTAGAGAGTTCTTCATCTTTAACCCTGATGCGCTTCGATCACTCATCTCATAAGAGTGGGATGCGTTGCACCGTCATTACGTCCACTCTGGCCCAGTGCATCTGTCTTCAGCAGTGGTTTATTCTTCTGACTTTTCCTTGTCATAGGAGACTTGCCTCTATCATGGCTATAGAGCATCCCCTGCCCTTGGTTCCTCTGTCTGAGTGCCTACACAGGCCATTCCCCAGCAGCAGTGCCAGTAAAGTACCTCGCTCAAGGGTCACAACAATGTGCCAGCAGCGGGAATCGAACCCAGGACCCTTAGGTCCTGAAGCCAACACACACTCACCACTGAGCCGCATTGCCTGGCACTAGATAGGTTCTGGAACCAAGCCGTCGAGGTCGAGGTCGCCAAGGTAACCATGGCGATATAAGACATGGCTGGATACAACAGAAACTGTTTTGAGCTCTGCCTTACTTCACGAAAACAACAGACAATGCGCCGTGAAAGCGGCTTTTCTCGCCAATAAACACTAAAACCGCAGTGGGTTTGACCTAAACCCCGGAATTATCGAGATGATAAGGTGATGGTTTTGTGCGCTTTACTTTGTTAGAAAATTTATGTGGAAATTTATGAGATAGTCCACGTAGTTCCTCGCAAAAAGCAAAACATCGCGAACCGTTTCGCTGATTCTATTCCATTCTAAACCAACGGGAAGAATCCTCTGCTCTTAGGCTTTTCCCGGATAAATTTTTACATGCAACTTCACAGACCTGACGTAATTAAATAGACAGGCGTTGAAGGATATGGGCGGGGCCATGGAAACGTGGTGTATAGTTTGACTGACCTTATTTGTTCTTTTAATATCATAAAACCAAACACATAGAAACAAGCTATAAATATTGTATGTATATATACACAATAATAATTATTATTGTGAAACAAAAATCTTTATATTTTTCAACAAATTTTCCAAGTTTATCGCTTGCAATAAAGACGATATTTGATGCTTTTAATATTCTTGCCATTTGTATGCATCCCTCTCTTAAAAATGTCATTTACATAACTGATGGATCCCATTACTTTATCTTGTGGGTTAATGGCAGAGATCGCTTTACTCTGCAGGTAGAGAGAACGCAATAGCTGACATCTGAGAAAGGAGTCGTTCGGAGCATTTTAAATCAACTTTTGAAGGGAGAGGGAGAGAGACAGAGCATTTTTATCCGTCTCAAGAGCCGACGACGAAGCGCAGAGATAGAGAGAGAGAGAGAGAGAGATGGAGGGAGGGAGGGAGGGAGAGAAAGAGATGGGGAGAGGGAGGGGGAGAGAGGGAGAGAGAGAGATGGGGAGAGGGAGGGAGAGAGAGAGATGGAGGGAGGGAGGGAGGGAGAGAGATGGAGGGAGGGAGGGAGGGAGAGAGAGAGAGAGGAGAGAGAGAGAGAGAGAGAGAGAGAGAGACAGAGATGGAGGGAGGGAGATAGAATTTTTTATTACAGGTGATTTTTGTGTTTTTCTCTCCGTGCGATATCTATGTGATGGGTGGAAGGATCTCCTCTTGACAAAACATCTCGTAATTTCTGTCAGAAAATTCAACTATCTATAATATACGGCGATAAATATGAACTTTGCACGACGTTTCCACTGATGTGTGGCCAAACAGATTCTAGACGATGTACGCCGGCGCTAAACGATAACGACAGATTCCACGTTATTTTGGCTGGCGTGAGTTTAGCTCAGTAGTTATAACGAGATAGCGCAGTGTTCACGAACGCGATTTTTTCTTTGATTTATTCTATCAGCATTAACAAGATTTTTCTGGCATTTTTTTTTCTCTCTCTCATCTACGGTTTTTATTACAGACGATATTTTGTAGTATCAATCCTTGCCGAACTGGAAACCTTACTCGATTTACGATTGCGCTTCTCGTGTTTACGAATAGCGAGTTGACAGTAACAGATCGTGTAGATGAGGAACAGGTCCATCTGTCAACCCGTGTAATGTTCGATGTGGTTAGATTCCTTTCAGAAGTCGCCTTAATGTCCGTTTGCTAGTAAACTATTTGCCTATCAGAAGTTTACCACAAATGTGCATATCCCCTTATCTTTTTTAAGCTAGCTTTTTATGCGGAACCCTATCGAAAGTTTCACAAAGTCTAAATAAGCCATATCAACTCGATTCTCCCCACTGGCCATCCTAGCCAAGTCTCTCACAAACCGTACATTTAAAAGAAGCATCACGGATGCTGTTAGAGTCGGACTAACCGGTGGCCTACAGTTACCGACGTAACAGCTGAACTTCCGATCGCTTTAAAACAAACAAACTTTGTCATTATGATGAACTAAACAAAACACCTAATAAATCACGAATAAACTTTGCGGTTTTATCAGATTTAAGTGACTTTCACTTATTGGTAACCACAGTTTCAGTGTTTTTATCGTGTCAACATTCTCTTCTGATACGATGAAGTTATCAGCTGAAGTAAAAGCACGTGGCTATTAAGGATTCCAGCTCTACCACTCGTAAATCTTCGATAAACCAGTTTATACACTCACAATATATATATATAGCTAGCTTAATTTTATTATTTGTTTATTTTCTAGCTGAAATATGAATAAAACAATTTGTAAACTTTATTTTAATCGTTCTAGAAACCAACAGCACAACAGTGGTACACCTTTAAATATATTAAACAACACGACTAACATTTATGTAGACACCATCAGAATTCAATCCACGACCATTAACGAGCCTGGTATTCAGTAATCGCACGATGCCCACGGTGATACGTAATTCATTTCTAGTCTCGTTGTGTCTTTTCCCTGTCCTTTGCAGTAGGTGCGGTCCTGAAGTTTGGCCCTCCTGAGGACCTTGAAGTCTTATTAGCGTTAAGAAATATGACATAACTCTAACAATTTTTCTTTCTTTTTCGGCGGGTATCTGAATGTTGGCACCGTTTACGAATTTTCTTGGCATCTTACACATCTAGTGACTTTCGTTTAGACATCTTAGACCCCAACTTCGTATACGACCCAAGCAGGTTTCGTTCCTATTCCGGACGACAACAGATTCTGGGCGAAACATTCGGCAATACCAGTTTTGCTTTTCGTTTTTGCTCTCCCCTCCATTTTTTACAGGTCCCCCCACTCCTTGCAGACTAACCGTTCTAATGTCCGAGTAATGACTTTGATCAACGATTAGGTCGGCGCGTGGAGCTGTTCGCGATGTCGGCTCGCAACAGTTTAGCAACTCGTCTGGCGCCGCCTGTTTGTTTTGGCCATACGCTTCGCACCCTGTCGCTGTTATCCGTTGTTTAGTTATTTCCCCTTAGAACCGATCTTCCCCGCTCCGAGGAGACGCCTTTCTTCCCCGTCCATTAGCGAGCAGGGGGGGGTATAACTTGTCAAAATGTATTAAAAATACTCCCGACGAAAACTGGGTGGAAAAGGGTTGACCCAGCCATCTTCTCGGCTTGGCAGCCACCCGCGCAATAATAGCTTGATCCCTTAACTCAGTTTACTATAGTTTCGGGGTGGCGCTGAGCGGAAGATTATCAAACTAACTACCTGGCCTTAGCACCGGTGACGTCATAGTGCTCACTTTGCTAAAACACCTCGGCCACCTGCGTCCGACCGTAGGCACGACACTGGTACCAAACAAACTGGACTGTTTGATTAGTGTTACCGGTGCTAGGCGGCAAACGTTCCTTAGATTAGTGTTACCGGTGCTAGGCTGAAAACGTTCCTTTGATTAGTGTTACCGGTGCTAGGCGACAAACGTTCCTTAGATTAGTGTTACCGGTGCTAGGCGACAAACGTTCCTTAGATTAGTGTTACCGGTCCTCTTACCACTCCCCTCTATCTCTTTCTTGCATGTGTCCCTCTCTCTTAAGACACCAGCAGTCACATGAATACACCTGGAAATATGTCAAATACGAACAATTATATATCAATTCTAAAAAAAAAAAATTATCAGTGCGAACGTCAGTTCCCGTCAATATGCTGCATCTACAACTAACATTTTCGGTACAGTTATTTCAAAAACCAGTGAGATTCTTCAGCCAACTAATCGGTTCAGTGCGATACCTGCTGAAGAGTCTATTCGCAGAACGACAGTACTTCTCCTAAAAGCGAAAGTGATGTGTTTCCCCTTCCTTGAAGCTTTCCCTTCGGGTCATTTAAATTCGAGGTAATGTCTTCCATAAGGCGAATTTTCCCAGCTCCGAGTATTCGTGGCCTTTTTGACGCGAGAACATCTTTACTTCTTCAAGGCGCTTCAGCATCTTTCCTCTCTCGAGACAGCCGCTGTACCTTGTTGCGTATAAGCAGGTCGGAATATCGACAGCTGACCTCTTCAAGAAGTTCGCAGGTTCGGTCCTTTTGCCATTATTTTGCTGACAGTTTCACAACCAGAGACATCGCTTCCGTGATCTCGGGTGGAGATGTTCGGGCTCAAAGTGCCTCTCGCCCGATTATACAGCGGAACGACATCGCGTTTTGATCTAACATTTTCTGCAGCAGAGTCACAAGCCCCTTGTTCTGCCCCGCTCATACTCGGGGCCCCGTCAGACCCCAAATGGCTCGTATACCCTCGAGACAACCTACAATCGCTGTAAAAAATATCCCCCCCCTCGAGTTTGGCCTTTGAGCAGCAATAATTCCATAAGCTCCTCTCGGGAACCCCCTGAATCCGCGCACCTGCCGGGGTGGATGCAAACGGGAACCATTCGATCCCCATCCATCTCTGAATGCTCTAGTTTGCTCCTCTCCGAAGCCATGTGACCCCTTCGTGTAATTTTCGGTTGAATGTCAGCAGCTTTTATCGCAGCTAACCTTCGTTGCACGCGCGATGAATCAGCTCTGTCTGAAACCGGACGCTGCGAAAGTCACGCGTGTGGCGGACGGAATGTGAAACCGGAAGAGACTGGGGGAAAAACATTTTAAGAGCCCTCCTTCAATTGAAGGGGATGAGAACTCTTAAAAAAAAAAAAACAACCATGATTCCATTATTCCTCGCTTAAAAAGAAAAAAAAAAAACAAAAAACCAACAAACGACATTTTCCTCTTCTTTTACAGACGAAGAACGAGAAGAATTAAAACACACGGGCGGGAGAGAGAGAGAGAGAGAGATGGAAATGGAGGGAGAGATGTAAATGGAGGGAGAGATGGACGGAGAGAGAGATGAACATGGATGGAGAGAGAGATGGACATGGAGAGATGGATGGAGAGATGGTTGGATGGAGAGAGAGATGGACATGGAGGGAAATGGAGAGATGGATGGAGAGATGGATGGAGAGAGATGGTTGGATGGAGAGAGAGATGGACATGGATGGAGAGATGGACATGGAGAGATGGATGGAGAGATGGATGGAGAGATGGTTGGATGGAGAGAGAGATGGACATGGAGAGATGGATGGAGAGATGGTTGGATGGAGAGAGAAATGGTTGGAGGGAGAGATGGTTGGATGGAGAGAGAGATGGTTGGATGGAGAGAGAGATGGTTGGATGGAGAAATGGTTGGATGGAGAGAGAGAAATGGTTGGAGGGAGAGATGGTTGGATGGAGAGAGAGATGGTTGGATGAAGAAATGGTTGGAGGGAGAGATGGATGGTTGGATGGAGAGATGGATGGTTGGATGGAGGGAGAGATGGATGGATGGAGAGAGAGATGGATGGATGGAGAGAGATATGGATGGATGGAGAGATGGATGATGGGTGGAGAGATGGATGGATGGAGAGAGATATGGATGGATGGAGAGATGGATGATGGGTGGAGAGATGGATGGCTCCATTGACTCAAAGAGGGGCCCGCCCGCCCGTCGGCGCGAGAAATTGCGCATCTTTTGGAGAATTCTGGGAGTATCGCCATTATGCAAATAATGCGAGATGGGTTTTCAAAATGTAGAAATCAGCAGGAAAACTAATTTATTTTTTAAAAAAGCAGCAAAGAATGTTGGAAAAATTCGTCATTTATTTTTAAAAAAATTAGAGTTACATGTAAAATAACTTGTTTTGTCCGTGTGAGTATCGGCATGTTTGTTATTTTCATATAACAACTTAGGCTGGCTGGATCAGGAAGGGAAAAAATACATTATATTCAGTATTTGTTATGTGAACATCATTTTACTGAATGTTCAGTCCCATGAAAGCTATTCTATGATCCCTTAAATTTACATTTCTTCCCCGTGGACAGCGAGACATCAACGGGCTGTAGTCGTACAATTTTAAGAGAGTTAAGAGAGATGGGGGGGTGCGTGCGGCGGACCTACCATCCTGTGGTGTCATCTTTCCCGGTGCTCGGTTCAGTGGTTGGTGGTTCGATTTTTCACCAACCGACCGCATTCTTCTCTCCCCCGAAAATCGAACAGTCCTCGTGGCGAGCGGCTTACGTCCGGGAACCTGACACTAGAGCCGGGTATCGCCCTATGCGGCAGACGCGGGTTCGAAGCATAGTCTTCCTCCCTGCCTCCACGATGGCAAACGCAGCACTCGAAAAAAGCATTGAATTGTGTTTATTTTTGGAAACCGATGCCTACTTGGACCGTGACCTTCACGAACCCAGGAACAAAGCTAGAAGACCCGTCGGAATGACGTAAAACTAAACCACGGGGCCCGACCCCACTTCCTCCCCCCCGGGGGGTGGGGATCACGACAGCCTGGGAAATAAACGAGCTGTCAACTCCACCCTGCTGAGGAAGAGAGACTTTGTAAAACCGACATAAATGACCATCTCTCTCGTCATCTGTTGCATATTTTTGGTTCTTTCTCCCTAAGAACTACTTTCCTCTAGTCGACAACGGGAAGGTGATAAACCCGGCGGTTGCTGTAACATCATATCCAGTCATTTTCCTATTAGATGTGCAGAGGAGGAGACAGGAGATGCTGTCGCGGTTGCCAGATCCAACCTCGTCCACCTGAAACATGAAGGGAGATAACTGCGTTTGGACACCAGCTCTGGTTGGGGAGGAGGAAACCGTGTCTCGTATCCCCTCGCGATATCGCCGGCACTGCTGTACGAGGGAAATGGTTGTCTGTCTTCTCGGCAGGGATCTCCCCCCCCCCCCACCCGGCCACACGTTCGGAAATACCGGCCGATTCTGATCGAAATCTTCGACCACCAGCCACGTGGGCGCGCGAAGCTGACCGAACGCTACGTCGGCAACAGCCGTAAGCCCCCCCCACCCGAGCATGCGCGCTTCGCTTCCAAGGGAGAGCATCCATCCGATCACGGGCCCGGATCGACCAGCATCAGCTACTTTGGCAAGAACGCAGAGTACATCAGGAAAGAAATTCCGACGGTACTTCAGGTTCCCAGCAACGAACAAAAGAAGCTAATTTCGCGTGTCCATCACCTTTGCGGGCCTGATGGGAGCTCAGCAGCCTGCTATGAGCCTGTGGGGCATTAATGGTAGAAAGCCAGCTTGGCAGACAATGGTGCAATACACCGAGTTCCAAAACCTTTATTCACCAAATGATCAATACAAACTCATTTTCACACATAATGACTGTGTACAAGCTAACAGCAACCAATAACTGTAAATATGACTACAAGGGTATAATAAACAAGTAAAATCTTCTGGTTTATATGGTAAATAACGGGTGGAAATTTGACAAATGATGTTACGCCAGCCAGCATCTGTCCGTGAGAACAACAGTTCAAATGGTGATCGTGCGTGTGTCATGATGGTCTGACTGCTATGAGCAGCCAAAGGGGTGGGAGATTATATATGTATACATGAGGAGAGAGACATAAACAAGAAAATAATGCTTAAAAACAGATTGATGGCACATAAGAGCTAAATAGATAAATAGCAGGCAGAAGCATTCAGGAACTGAACAGCCATCTCCATAACTGGATTCCCATATGGCAGGTGCTGTTTAAAGTATTTAGTGAGGTAACTGTGTCTGATAACTGTTGCCTTATCTGCCACCCTTCTCTTTCTCTCCATAGTTCAGAAACATTCTTTATTCACTAGTAGCTATGAAGAGGATGGCAGTACAAACCGAGTGTTGGATTGCAAAAATACTATTACGTTTTAAAATGCTTCAGCATAAATCCTTTAAATATTTTATTCACTTGGTATTTATAGAATTAATTTTGGCTATATGTTTAAAAGTAAAAGAATATATTACTTTCCTTGGTGACTAGTGGTAATGATGCTGAATTTGAAATTAACTGGTTAATCTACAGTCAGATGTTATAACACCCTACCTTTCCATCCCAGTCTGAACACCAGTCACCATAATGGCTGATGGCACCAGGGGGGGGCTGGTAGTTTTATAAATTAAACCCCCATTGCAGGAGGAGTGGGAGCTTTAAATATCTAACTGTTTGTTCCTCTAAAAAACAGACAGCATCTATTTTCACATTTAGTATGAAAGAAATAAAAAGCCTTTTCGTTTTTACTGAGGAATGGTTATGGTGATACTGCCAAGTTGCTGCCTTCAGTGGGGTGACAAAAAGTCGGACTGCGTGACAGTGTTCTAGTTAAGTTAATCCCTCCTGGTGTTTCATTAAAATAAAATTAGAAAAAGAATGCAAACTGTGTAATTTCAAGTAAAAGGAAACTTACAGCTGATGACGAGGTTTTGACTACCTCTTAACAAATCCCCAAAAGGTCCCTCAAAAAGCAATGATTAGCCATTTCTGCTGTTCATGGCATATCCCAGCATGCTCCAAGTTTCTTGATTAAAAAACCAACGTAAACGAGATCATCTGTACTGAACGATGACAGGAGATTTTCATCATATTAGCTATGCAAGCTAATACTTGCCTGTAAGTGGTATTCAAAGACCACAGATGTCTGGCACAGATGTTGTAGAAAGTAGTAGGAAATTTAGCATTTTTATTTCTTTTTACTCGCATGCCATTTCAGTCTTTTCTGCAGGTTTTTTTTTGTCCAGATTGTCAGACAGCAACTGTTAATGGCCTTCTGTATTCTGGTGCCATGCTGACACAAGTGGATACCCAAACATTGAGTAAAATATTCGCTGAAATCTGCTGCACTGAAAAGACGACTTCCTCTCTCAATTTTAACAACAAATAAATTAAAATGTAAAAAAATAGATTTCAGGTGATCTATACAATAAGTAAATTACAATCATTTATCTAGAATCAGAACAAACAATTTCCCTGTCTGCTACACACTGGAATGTGTGTGGCGTAAAAAGCAGGGCAGCAGTTAATTAAAACAATCGTTGATTTTGCCTTTGTTTTCACCTGCCTGCCTTTGGTCAATGTCAATGGTCTGATTTTTGCCTGATGCCCATTCCTGCTGATGTCCAGATGCGAGGATGATAAAGAGGATTGCTCCGAGCAAATTGACACCCAGAGTGATGTAAAAGACAATTTCCCACTGTTCACTGTTTTGCTGAAAGAGGAACAGATTAAAGCTGACTAACAGCCAGGTAGAGGCGAAAATAAACGAGAAGTAATGTTGCAAGGATCCATGGTTCCATATTAGGAAATGATGTAAAACAAAACAATTTTTTTTTTTAATATACAGTAAACCTGAGATATCATTGGCAGAAGCAAGATTTGTACTGGACTTTAAATCTGGAAGAACATTTTAAAATCCAAAATGTAAAGAAACAACAAACCTTTTCATTAGTGAGGTATCCAACGATATAGGGGCATAACATGCCTGGAATAGTTCCAAAGGTGTTGGTAATTCCCATCAGCATCCCTTTCAAGAAATTAAAATATTGTGTGGTTACTAGATCTGGAAGAACTCATTCAAATCACTGTTGAGACTTCAGCTTAACTTTAGAGTAAACCACAGTAATAAGATCAGAAGTCTGAGATCTGATAACAAATGGCAAACATCTCACCTTGGAAGGGTTGAACTAAATCAGTCAAATGATGGTGCAATGGTAGAAGAGAAATAGGAGAACATTAGAGAAAGGCAAAGAAAGTACTGCACAAGTCTCAAAACCAGTAGGTTCATGGGTTTGATAAATTATAGTAGAAACAGTGTAACTTCAACAGTTCTGGTCTCCTGAATAAATCCTTAGACTCTGTAGTTCAGGAAGCAAGCCCACAGAATGAAGAGGTCTGAGAAGTGAACTGAGGTATGAGGGAACACCGATGTAGCTCCCATGACCTACAGGTGTTTTTGCAGTAGTACAAATGAACCATGTGGTGGACGTGTGCGCGCTCAACACTAGACGTTAGGGAAGCATTTCTTCACTAATCTCCAGTATCTAGGTGTGTTATTTACCAACTCAGGTAGTGCAAGCGGAGTGCGTAAGCACTAGAAAATAGATTAGTCACTTTTGCCAGAAGAGGCTTTATATAACGGGTTGAGAAGTCTCCATCCCTCCGACTACCATTATCTCTATCTCACTTGGAATTTTATGAATGCCAGGCTTGGTTATCAAAGCTGAAGGATAAGAAGCAATACCTGTCTAACTTAAAACGTGCAGCAGTGCCATTCCCAGCAGCACTGAGACTAAGGTGGAAAAACATACCACTGTCAGATTGTTTATCGCAAAAAGCTAGCAGACAGACAAGTTTGCAGCTACATTGTGGCTGTTTGGTAAATCAGTCCTTATTATAGTTGACAGCATCTACCACTAAGATTTTCCAAGCACAGGCAAATTAAGCCATTAATGAAAAATCATTAAGGCAAATAATTGAAGCAAACCAACACTAACAATACATCATCATTCATTCCTTTTACATTAGATGTCATATTTCAGCGAAGAAACTGCTAAATTAGATTTGTTTGCATCTGTTCTTTCCCATCGCCCTAATATTTTTCAACATCTTGCCTACTGATTTTTGTCCCCCCCCCTTCCAACTCATTTGATTCAAGCTTTCTAATTTTGGAAATCAAGGATGAAAACATTGGAGAGATTCAAATGAAACACGGCTGAAATAGCATCACTGTAATGGTACCCGACTCCAAGGTTTCATCTGAATGTCCCACTACCTGGTAGATTTACTGTTCATTGCATAAACAAACAAAAGATAGGCAAATGTTCAGGTGAGACTTTAATACATGCCATTACTAGTTATGCTGCCTTCTAATCAAAAATACCTTTTGTCCTTTGTGACCCCTAACAACATAACTGACAGTTAAAGAAATAATAGCCTTACCTGCGTAATAAGGTGCTATGTCCAGATGGTTGGTGTTGAACCCTGACATGCAGAAGCCAGAAGTACCCACTGATAGCGTTATCATTGCAACAGCAGCAACATGATCGCAACCAATGAACTTGATGCTAACCAGAAACAAGGCAGGTACCACCATCCCTGAAATAACAGAGAATATGGGTGTAAAACTTATCAGCGCTTACTCTGAACTAACATTAAGTTTTTTTTTGCCACACAGAAGAAAAAAATAACTTCCAATTAATATAATTATAATGTATATAAAAAAACAACAACAAAAACTGTGGAAGGTTACACAATTACTCATTGTAAGTCTAATAGAGAGCCAAACTTCCTTTGCATATATTGTAAAGACTTTAGCGGTAATTTATTTATTGCCTGAACATAATTAATGTTTCCTGAAATGCAATACTTGCAAAGTACCTGCCGATGGAGGTATGACCAAAGATTCTTAAAATGCAGAATTGAGAACTGGATTTACAGCACTATTCAAGATAACAAAGACCGGTTTGCTTATGGTTTTGTTTAGTAAGTTAGACGAATTCAAATGAAATTTTAAAAAAAAAAAAAATCTTTCGTATTTAGCTGACCTATTGAATTCATGAGTTTCCTGGTGTTCTTGGTGGACAGGTACTGTCTCTCACGGAGGAAGTCTGCTAGAAACCCTCCGCTGTTCATCACAATCCACATCAGGAGATACGGTAAAGCTGACAACAGCCCATTCTGCATAAAACAAAATCACAACTAAAACACAGTTACAACTTTAACACGTAATACATATCCCTCCCAAGCCACACACCAATTTTTTCTGATGGTTGTGCATTCTTTGTTTCAGGATGGCTCCCCCACATTGGTACTTCATATTGCGAATGCCGCCAAGCGAAAGATTTAACCCAAAATTTTGCTGTTTTAGCAAATTAGTTTTCATCTAAATCCCTGGTGTTCTGTAATTCCCAAAATCATTCACTTACAGAGGACTTAGAATAACATATTTGAGATTTTCTAGTTACTAGTATTTTTTAACACCTGTAGTATCTTTCCTAGGGGTGGGGGGGGCCCTCTTTGGTCAGAGATGGAGCTTTTGCTATTTTCTGGTAGAATATACCTCAATTATTCACCTCTCACAATGCAAAGTTTCTTCCTTAAATATAATTTGTAAATTAAACCAAAAAAAAAGTGCTTTACTCTACCGTTTTACCTGAAAAAAAAACAACTTTGAACTCAGTAGATTTTCAGAAGATTACACCACAGCTCAGAAAAGTCGTTTTTGCTCCAACTCAAAGGTCTTAATTTCTACTTTACAAATAGCCATAGTTAAAAATAATTTCTGTAAGAATTATTCTGATTGGCTCTGTAGGTGACAAAGGTGAAAACTCAGGTAAAAATGGAGGCATAAGTAAAAGCCACCCAAAAATAAATATTGTAACACTAATGGATCAAATGGAAATCGAAATAAAATGGGTGCTGAAGCTGGGCATCCTTTATCAGTGTACAAATGCGCACCCATACGTAATAATGACACAGGTAAAGAGACAACTGTAAAGTGATGGAAATGCCTCTGAAAATTGGACCAAAACTGTTTCTGAAGATACAAGGAATGTTAAATCCAAATTTAGGACATCTAAGACTGCAAACGGTAGTGGATTTGGGTTTGTTGACATTGGTTTGCTATAAGCTCCACAGTGTGTTAGTTGTAGAATTGATTGATTAGAAATTCATGAAGCAAATGTGGGAAAGAAAAGTTTGGGAAAGCCAACTTGTTGTCTGTTGCGGTACATTCCCTTCAGAAGCACATTTCGCACACAACCAGAAAGGTTCTGAAATAAGCTGCCATGCTGCTGTTGACAAACTTGAACGTTCACTTAAAATTTCGCCACTCCACTGAGTAAGAACTCTCCCGGGCCTCACTTCAGGACTGACGCCAATTAGGTTGCTTATGACCCGCAGATTAAATGCTGATTTAACAGAAAAGGTAAATTTCAGTTGTTTTTTTTTTTCAATTTTACGACAACCACCAGCAGATCACTTCAAATGTGGCAGCCATTTCCCTACGATAAAGAACGATAAGCCAGCGAGAGAACAGAAGAATTGTGGGTGAAACGCTAAAATTTCACAACCGAATCTCAAACCATTTCCTTGCTGCCGCTAAAAGAAAATGGATTGAGGCTGGCATAGAATGCTATGGGATTACACAGGGGGGTTGGGGGGGACCCTAAAACATTATTAAAATTTTAAAAAAAAGAAAGAAATTCTTTGAAACGAATTAAATGTTTAGAAGTTGTCATCACTGCAAAAATCTGCACACATTTTGCTCAATATCACTGTTTCCATGGTAACCAAGCAACCAAAACGTTGGACAACAGTAGCTTTAACGGTGAGCATGTTCAGCTGTAGTTGCTTGGTTTAATCCAGGTGAACAGAAGTGCATTTGACCAAGAAGGTAAAAATGCACAAATTTTTAAGCAGACTTGGCATAATGTATATTATAAAGTTATATGCACCCCCACCTTTCCATCAGTCCCTTCTCATAGTAAAATTCCAGACTGGGGGCCTGATCATGACGGGTGGGTTGAGTGTTTTGACTACCTTTTCTATTTATTGCAGGTGTTATATCTAAAAAAAATAACTAACTCACTCACTACACACACACACACAAAAAAAACATCCAGATTCACTTTCGTCATGTGACTAACTTCTGTTAAAGCATCAACTGCGCTTCTGAGAATCATGACCAACTTCTGCAGGTATCGTAGCCAAGAAAAGCTAGTTTACCTGTTTTATGTCAAACTTGAGTATCTCCTTCATGTAGGTGGGCAGGGAAGTGAGAAGTGTGTAAAACCCCCAGTTAAAGCAAAAATGAGATGTAATTATTGCCCAGACAGCAGGAGAAGTTGCTAGAGAAGCCCACGGAGTGTTTAATTCCTGAAATAGCAACAAAAATATATATAAGTGGTATTTCTTTAAAATGTAAAGCATTAACTCATAAGTATATAAAACGATAGCTCCTAAAGTGATGCTATATAAGCTGTTCATAAATATGAAGGAAACCGAAGTTAACAATAATTCTTTTACTAACCTTCTGCATGCCAATTGATGTCTCGATGTAATCTCTCTCTGCATATGTAATCTTGGGATGCTGAGCAGGAGTATCATAAATAATAAGCATCCAGAGCACAAACCATAAACAGGCAATTGTTCCTAAACATAGATGGAAATTCATTCAGGAAACCCCCTCTCATTGTATTGCTCCCAAGACAACAATTTTATTTGTTGAAATTCCATTGTGTTTTACACGTAGTTTATTATAGTATTAAAACATCAACATGTTTACAAATGAGTTGACATGAATATTGTCGAAATATGAATACTTATTACAGGATTTAAATTTTAAAAAATATATATATATAAGTATACGTTAACATTCCAACGTAAGTTAAATATTTGGCAGTAAGTGCTAAGTATCTGTTAGCAAAGCGAATAAATATGAAATTTTTTTTTTTTTTTTTTTACTATATTTGAAATTAGCAAAACAACAGGTGAAAGGGTAAAAAAAAGATATTACTTCTGTCAAGATGCTGCTAAAAATATAAAGACCAATTAATGTGTTTGCAAAAAAGAAAAAGATCATACAACAGAGACGGACGGACAGAGAGAACTGGAGAGGAGACAGACAGACAGATCGATAACTGCAACAGATCCAGGATTTCACAAAAGAGGGGGTATTAAATGTGTGTAACACAACATGAACTACTTCCTTCACCCTTGGTTCCCTTTATGGACTACAGGTGAACTGGTAATGCAAAACACGCAAAAACGAAAACCATTGCAGGTGATTTAGCTAACAGCGTTCACAAGCAGTGGACGTCAGTGGCTGAACAACCGACTTCCTATTCCACGACGAATAGTCTTCTCTCCCATTATTTAATAAACAGCATTATCTATTTGTTTCTTCTTCTTCTTTGATGATGATGATCCTAGTTTACTAACAACTGCATACTGCAGGATCTGTGTTGGACATGGCCAGAAGATACTATTCACCATTATCATCCGTCAGCGACACGTTTCTGGATGCTAATGCTTGCTGCTGCTACCTGCTGCCGGTCTTCCTCCCTAAATCTGAAAATTAAAAGTAGCACTAGTGTTTTTTTTAAACAAAAAAAAAAAAAAACACAAACCGCACAGGACACCAGCAGAGGGAGCCACCAACAGCACCCCCGATGGTTGTTATACTGAATTTACGTGGCTGGAGCGCTTTCTGATCATCCAGTAGCAGCAACACAATTAGTTACCTGGTGCCAAAAAAGAGGGTGGGGGGAGGAGGAGGAGGAGGAGGAGGAAGATGGCTGTTTGAGGGATGGAAGGCAGAAAAAAGGTAGTTGGAATATACTCACCGAAAACATAGAAAACAGATGGCCACCCCCCAGCAAAACCGTATTTTGCCAACAAGCCAGAGATCGGCAATGAGATGACTGTTCCTAGCTGAGCACCTGCATTAATAGACAACACAGACAAGGTCACTCGGAGAGACTGCACCAACCCGACTGGGCTTATTACAGTAGACAAGATGTCAAAATTTTTCAAGGATCTGCATGCTGTTTCATAAACCAGGTGTAAACTCATGAAATGAGAAACTGAATTCTTTGTAATCTTTCAAAAAGGGGTGGATTAACCCTCTGTATTCCACCTCAAGTGCATCTGCGCTACACTACCCTTCAAATTTGTATTACTCAGCACAGACTGAGCTATGGGGGGGGCTATAACACATAATGCCCTCCCTGCTAATGTAACACTCCATCACAACTCCGTATCGCTCCAACTCCACTTGTGTTGACTAAATACACAGCCAGTTCATCACAAACACCAACTTGTGCTTGCAGGCTGGGATGAAAATGATATAAAGTAAAAACTGACATAGTATATGGAGAATAAATCATTAACAAGCTAGCAAATAAATTAATACTTGTGATACTTTGGACAATTCAGCAATAATAAACCACCCCAAAGGTAACCTTGTACAAGCAGAAAGCCTTATTTATGCATCCTGCTCACTATGAATTTTACTAATTAATAATTAGTAATAAAATAATAGTAATTTGTCAGTAACATCTTAAACTTAAATAATATTACACAGTAGCATAGCTAGTGAAATTTTACAATTCATATAATTATATAACACTGTTGTCTGCTCTTGCTATACTTATTTACTACAAACAAAGAATATAACAGGTGTCCTCTCCACAGGTTAATTACAACACCAGAAATTAAAGACATGGTGAGTTAAGCATTACGCTCAAATGTATGGGTCTAATGATTCATATTTTTAAAAATTCTGTATTAATTTAACATTTCCTTGTAAATAATGCAAGGGGGAGATAATCTATTTTTTTTAAAAAAAAAGTTTCAATGCAATAATTTTAATTTGGAAATATCTTTCACTTACAGGTAGCAGATCTTACTAACCAGCATATTTTAGCTCTGTTGTTTGACTTTGAACCCCATCTCCAGGCTCAGGCTGAATGAAGCTGAGCAAAAGGTCAGATTTTCTAGCTACTGTGTAGCTGTGTTCACACTGTACTATGCACAAGCCACCTGCCACTGAACTGAAGCCAGAACAGGAAAATCATCATGAATGTGGGCTCCCCTGACTTAGGCTGGTTAAAGATAATTGCTCCATTTTAGTCAGAGGCAGTGTTAAGTTTCCTAACCCACCATCTGGCCATTGACACTAAGATTGAATTTCAGTCTTGTCACAAAGCAGTTCAGTTTCTGGGATGACATATCTCCACACAGTTAAATCCCATAAGATATATCCAGATCCTATGATGCAATCCCATTGAAGTGATCCCATCTGACAAATCTCCAATCTCTGACCACTAACCGCAAAAATAATACATCTGCATCAACATCACCAAGAAGATCTTTACCTTTGTAGTTGAGTCCAGCTGTTCCTAAAGCCATGAACTAAGCTGGGAAAATATTAATGATAGTACTTATAAGCATTTTCTCTGAACACTCTGGTTTCCTCCCACATTTAAAATAGACACCTAGCATTTTTCTACACCCTACCTAACCCCTGGCAGTTGCCTAGGTGTGGGCCTAACACTGGAAGAGAGAGAGAGAGAGAGAGAGAGAGAGAGAGAGAGAGGTGTAATATCACCCATTGCCATTATAAACAGATTTTGCAGGACTTCTGCCATCAAAGAGACATCATTAGCAGTAAACAACTAACCCAATTTATAACCACTATATTCTAATCACTTTAAATTATGGAGCTGGGCTGCCTCACACAGGGTCCTTACTCTCCTTCAGGATAACCAAAATGTGTAATCAAACAACAAAATGGCAATGAACCTGATTCAAGATGGCCACTACCAGAGTTAAGATGGGCTAGATTAAGAAGCCAGCTCTTGCTGTTTGTTTCTTTAGAACAACATCAGTGCACCATAGCTGCTTTATAAAGACTTTCTCAGTAATTAAGATTACTAGTTAAAACTACATTTTCAGTGAACTTTCGAGGTTTTCTCTCTACCACCCTTTTGCATAAACTAAACAACAATATTGCGTAGAATAACTGAATTTCTTTCACCTTTGTGGACCAGTACTTCATCTGAAACAGCATCAACATCGATTGTGAATCTACTTGGCACCCTGTCCCGTTTGTTTTAAGTAATTTTCATAATACAGCCCATGCTGTCATCTGCATATGGCAGCATTTCTAGATGACATGTTACACAAAGTGGCTGATATGCCTTTATTTGCCTGTTTTCTTAAATATCTGACATGAATGATTTAGGTTTTCTGTGCAATATGGTGATAAATAAAATCCTTTAACGGGACTCCTGGGAAAACACTTAAAATCTGCCATTTCAAATTCTAGGATATACTTTACATTCAACCAAAAGGGGTGTGGGTTTATAACTATTTATTTATATGACTAATCCTGCAAGATCACTGAATATACAAAATCTCTCTGGCAGCTTTCTCCTTATTCATCCATCATAATCGAATAATTCTGTTTGAATGCATTGTCACAGGAATTTTCCATAGTTTTCACCTACAATTTTTCAAATTTGGGAAAAAGAAAAAAAAAACACTTCCACTGCACCTGACAACCAGAGATCAGACTGCATGGCAAGTATGAAGGCATCAGGATGATAAACAGGAAAGCTGTGGGTGCCAGAAAATGATAAATACCCTGAAATACCATATTTGGAAAAATGCACTAGAAAATAGACACACACACAGACAGGATGGTACTTCCTCCTCTTCTGCCTCCATTCCGCTATAGCAAATTTAGAATGCAAGTAGACGTCTAAAAGCTTAGAAATATAATCTTGGAAATTTCTTCCTTTTCAACTCCAGGAGACTCCCTATTTAAGCGAATTCAGTTTGCACAAAACTTTTAAAAAATTAATGAAACAAATGGCGTTTAGTTGGTCAATTTGAAAAAAAACACAAAAGGAAAGAAAGAAAGAACACAATCCATAATGTATCTTTAATTTCAGCTGGTAATAAAGATGTGTTTACAGCCACCGCCCAACCTCATCGGAAACCGGTGTGCAGGACTGAGAACCTTTTCCTACAGTTTGGTATCTGGAATATTCCCAATCAATAAGGGCCCTTACCAATCTGTCAAACCACCAGACAGACTTTACCGTGGGGGGAACTTTGCACCAGAGGCTGAGATAGTAAATTTGTGACCTAGTAACCGAGTTCGGGGCGGGGACCCTGGACTTACTGGGACCCTTCCTTACATAGATCACATATAAAACCTATCCCAAAACATAAGTGTGTAGTGTGTTTTATATTAATCGATCTTTTAACTAAAATATAACAACGTTTAACTAACTCTTAATAATAAGAACAACAACTGAAAAACAAGTCTCTCTAACCAGCGTAAGTAAAAGCGCACAACCTGCTGCGTTCCCACAAAGGCGCCCACTTTCCCCACATGGCATGCATGGCAGGAAATGTCACCCCCTGCAACAGAAAAACACAACAACAACAAACAATTATTCAACTCCCTACTTTTAATGATTGACGAAAATAACCCCAAGCTCTTTTTTTACAAATACTCAGCCCTGAAGTAGTGGCAGGGAAACTTGTCCAACCATCATTACTGCTGTAGAACAATGACAGGGGTGGTGGGGGGGCCCAAGCCAGATAACAGCACCAGAAATAACCTGACCTGATAACAAATGGAGTTAAAATATTTTTTTTCTTTTGTATGCTAAGCTAAACAAAGGCTGACCAGTCTAAAATACATTCAACCCACCCCCATAGTCAGGGGTCCCTGACAGGCCTCCTCACATCAAGGAATTGAGAACCAACCAACAATTTTTTCCCCTTCCCCTTATGTTTCTGATACAGGCCCAACGCTTTTCTTTTTTTGTTTATTTAAAAAAAAAACAACAACAACAACAACAACTGGCAAGGTCAATTCTTGGAATCGGTGCAGACTACAAATTCAGGAAAAATTATACACGCTTTTAAATTATCAATTATCTCAGAAAAAGGAAGCAATCCAAGAAATAGAGAAATAGCCAACTTAGGATGTAGCCATTTATAATGAATACTTATTAAACCTAATAGAGTTCTGAGCCTGATAAATAAAGCCATTAACCATAAAAGTACAGAAATTGCAGCCCCATGGCATACAGCATTGATCAGATCTCACCTGGACCAAGCAAGCAGAGACAGAAAAGGTTCAAAGGAGGATCTGATCGGAGTGGAGGGGAGGGATTAGGGACACTAAAATTACAAATTTTGTTGTACAGGAAAATGAGGTGAGAGAGCTAAGTGTCAAGGTGAAGTTTGGCAAGTTTTCCACTTTGTCAGCTAATCCTGGTGGAAGATCTCTGGTTTCTCTTTGGTAATAAAATAGTTCATGTGTGAAATAAACTACCTGAGCAGGTTGTAGGACCGTAGTTCCCCCAAAGGTGGTTAAGAACACAAAAAAAATATTGGGAGATTGGTCATTTACAAAATTTCCTAAACCGTCCACCACTAAAATGACAATTATAAGAGTTAGCTCCCTCTAAGAATTTTCAGCAGATAGAGTGTTAAGCACAAGGCTTAAAGAAAAAAAAGAGAGAAAACAAAAAAGCAAAACAAAATCATGGTGTAACATATCAAGTTTCTGTTGATAAAAACTTGGCAATTGTCTGAATACCATCATGCAGACACTAAACTGAAGTTTTGCAAGTCCCCCCCGCCAAGATTTCGGCTTAATAGAAACTCAGTGTTTTACCCAGTAAACCTTACCTCTCCAAGTCCTTCCATTATCCGTACAGCTAGCAAAGCATAAAGATTCCATTTGGCAGCAAGGGGAGTAACCAATGTAAGAACTGCAGTACATAAAACACCCATGCCAAACAGTCTTTTGCCACCAATTTTCTGGGCCAGCCAGCCACCAGGTACTTGTGTGAAAATGTATCCATAGAAGAATGCTCCAAGGATAATTCCTTGCGTCTCATGATCCCAGTTGAATTCGCCATTCTGTGCATATAAGAAAACCTTTTTTAAATGGTAAAGTTATATGTACAGGTGCATCTCAAAAAATTAGAATATTGAGGAAGTGTTCAATATTTTTTGTCAATTATTTCAGAAAGTGAAAATTGTATATATTCTAGACTCATCACATGTAAACTAAAATGTTTCAAGCATTTTCTAATTTTAATTTTAATAATTACGGCCTACAGCTGAAAAAAATAGAAAAAAGGTATCTCAAAATATTAGAATATTCCATTTCGAGTTTGAGTAAATCACTATTTATACAGTATAAATACCATGAATCTCTCGGTCTGGTTCAGTACACATAACCACAATCATGGGTAAGACTGCCGACTTGACAGTTGTCCAGAAGACACTCATTGACACCCTCCACAAGGAGGGTAAGCCACAGAAGGTCATTGCTGAAAGGGCTGGCTGTTCACAGAGTGCTGTATCAAAGCATATCCATGTAAAGTTGACTGGAAGGGAAAAGTGTGGTAGGAAAAGGTGCACAAGCAAGAGGGATGACTGCAGCCTTGAGAGGATTGTCAAGCATAGCTGATTCAAGAACTTGGGGGAGCTTCACAAGGAGTGGACTGAGGCTGAAGTCAGTGCATCAAGAGCCACCATGCATAGATGTGACCAGGAAATGGGCTACAAGTGTTGCATTCCTAGTGTCAAGCCACTCCTGAAACAGAGAATGTCAGAAGCGTCTTACCTGGGCTAAGGAGAAAAAGAACTGGACCGTAGCTCAGTGGTTCAAAGTCCTCTTTTCAGATGAAAGTAAATTTTTCATTTCATTTGGAAATCAAGGTCCCATAGTCTGGAGGAAGAGTGGAGAGGCACAGAATCCAAGTTGCTTGAAGTACAGTGTGAGGTTTCCATAGTCAGTGATGATTTAGGGTGCCATGTCATCTGCTGGTGCTGGTCCACTGTGTTTTGTCAAGTCCAAAGTCAACATAGCCATCTACCAGGAGATTTTAGAGCACTTCAAGCTTCTGTCTGCTGACAAGCTTTATGGAGATGCTGATTTCCTTTTCCAGCAGGACTTGGCACCTGCCCACAGTGCCAAAACTACTAGTAACTGGTTTGCTGACCATGGTATTACTGTGCTTGATTGGCCAGCCAAGTCACCTGACCTGAACCCAATAGAGAATCTATGGGGTATTGTGAGACACCAGACCCAAAAATACAGACGAGCTAAAGGCTGCTATCAAAGCAACCTGGGCTTCCATAACACCTCAGCAGTGCCACAGGCTGATCGCCTCCATGCCATGCCGCATTGATGCAGTGATTCATGCAAAAGGAGCCCCGACCAAGTATTGAGTGCATAATGAACATACTTTTCAGAAGTTCGACGTTTCTATATTATAAATCCTTTTTTTAGTTATTGATCTTATGAAATATTCTAATATTTTGAGATAGTGGATTTTTTATTTATGAGCTGTAAGCTGTAATCAGAAAAATTAAAACAAAAAAGGCTTGAAATATTTAACTTTGTGTGTAATGAATCTAGAATATATGAAAGTTTCACTGGTTGAATTAAATTACGGGGGAAAATGAACTCTTCCACGATATTCTAACTTTTTGAGATGCACCTGTATACTAAATACTGAAAGTGATGACATTTAACAAACTGGTTTTACTTATATTTCAAAAAAAAAAAAAAAAATGTCATAATGTAGATACATATTGCATTGCAATATACAGAGATTAACTTGCTTGTAACTCACCATGACCAGTTGGAACCTATACCTCCTTTCAAAACCTACAGTTTGCTAATTAGAACAAACTTCCAGAATAAGATTAATGCACGGCTGGTGGCCCCAGCAGCAATGCCAGTAAACAGGGGTGCCTGCCACTCGATAAGTGTCAATCTCAGCATTTTATCAGTTTTCTGTCCAGCTGTTGATCCTGCTACATCTAGGAGCCTGCTGACAATAGTTACAGCATTCCTGACTTTGCAAAATTCGAGCAGTTGGGAACACGAGTAGTCACGCTGTTCTAACTCGGTGTTTAGGAGATTTATGCAATCTTTAGCCAGAGCTTGCTAACTGTAAACCTCCTAAGTCTTTGCCGTTGAACAGCCCCCAGCTGAATTGGGTACACAGTGGACCAACCTTCAGGTTGCTGCATCTTGCCAGCTTCCTCCTGTATGTCGACATTGCTCTCGCAGGGAGGGTGCTATCAGCCCGTTCAGCCTTACTGACTTAGCTTTCTCTCTCCAACCAGAGTAGCTGTTTTGTTAGTTCCAAGCAATTAGGAATTCCCACCAGAGTTCAGGCAATCTTCAGATCTTCATTTTTTTTTTTTTTTACTTTTTAGCATTAATAATAAAAAAAAATGTTGAATATATTTCCTGTTGTCACTGTTTATGAGACTCTAGAAGGGAGACAACTCTGGTGAGGAACATATACGGCTAGAGAGCATTTTACATCAAGCACTCACCTTAACAACTTCCACTGTGCCATTGGTCAGATCAAGACATTCCCCCGTTATATTCTTACCTAGATCATATGTTGTCGTATTCACCATAGCAACTAATGCCACACTGAGATTAACCCTGAGAGCATACACATTCACAAAACCAGAAAAGGCCAGGAATGCCAAAACAAAGCGGGCAGGAATGCAGTCTGTAAAGACAAACAGAAACAAAATTAGTCAGAACCATCACCAAGGGGATGAAAGAGTGTTGCAGTGGCTGGATATGTAGATGATGGCCTGAAGTCATGGAAGAAGGCCGAGTGGTGTAGCATCAACGTAGAGACTATGGATAGCACTACAGTGGAGTTTTGGGGTTTTTGAGAGAAGGCTGAAGACATGCAAGTCAATAGAGAAGAAGCCCCATTCACAGAGTTTGTAGAGAAGGGGAAGGGGCTGGAGGAAGTTGTGCTAACATCAGCCAGAGACTGGACAGTACCACTAAATATGAAAGAGGGAGTTGGTGTTCCCTTGAGATGTGGGTACAACAATGGCAGGGCGTGTTTTGTTAAAGGGATTGACAGTCCTGTGGAAAGGGAGTGGAGGTGTGGCATACAAGAGGAAGGGGAAAACAGACAGCACATGGGGTTTGCGCCAGGAAATCAGGCAGAAGAGATGGAGGGTGTAGTTTTACCAATGGAGCAGGGTAACAAAGGACTGTTTGGAGAGTCAATGAAGTCACTGAAAAACCATTGGGTTTGACATCAGTGAGTGAGTGAGTGTGTGTGTGTGCACGCACACGCGTTCGTGTTTTGGAGGGGGTCACGTTGCTCTGGCTTGAGGATTCATGCTCAGTTAACAGTAGTGGAAGACCAATCACTCACTGCTAGGCTCCCTAAGAAGAAGACTCCACCGATAAGCTATCCTGTAAAGCAGGGGTCGGCAATTGGCAGCCCGTGGGCCACTCTGGTCCGGCCCGCGGGCCTTTACGCATATTAATATAGAATCCGACCCATGGGCCGCAGTCTTTTCTTTAAAAAGTCGCCATTCGTCATTTCTAAAAATAGTTAACCAACACTAATGCTATAGTGACCTCCGTGCAGAATTTGCAACTCGCTTTTCCGATCTCCGCTCCATGGCTGGCAAGATGAAGTTCTTTTCGTCGCCCTTTGACATTGTTGTGGACGATGCCCCTACTGATCTCCAAATGGAGCTTATTGAGTTGCAGAGTGACAACCAGCTTCTCTTCATTGCCTCCCGCCGCTTTCTTCAGGGATGTTGTTTCCCAGTGGTCGCTTTCCTGGAATCGTGGGCCTGGTTCGTGTCATCATGTCGATGTTTGGGTCGACTTATAGTTGTGAACAATTATTTTCTCAAATGAAGCTCGCCAAGAACCTCCTTCGTGCACAGTTGACTGATACTCACCTCAATGATATCCTTGCTTTGAAATCTTGTAGCATTTCATCTCTGTGTTCACAGCAAAAGTGCATCATGTTTCTCATTGTGTTAAGAAGGCTGATACGCAGTAGTAAAGCAATAAATATGTTTGTGCATTTATAAGTGTCCTTGTTTTTACTCCGGCCCGCGAGGTGATCTTGGGCCCATGATCTGGCCCACGGTGTCCGAGAAATTGCCGACCCCTGCTGTAAAGACTAAGCACTCAATGATCCCTATTTTTTATCTGACCATGGTAATGCACTAGTAAAGTTTATTTTCTACAATAATGGTAAAAACCATTATTGTGGCACAGTATATGGTAGAAGAACATCAACGTGTGCTTTTTTTTGTGTGTGATTGAGCAGATGTCTGTGAAAAATTTCTGTTCAAAAGTTACGAAGACTTCCGTACTGTTTTCATCCAGAAAGCCCCTTTTTATTATTATTTTTTTTAAACAAACTATAGAGAATTCCAAATTAATTTTAAAGGAACCTTGAATAGAAGCCAATATCACAATAGTACTGCTTTTATTAAGCTCCCCTACAACTTTAGAGTACAAAACCGTGGTAACTAAGTCAGATGACATCACACTATTGAGGTTATTTAAAAAATAATTTACCATGTTACACTCACCTAAGCATGATCTGGTTTCAGTTTCATCTGGTTGTTTGGTATCTTTAGATATATTTTCATATTTAGCCATCTCTAAATCTGAATTAGAAATTTAAAAATAATGAAACAAATTAAAAAAAAATCATCATCATCGTCATCAATTTTTTCCAGTCTAGTCACCTGTGGTTGAGTCAAGGTATCAGAACTCTGGAATGAATGAGCCTACCAGCCATTCAGGTAAAACATCTGGCACAAGTAGCTGCCAGCAGCATCCTCAAGCTCACAATCACTGAGCACATACAGATCTTCTCTTTGCTGGATGCTACCAACCACCACATTGTGCAGGCCCATGGCATTTACATAAGGATGCTGAATTATTGCAGCAGAGTTCGGCATAAATTCATCTGAACGTTCCCATGTTTTTGGCATTTGTAATGTGTGACAGTTCTTAGTCAGATTTAATTTAAATTAATTTTAGAAATTTATGTGGAACTCTGACAGAAGTTTCCAAAGTAAATGTGGGCCCTGACTGTGTTGACAGTAAACCTTTTTAGCTGGTAATAGATCTGTACAAGAAATGGAATAAAACACCAGCAAATGCAGTTAGCTGATAGTGATGGTATTGATAATGTTGAGGAGCATTTCTCTTCCTAGACTTGTATAACTCATATCTTTGTGGCCACTAGAAACTAAACTTCTCTGAAAAATTCCTGGCTATGTATTATGTATTCCTTAATCTAGTTAGGAAAAGGAAAAAAACAAACAACCAAACCTAGCAAGTTGATTTTAGTATTCCCTTGAGTAATAAAGTCAGTTTGACATTTAAAAAAAAAAGAAGGAATATGCGCTATTTATGTGATGCAATTTGCGGGCTGGATGTTTTCCAAAGCCATACCAGAGCTGTCCACCTGCTGGCATCAGTCAGTGGTTACAAATGGAGGCATTTACAAGGGGATAGTGAAGAGTCACCAGCGGATAAAACAATCCAAAGCATCAATGAGGACAGGTGTGTAAAAACTGGACCAGAACTCAGCTCTACCAGCAGGTGTTACCTGCTAAATGCAAGTTCTAGACAAAACAGATGGAATAACAATAAAAGAGAGATGAAATAAAATTTTACTATTCAAGCTCCCTGCCTGACCAACTGTAAAAGCCACAGTAAGGATTATTTCAAATTTAATGTGCAGTAAGTTTTTAAATAGAAAGAAAAAGAAAGAATCATCTTCCTGAAACCGCACAGCATCATCCGGCTTCTCTATATCACAACCAACAGTAGGAAAAACAAAAAAAGATTATGCTTACTCTCAGAAAGTGTCTCTTGAGCATCTTCCATTATGAAACCAAAAACTACTTCAATGTTTCCCCCCCCTCCACGTTTTTTCTGGTCACGAGGTAAACTGATAACAGCAGATCTGTTTTAACTCTTTCCTATCAACAACGTACACCTGATTTTTTTCAAGCAACATAACTCCACCCCTTCCCTTTCTTTTATCTTATCGTGCAGGCAACTTGCCCTGACAGTTGTACTTACTTTGCTTTATCTGCTGCATGATAGGCATACTTACCTTCATTACTGATTTGTTGCTGGAGATATCTTCAACAAAAGCTGTTGAATTTACATGCTCTTTACTGTGCATAGCTCGAATGCAGTGTTGTACACCTGGTGAGACTTATTCTGCCATAGTCACACAGTAGAACTTGCATTATATACCTGGAATCCTAGTCATCTGATTTCAAATGTGATTGATATGAAAGCCCTCGAGACGAATTACCTGCTGCTGCTAAGACGGCACTTTTATAGCTGGTCTCCCAAAACAGGTGGACTTGTGTTAGAGAGAGGTTTCTAAAAGACTATCAGCTAGCCGATTGTTTTGTCATAACTTTATAGCTCTAACAGCAACAAAAATAGTCAAAGGTAAGCATCTAATAGAGATACCATAATTTTCTTCATTTACCTGATGAGCTGCTAGTTTAGATTCCTCTTCATTGCAAGCCCGAGTGCCGACAGTGACTTCACAGGGGTCAGATAAGGATAGAAAGAGAGAGAGAGTCAGGTGACCATGGGTTTCTGACTTCTCCGTCGACATTAGTATACCTTGATGTGTAGTACATTCCTGGATGCCCCTTACAGACTCGAACCTCCAACCCTACGCGTTTTCTTTTAGGACGCACCACCTCGAACACGATACCGACCGAAACTACTGCACACATACATACACATATATATGTGTGTGTGTACATGTATATATATATATATGTGTGTGTGTGTGTACATGTATATATATATATATATATGTGTGTGGTGTGTGTGTACATGTATATATGTGTGTGTGTGTGTGTGTACATATATATATATATGTGTGTGTGTGTGTGTGTGTGTGTGTACATGTATATATATGTGTGTGTGTGTGTGTTGTGTACATGTATATATATATGTGTGTGGTGTGTGTACATGTATATATATATGTGTGTGTGTGTGTGTGTGTACATGTATATATATATGTGTGTGTGTGTGTGTGTACATGTATATATATATGTGTGTGGTGTGTGTGTACATGTATATATATATAATATGTGTACTGGTCTACAGGAGGTAAAAACGGACATGGAATGTTAAGGAGTCGGCGGGTCTTCGTTCCGACGGGGTGCGCTATGGCAGGGACTCCGCCCGGTCACAGAACCGGGAAGACCCTTAGTCGCGTTTCGGTTCTCGACGCCGAAAGACCGCCGCAGGGGGTCGTCCGTCCGTTTAACGGGGGCAGTTTGTTTTGTTTTACCTACCGCAGGTGTGTCCCCGGCCTGGAATAATCTTCGGAGGTTTTACTGCCTTAAAGGTGAATAACAGAGCGAAACGGTTTGGAAAAGTGGGGGAAATATCCTTCGGATTACGATCTCTCACACACACACACACACACCCCACCCACTAGGGGCCAGTCCGCCACGAATCCTCCTTACCGTCATTTCGGCTCGCATCTCTTGGGAGGAGGCGAGGGGGACGATCGCACGGTCCCCTGCCGGGCTATTCTGATGGCAGCGAAGGGAAACAGCTGGACACCGCACCGATCGATTACTCACCCGCTTCGAAGGGAGAACGACAAGCGACGCCCGCTGTTAGTCTGTCATCCCGCGCTTCCGGGCCGCGCGCGCGCGTGAGGGGGAGCAGACAGAAAAAGACGGGTGTCCCGCAGGTGCGCGGAACACAACCGGCCGGAAGTGAAGCCGACCGCTCCCCCTCTGAATCAGTAAATTTAAAAGTCCGACGGGAGGGTGTGGCGAATCTGCCGGCGGACTGTTCCCCGTAAGTAGTCCCGCCCCCATCCCCGAAAAGAAGTGCGGCGGAGTTTTGAAAACTATGCTAATGAGGTGTGTTGTTTGACGCTTGTTTACACAACGCGCGCGGTCTAGCTCGGTCTCGTGAGATCAGCGGGGGGGGGTGGGGCCCCGGAAAAGTCGCGTATTTCCGCGCCGATTGGAGCTGTTCGATCTGATTGATCGGTTTCTGCCGCCCGTCCCGCGCTGCTGCCGCCAGAAGAGCGGGGAGGGGATATTAGCGATACTTCCTTTTTTGGTTTGCAGGCCGAGCCTCCATTTGAAAAGTCTGCGCTTGCGGGAAGAACGAACAGCTCGTGCTCGCGGATCCCGGTGGACGGACGGACGGACGGACAGACAGACGGGCAGCGGCGGCGGCTACGGCTACGGCACTCGCATCTCTCATCTCATCTCATCCTTCCTTCCTCGGAGCAGAGCCATGCAGAAATACGGCGAGAAACGGCCGCTTCTGAAGTCGGTACCAAGCAGAGTCGCAGGCCAGTATTTGTTGTTGTTGTTGTTCTTTTAAAGGAGAACAGGTGCTCGTCGCTGTGGGGGCCCCCCCGGCTCCCCCGGGGCTTGTGGCTGGAGAGACCACGCGGAAGGGGGTGGACTACTAACAGGCGCCGTTTAATTAAATTACCCGGACGGTGATGGAGTTACGGTGGTACCTGCCCATGTGAACGGACCTTCCTTACCTGGACGGCGCCCGAACACCTGCCGTGTTTCCCTAGACTTGGTTTAGATGCAGATTAGAATGGGGAAAGTCCACGTGACCTGTTCGCCGAGTCTGCGGTGTTTACCTGTCCCGCGCCCGGGGCCAGATGTGAACTACACTAAGAAATGTTGGAGGGGGGGTGGTGGCCCGTTAGAGTGACCGCTCCCCCAGCCCCTCGAGTCCGACAGCCGGTCCCGAGGCACCTAACCTCTAGTAAGGAATTAAAAAAAAAAAAAAAACCCCGAAAAGACCCCCCTTTTTTAATGAAGGGGTTTCGTAACTAGTATCAGCTGTTTCTTTTAGATGCTGATACTGCCCCCTTTTCCGTCCCAATTTCGAGAGGGGCTGAGCTTTTGGTGCTGACATCGCATGCTTCTGCGCATATCTTAAAACGAATTCTTAAAACCCCCACCATCATTTTGGGATGCAGTTCCTTTGTAACCCGGCTGCCATTCCGTTTGTTGTACAGACTTTAAATCCCCATTCAAACGTCCATGCAATTCGTCGTTTGAAAATTCTCAGGACATCTTGTTCGCAGGGGGGTCGGCTCCCAATCACGTGATCATAAAGTATTACAGAGATGTGGGTATCCCCAAGTGGCTTAATCTCTATGGACTACTGTTGGGTTTCTCCTCAATCTGCATTGTACTTGCCCGTCTTCCATGTTTTTATTATTAGCCCTCATGTGAGAGAGAAAAAAGAACACAAAGTGGCCAATGACATAACTAGAGCGAGTCATCTTCCTCTTTGGTTGGGGATGGGATGTAGACGTAGTACTCTCTCTACCCTCGTAGTTACTCCGACAGTGGTGAATCAAGATGAATAACATCCATTTCGAGGTCACAGTATGCAATTTATTTTTGGAAGAATGAGTTGTTGTTAGTGATCGTCGTTATTTTCTAAAGATGTGCTGGCAAATGATGTTTGTCGATAGATTTTGAGGACAGGTGTTCAGTGGACAGACGGTTGATTACTTATGTGATAAAAATGTGTGCTTAATATGTAAAGAGACTACTGATGTTTTTAAAGAGTGCAATCTCAGGTGTCACTATGACATAAGTTTGAAACTTTTTACAGTAAATTGCATGGAAGCTCTAAAAAACAAACATGGCCAGCAAAATCTGTTCGTGCAGGTTTAGAGAAAAGAATGCAGCTGTTAAAGTGAGCTACAAGGTAGTTACAGGGAACTCTGAACATGGTAAGACGTTTACAGGTGGAGAGATGGGACGAGATCTTCGCTCTCCTAGTTAAGGAGAAAGCAGAGACTTTAAAACTTTTCTTTAGATGGAAGTAATGAGTCCAGACACTGCTAAACTTATCAGAAGAATTGATGCTGCTTTTGAAATGATGGGATCTAGAAGCATCAAATATACAACAAATGAAGACGTATGAAAGTTGAGACAATAAAACATCTGAACCTAAACTGGAACCAACTGAAAGGTATCAACACTGATGGTGATAAAAATATGGTTGGTAAAAACATAGGACTTATTTGGCATATCAACAGGTACATAGAGGAAATTAATTCTGAAATGCCAATGCTAGCCAGTAGTCTTTGAGTGGAAAGATGCTGAATTTAGGTAAATTGATGAAAGTTGTAGGATCCTACATCGGTTTCATTCATGTAAATGTACTTGGTAATCACCAGTTCTGCAGATTGAAGCAGATTAAGGTGGTGTTTTGTACCATTCTGAAGCGTTGGCTCAGTTGTGGAAGTGAAATAGAAATGTTTGGTATGAAAATAAAACCTGTTCCTGAGTGTCTTGGATCTGGCTTTCTTGGTGGCCATGACAAGTTGAACAAATTGGTTAACCCCTCCGCCAGTAGTTCTGGATTCAAACTTATCTGTGGCACGTGACATAAACTCTTCCGCAAACAGCTTAAAGCTGGTGACCGTGTCCATTTTAAGTACAGCAAGTGTTGAATCAAGTCACAGGCTTTTTGAAAAACTACTATCAAAGGTCCAGGACTTCCATAAGCAGAGCAAAGAGCAGCAGATGTTTCAGGACCCCTTTGAGACAAAAGCGGAGGACTTACAATCAGAGTTCACCGATTTACAGGCCTATGGCTTTTTGAAGGAAAAATTTTTAAACAACTTTTGCTGCATTTTAATTTTGAGCAGAAAGTAGTTGTCCCAACATCAGAACTTTCTCAAGAGGTTCGCTGCAGCTTTTGGCAGCACGTGTCTCTGTCTGTGTGGGCAGACTCTCGGAATACAATCTGTGAAATCTAAATTGTCACATGACTAATCCTCATTTGAATGACAGCAAAGACTGGGGCAGCTGACACAGCACCAGACACTGAACTGAAAAACTACCAGGCGAAAAATGGGCCCATGCTACTTTGTTTTAACTTTTATGCAATTTGAATATTTAAAAAAAAAAATACCAAATTTAAATTTTAAATCTTTTCTATTGACAGATTTTTATTACTCTTCTTTATCTTAGTAAACTTTGATTTTTAAGTCAGTTTTTGTTTTGCTCACTCGTGAATTAGTTCACTCAGAACAATTTTGGTTCAGAGTCCTCCCCAACCTCATCTGACCTTATCTGTTACAAAAGCATGATTAAGTGTAACTTTATTTGGTCAGATTTAGCTGTTCCTTATAGTTGGCCTGCAGGAACCTACTAGATTTAGGTGATCCCAGAGGACAATTTATCTGGTGGATAAAACAGCTTGATGTTAGTGCACCATGCTGTAGTGGTTTGAGATATAATCCAAACTGTGGGGCAATACCTAAAGCCCACTTCTAGAATGAGCATCATTCATAGTTGGTTCAGATGGGGTTTTTGACCAGTGGGACCAATGACAAGGTCTGTGCAAAAACTGACCATGGAACCAACTACCACTGTGTGTATGGACTAGCTATTTTTATTATCTACCCAGAATTTTGGTTGGTAGTCTCCTTTGTTGTTAGTTTTATCTTGTCTATCATAATTTGTTTTTCCAGACTGTTCGGTGCCCACTCGATACACATTTGTTCTCATGTCGTTTTTTGGCTTCACCATGTCGTATATGTTGCGTGTGAACCTGAGTATGGCCCTTGTTGCCATGGTGAATAAAACAAACTCTGCTAATGAAGCAAACTCAACAGCGTTTTGTGGCCTCGATTCAGAATCCAACCACTCCGCAGATCTGGCACAGGTAAAGTTAAGGGATTTTTTTTATACGAACATCTTTAAGTATATTATCAATTTATAGTAGTGAAGAAATTGTTCTAATCTAGTTAAGACTGGTATTTTACTTGCATGAATCAAATGCTTCAATGTATGTTGCAGGAATGGGATTAACTATTCTTAGTTAGTTTTATGTATTAGAAACTTGTTACTGATTCTGGTGGTCAGATACCTCATCACTGGGCCAATAAGATGTCTGCATAATAGACTCTTTGAAATGACATAGTGGCATCGACAATGAAATTGGTTAATAAGTGTAACTTTCCAGGAAGATCCATTGTGTTATTCTTACCAGTTGAAAGATTGAATCATTGAATCGTATACAACTGAGTCTGTTTTAAATGGAAACTGCATAATGGTTTAAGGACTTTATTGTATTCCATATAAAGTAGTGCCTTTTTCCTGCAGCATGTGATTGTAGAAAAGGAGAACCTGAAACACCCTGTCAGTTATGGAATGTTCTTGTTTTAGTTCTCTTGTGGTAAAACAATACCAAGTGTCTGTCTGAAACTTTGAAATAAACTTCTTAATCTCCGTCGGTCGACTGCGCATTAAAATGGTTTGTTTGCACGTCTCGGTCTCTAAGTTTTTGTGTGTGCTCACTTATCCCTAAAATAAGTCTAATCTCGGTGCTGGTGTTGACGAACGCCCATCTTCAGACTGTCATACCATTTCCCTGAGCTCACCTGCAGTTACGCAGACTCCGGCCTCTACGTAAATGTGCTGGTGCCAGTGCCGTCTTCTGTAGCCTGAACCCTTTCTTTATGCAGAATATGTAAACGTCAAAAAATGTACTCCATGGAAAGTGTGAATTGTGTACGATTCCTTTTAAGTGCATTTTTTTCTATACAAAATATTACTCATAATGTGAATAATCGCTAATAAACTTACTCTGAATGAATAAATGTTTTTTTTTTTTTTTGAAAATTAGATAGGAGAACTTAACTGGAACCCGAAGCAGCAAGGAATAGTTCTCAGTGCCTTTTTCTATGGTTACCTGGTCACTCAGGTCCTTGGAGGCTTAATTGCGCAGAGGTACGGTGGCAAGCACCTATTTGGGATTGGCCACTTCATCGCTGGGTTCTTGACCTTGATGACACCTGTTGTTGCCAGAAACAGTTTTTACCTGATGGTCTGTCTGCGAGCTTCCCTCGGCTTCGTGATGGTAAAGCATTTCTAGTATTTAACGTGGCATTAAAAAATATATATGTATAAAAATGAAATCGTGGCTGGACTTGGTTGAAAAGAGAAAAATAATGCTAAATTGTTAAAAGTAGTCTAACCAGATTTTAGTTCTTATGTTTGTTTCAGCCACTGGTAACTCTTAAGGTTTTCTACCTTGACATAGTCCTGGTTTATTATCTGGGGTATCAGCTTTTATCTGCTTGTGGAATTTTCTGAATGAGTGTAATTCAAGTAGAAACCGATTTTGATGGGATTTGATTGTAGACCACTAAAACTACTTCTTATTCACAGGGTCTGTCTTTTCCCGGAGTAGCCTCATTGATGGGCAGATGGTCGCTGCCTTTTGAGAGAAGCAAGTTCTCAACTATAATTGGTTCAGGTCAGATTTGAAACTCCCCTTTGGGGGATCATAATAAAATCCATAATTTTTTTTTTTCCTGTTAACATCACCTTCCTGTGTGCGTGGCAACGAGTGTGAAAAGCTAAACTTGTCCAGCCTAATTAAACTAGCTGTGGTTGAGGTCACTGTCACTTAAGTTAGTGATCTTGGCCTTCTACGGTTAGGGCAGAAATAAAGCATCTTAAGAATAATTTGAAAGTGGAGCTGCTTCATCGGATGTTGGCTAACCACCTTTTTAAATGTTGCTAACTTGAACTGGATACTTCAAAAAATGGTGACTGTATGATTTAGAAGCTCAGCCAATTTGTCTCGCATCTATGATGTTGTCATAAAATGAGGCTGTATTATAAATTGACTCACTAAAATATCAGTCCACAAGAATAAATCCATTTTTAAAATTTTGTATATAATCTGTGGTTAATTTACTCGGGAGTTAGGGTAGATATGAGGCCACTAGTGAAAGTTGTCCCCTTCTTTAAGGGGAAACAACTTAGAAAATATATGGTGCTAAGTTGCTTCCTTCCTTAAGGGGAAACAACTCTAAAATAGATTTTAACCTTTGATTTAAATATCCGTATTCCCTAATTGAAAAAAATATATACCGAAGTTAAAATTCTAATGGCTTGTGTTCAGAAGTAACTTGAACTAGGGACAAACTTCGCCATCACCAGTTGTGATAATTTCAAGAAGTTTCAATAACAAAGTTTTAAAATAGTTCAGTTTGTTCTGTGGCAGATGTCAGCTGTTGGTTGACCCTGACTCAGTCACATCCACATGAGACTTAATCTGCTTATTAGCAGTTCTTCAGAAACTCCTGGCTACTCTCCATATTCTAACTGCTTGGCTTGTATAGATGGCATTACTTGATATAAACCACCACCACCTAATGTCAGGAGTTTTGGCCGAGAGAAACCCCCCTCATGGAAGGAGCTACTCTGGTCAGGTGAGCAGGGCACCAATGCAATGTACAAACGCGGAATCGGATAGTCTGCTAGTGCGATGAAAGTTTTCTAAATAGTTTAGTGGAAAATAAGACTGGTATTTCCACGAACTGTTTACTAATTGTCCAAATATGGAAAATTCAATGGAAATGACTCTTTGGTTTAAAAAAAAAGCTGTTTTGGGGAGTAGGTTATTTTCTCTCTTAAAATGCATGCAAGTGATACCTAATGATAATAAGAAAAACTTGCATATAACAAGCTTCCCTTTTTTTTATAAAGCAGTTATAATCATAAGCTCAAGTAAGAGAGGGTCAGACTGCGGTCATTATTGCTATTTCCAGCTTAACTGTAATGAAATGGGATATCCAGACCTGATTTAATGTAATGAATGCTTAATGCACTCTTCCAGTTCTAGGAAAACTATTGTGAACTTCTGTTTTAACTTTAAAGTCTTGAGGAAACCTTTCCTTTTACAAGTTATGTAGGGGCTCGTGAGCAAGGTGCAAGCCATAAGATTTCTGGGTAATCCCTCTAACAAACAGTACGGCTAAGGGAGAGAACCTTGTTTGGGCGAGCTGTTTTCCCACAACCCTGATCTGTGTTTCTCTTCCATAGGATGCACGATGGGAATGGTGATAGCTATGTTCATGTCTGGTTTCCTTTGTACCCATGGTTTTGACGGTGGATGGCCATCCGTGTTTTACGTGTTTGGTTTGTATCATTTTCTTTTTCTTTATCAATTTATTAAGATTCTCCGTATGTGATTTTTAGGAAATTCCCTTCTGGATCACAAACGCGACCAAGTGGCTAACGATTTCATCCTCTATCTCCAAAAGTTGCAGCTAAAACTGTTTTCTAAACCCTAGCATCACAAAGATACGTTAACGGTTTCTAAATCCGTCAGTCATTTTCAGAAGCAAATAAATGATTCGTAGTGCTGATTCACATACTCGTGGTCTCTCCTGCTTAAAGTTTCCATATCTGCATCTTTCAAATTTCCGTAAATAAAATGGCAGTGGTGATATTGATTTATGCTTTGTTCAGTACAGAATTTGCTTTGCCAACTGTCCTTTTGTAATTTTGGTTAAAATTACTTAACGTAACCCAGTGCTGAAGCTGCTTGTTTCCCATGATTCTATGGTAGAGGAAGCACTGCCATGTGTCCAGCTCCAACATGATCGGCGAATGTGACAGATTTAAAGTTTTGAAAATGGGTTTATATTCATTACCTTGTGATAAGTGCCTAATAGGTCGGAGGGGGGGGATACATAAAAATCCATTGGCATTAAGATAATGATAATCCTTCAAATTTTTTTTTTTATAAATAAATGATGATTTAAAGCTGTTCTGTTCAAATTACTATAATTATAGGAATAACAACGTGCGTATGGTTTGTGTTTTGGATATTTTTGGTTTACAATTCTCCGGATGAACATCCCAGGATTTCTAAAGAAGAACGGTTTCTTATCATGGATTCTCTAAGGATGCCAAGTATTAAAAAAGAGGTGACTTTAAAAAAAAAAAAAAATATCTTGGTACCTAACTAATATATTCTCTTATTTCTAATTATTTTATTTTATTAAAACTAATAAAAGTTTACATTTGTATGTGAATCCTAATACTCACATGTGTTCATGTCCAGTCGTTTTCTTCTAGTGGGTATTGTTTTAATTTGACTCTTAGAAAGAAAAAAAATCTAATGTGCTTCTGGATTTTAACTTCTGCATGTTTAAAAATACTCTAATCTCTATTGAAATATCTCGCTGACGTATAGAAATAGTTCTTTGGCAAGTCAGGGTCATTGCGTCATTGACATTGTAATGGACCCCCCCCTTTTTTTTTCCTTGTAAAGTACCTGTTACTGTTAAAACCTCGACTATGTAAGGACAATTTGGCTGCTTTAGTTGTTGTGTAGCCTGGAAACTAAGCTCTCGTAGGAGAATAAACCTCCAACCTCAGCATCGTGTTGGCTTTGAAAAGCGTTTAAAAGCTGACGCATCAAATGGCTTTTTGGCAACGGTTTAAACCATTCTCAGAAAACCTGTTGATGTAAATGGGCATTGTAAGATGTTTTTAATTCCTGAATTTTAAGTTTTTTTTAACTGACCAGTTTAAAGACCGGCGCCATGTTTCTACAATCAGGAAATTTGCATTTCCTGACTGTCGTTAAATTTCTTTTGTGCATGTTACGCTGATTTTGTTATTTGCAGCCCTGAATTCTAATCCAAAACACGTAAAAGATCATTTTCCCAAGGTTTCATGGTTAATTTCAGCAAATCGGCTAGTTCTTGAGCTTGTCGCTCTTCTGGTGGATAGCGGTGAGGCGTGCAGAGGGTTTTAGGACACCTGATGATAAAGGACTGATCTCTGGTCTAAGACAAAAACATGATGCTGACCCGACATTTAACGCTTAATATTTTTTCAGAACAAATCCGTTCCATGGCTGAGCGTTGCTACATCGCCAGGTGTGTGGGCCATAAACATCAATGTTTTCTGTAATGCCTGGTTCTACTCGACACTTATGACGCTGCTTCCAACCTACATGAAGACAATCTTTGGTCTCAACCTTGCTGAGGTTCTGTATACCTTGTTTTCCTATAGCCATCACTGTTCTAGATGAACCTGTATGTCCTAGTATCTAGTTGGAGTGGCTGGAGGGGGGGTTATAAACGCTTATAGTAAGCTGAAGTATTGTCAAAGAGAGAGAAACCCAGTAAGAACTTTACCCTTTTAAATCACTGTATTGAAACTGCAGGCTATGTACAAAGAGCTCCAGAAAGTCTGCTAGACCAGAATGAGACTAGTCGACAACTGTACTAGTTTATACAGAGTACTTCTAGAAACGTGATTTTAAAATGTCCAAGATTGGTTTTGCATTTTTGCTCTTTAATCGAACGTTACATTTGGGAAGTCGTGCCATTTGCACAGGTTGACATGTTCTGTGTTGTTATCAAATTGGGATTTTAAAGGGAATTTTCATCTCAAAAAAAAAAAGGGGGGGTTTAAAAATCTAATTTGAGGTTCTTTTTTTCTAACAAATTTTAATTATCATATGGGGTCAACAGATCTTCGTGACTAAGACGTGTTGAGGCTTATTTACATTACCGAGTGGTGTTGACAAATCTTGATAAAGTTTCTAAATGGGTGGGGTGCAGTAACTGATCTGGGTACAGAGTCCAGATCTTTCTATTTGGTTTTCAGTCCTCATTACGATCATTCTGCCATCTCTACCCTGATGGAATCTTTCATTGATGAAAGTAGTTAGTGTTTGTATTTTTAGATTTGTTAGTTCCAAATGAACCCTGACAAGCATAAGTGCCTTAGATTACCCTTAACTGTCCATTGGTGGTGATGTAAGCAAATTAAGACTTGCAAATCAGAATGACATTGCATTGTGGCCAGGAAGAACTAATTCCAATTGGAAGGATTGGGATGGAAGAAGATTCTGGAGCTTTCTGCCAAAATTGTGGAGTTGAATTTCTGTTTAAAGCATGAAAGAAAAAATAAGTAGGGGGGGCATGTTATGTGTAATCTAATGAGCCTCTGTTGGGCTGACTGGCCCAATAGTTAACTATTGGATTGCTAAGACTGTTAACTAGTTTGATCTCTGGCCATCTTGGCGTGGTTTCTTGAGCTTCTTCACCAGCTCTGTGGGCATTTCTCCCACACTTAGAACTAAAACTCTAGTAGGGATTTTTTCTACCAAGGTGTGAAGTGCATGGTAGTTTATACAGTTATCTACTATAACTGTTTCTGCATCTAGCATTGTCTGGTGTGCAGCAACATCCTGCCTGGATCAAACTAACACTAAATTTTCTACTGATATTTACACTATGGAGGAAGAACACCCCCCCCCCCCCCCCGTTAAAAACTTGTGGTATTTAATCTGCCAGCTGCTCAGCAGATTAATTCTAAAATTAAACATTCAATAGACAGACTTAAAGAAATGTAAACTGTTTATTAAACAAAATTCTTATTTCCTACACAGACTTATTTTATTCATTGTTAAAATTCTCTTGTAGTAATTTGTACTAAATCGATCTTTTTTTTATTATTATTAGAATGGTTTTTACTCCTCACTGCCATACATTGTGACATTGTTCACTGGAAATCTGGGCGGGTTTTTAGCAGATTATCTACAGACGAAAGGCTTCAGTACAACGTCGACCAGAAAGTTAATGGCGTTCTTGGGTGAGCTGTAAGATTCAGATACTTGTGCAGCTTAGCATCATCTATAAATTATCGTTAGCTCTTCACAACACTTAACTTGTGCTGGAAGCTGTTTAAGTTGCCCACCCTGCCAAATAAATAACTATGCAGGACCATTCTCCGTGTTTTGTTTCTTGTCCAGGATGCTAAAAGAACTTGCCATCTTCAATGAGGGAGAGTCCAACCTGCTGTCTGGATACGAGTAGATTCCTTTTGTCTGGAATCGGGGTCGTATTCAAACCAGAACGCCAAATGTTTCTTCAGATTTATGGTTTAGGAAAATGTGGTTGCTGACACAACCCATGTTAAGATGAACCATGACTTTGTGATAACTAAAGTTTCAGTTCATTTGTTAAAAGAAAACCTAGAAGCAAAGTTTTTCTGAAAAAAAAAAGAGGAGATGGGCTATACCAGTTGTTGCATTACAGATACTGATGATTTATTTAGTGGAACAGTTATACAGATAATATATATGTTAGAGGAAATACTTTATCAATCATAACAGCATTGGGGAGTTAAATAAGTAAGTTTTAGATATTGGTGAGATTCGTGTTGACAGATGTATTAACTGGTTGCCATGGTAACCTTGCAAGCCCAATGAACGTGGGTAAATAATGGCAAGTCTTATCTAGTTACTCATCAAAACAGTTGTTTTATTTCTTAATTTGAAAGTGACTCTTGAATTCAAATGTCACAGGGAGTTGCTTATTTTTCGCTTAAAACTTGTCATTTCCTTAGTTCTTGAAATATCTTCATAATTTGAAGAATTTACCAAAAACTTGCAAGTCACGACTTTCCCATGACTGTCTGACAGGCTTTGGTCAGACTGCATTCAAAATCTGAAGGCATTTGTATGGAAAAGGTTATGGGTGTCAGCAAATAAATACCCCAAATTGCAATATTTGGAAACAACTCAATTTCCTGGTTGCAAGCTAAAATAGGGACACAATAGGGAGTTGCAATGAATATTTTCTTATGTGGGCCCCAAAATTTGGTTAATTAATCGTGTATCTGATAACTGCTTTGTCACCTACACTGGAGTTGGTGTCCATCATCACTTATTCTTGCATATCTTCTGAATATTAATTTGGTTGGAGTGGATTTGCCATTTCCCTAAAGCCCTGCAGCCGCTCCAAGCTCCAGGAGCAGCCTGAACCATGATCCTTTCCTGAAGGATGAACCCAAAGGTGCCCCTTGGTACAGGATTTGAGGGTGTGGGCAGCTTTTAACATGTTTAGACTATTCCCGCAGTTTTTCAGGGGCCACCTCATAGTAAACTCTTCAATTTGTTCCACTCTTATTTGCATTCTCCCATGTTTTTTTTTTTTTTAAATTTTCCATATCATGTAGATGTCATTGCTCAATTAAAAAATAGATGTGGTGCCACTATTGGTACTTTACCACTTGATCACTATATCACCTGAATATCTAATTTATGAAGAAAAAACAGCCTAAACTTCAAGAACACTTAACTGCAAAAATTCCCTATACAAAGGGATTTCTAAGATGAACTCTTGTATCGGAGTACCTGATCAGTCATTTGAGTGCAGTAGTGACATTTATGCTATCTTACATTCTATAGGCCAGGTTCCGCAGAGTCTCTTTCTTGTCGCAGTCAGCTTTGTGGGCTGTGACAAGTATCTGGTGATCATCCTCTTCACGCTGTCCATAGGAATTGGATCCTTACAAGACAGCGGCCCAAACACCAACATTTTTGACCTTGCACCAAAGTATGCAGGTGAGTGAGAGATTTAATGTTTACCTGCTTTTAAAATAATCAATAGAGCAGATGTTGTAGTTGGTGCTTAATGTCTTCCTACATCTTCCCCCTAGAAAAAGGAAATTCTCAATTTTATTTTTAAATAAAAGAACAGAAATTGTGCAATTGCAGAGTTCTTCAGGCTTTCAATTCTTTACTATTGAATCCAAAAACACAAAAAATATCTGGATATGTGCAGAATAAAAGTTGTTAGAATGTTTTTTTTTTAGTTATGGACCCTCTAAATTATTCCTTTTGATGTGTGGACCAATCTTCATGTTGACTGAGGGGTTTTTGGATTGCGGTCAAATGTTGGAACCTTGAAGATTCTGTGCAATACCAATATTTTTTAGATTGGAAAATAACTTCCAATTTCTTTTGAGAATGGAAACTAATCTACAGCAGTGAATGCATTTAATGATTAGTGTAGAAGCAAAAAAAAAAAATAGTGAATTGGCCGAGGAAATAAGTTCAGCACCCTGCAAAATAAGTAAAGTTCCTGTTTACCGATAAATGTGAACAAAAAAATCCTTCCCTTACTCAAAATTTCAGCCATGTTTACTTAGTGTCTGGCTCTGAGAACAGTTTGCTTTAAATCCTTGAAGCATGGCAGCATTGACATCTGTTTAGCAAAGGCTGGAAAATCAGTTGAGAACTAAATCTGTCTGTCTTTGAAATAAACTAAAAGTAACTTTTATTTTTTCTCCATCTTAGGAACAGTGTATGGAGTAATAAATACCTTTAGCGGTATTGCCTCAGCTCTGGCTCCAACTGTTGCTGGAATTATCATGGATGTTGAGGTAAATGATGGTGCCATCTCTTCACTTCTAAACAGAATCTAAAGAACACATCTGGGTTAACTCGTAGTTGGTCTGAGAATTAAATTACTCAAGTGTGGGAGGCAGCTCAGAGGCTAACTGAATAAGAATGTACATTCCAGAAATTGTCTGGTTTATGCTATTGGGTAATTTTAGGGGACCATGGTGAAGTTTCGACTTGGTTGCTGTTCCCCCAAGGATAATTTTTAAACAGTTTTGCAAAGATCAGGAGTGGAAGATGTTAGAAATAAGGAGTTGGTCAGATTTGGGGAGGGTCTTCGAGAACTGGCTAATAACCCTGTTTCAGTATCAGCCTTGGCATCGTGCAATATCGGCATAACTTCTGTGGCCTGGTGTAAGGCCCAGTAGAGGAACCAGCTGGTAAGACAAACTCGGGGTTGTCAGTTCGATCCCAGTGGAATAATCGGCAAAAATTAAAACAGATGTTCAGCAGTTTACCCACCAGTCGTCGTCCTATCACCAGGTTCGGACATCTTGTTCATTACCGATATGGTAGTGATCGGAGTACCCCTTTATAGGAACCCCCCCCCCCCCGTGTTTATATAAAATTCTATACACTGGAATGAGGACTTGGAACTTAGGTTCCTGTTACAAAGTTCTAGTGCTTACGGTGGAGGAAGAATCTACGCACTTGTAGTTCTGGATATAAATATCGTCTTGAGACTTCAATCTGTCTGCCATTGTGAGCAGCGCTTCCTGTAACCTCTGGCCAAAAACCAATTTGCTGTCCTGGTCATCCATCTGAAACGCAAACTCCCCTGGGCTCTGTATCTTTTCGTTACCTGGTCCAAAATTGTTCTAGTTTGCAGAGCAGGCAACTTTATTTTTCAAATGATTCTATATTCTGCAGAAAAATCACAAAATAAAAAGCTTTGCAGTAGTTAGACAGTTAATTTATTTTCAATTGAGTGAAGTCTTAATGTTGCTAATATACTTTTTTTTTTTTTTTTCCCTGCCTCTTTAACAGGTTAGCATAAAGCAATGGGGCAAAGTGTTTTTTATTTCCAGTTCAGTTAACACGTTTGGCACGATAGTCTACCTGATGATGGCTCGTGGCTACCCTGAACAATGGGCAGAGGACGGACAGAAGTGTCTCCATATTCAAAGTGAAGAAATGGAAAAAGACGGGAAATTGAACATGTAAACTAATGCTTAACTAGACAAAATGAAAATGAACAGATTGGTCTGATTGTAAGATAGGTTCTGAAAGAAATCAAAACCTCCACAAAATAGTTGTATTCTGTAATTTATTTTAAGGACTTTGTGAAGTCTTCAGAATTATTACTAAATTTTTATTCTTGTATGAAAACCATGTTGAGTGGAGATTGTTTTTACGTTCGAGATTTTGGCATTTATAACCTTGGCCAGGTGGTGTTGTGGATGGTTAACATCATAGGTTTGCACTTGGCAGTTGCTTGTCTCTTCTGTAGGTCGCATGATTCATTGTATGTGCATACAATTGAGCATTGTTTTGATTTGTTCTTCATTCCATGTTACTAGCATTTGTAAAGTGAAACTTTGAAACATCCACATTAAAAGCTATGCAGAAGACGACAAACTGGAGTAACTGGTTTGCAGTAGAATCGTTACTACAGCCGGGTGATTGCCATCCACGGAGCGAATGCAAACGGTCTCTGGTACTTTTCTTAGAGCACGTGGTCATTCTAATCCTGACCAGACAGGAGCTAAAACCCTAAATGAAATACTGGGGTTAAGTTTTTGTATGTTTGTAGCTTTTCTGCTCAGCTGAAACCTAGTAGGAGGGAATTTTTCTCTTGAGAATATCCGATATGGGAGTGATAGTTAATCCTACTTGTTAGCATCAAGCTAATCGATAACTTCACTAAGGCTGAACCTGGCTACCTTTCCCCAGCTTCCAATGGTTTCCAAGGAAATGCCTTGGTCTGCATGATTGATAACCTTAATGTATTTGTAAGTTTGAAAACCTACAGGTCATTCTCCCGTTTTAAAATATACTGGTTTAAAATGTAAAGAAATTCTACTTGCAATATGAAAAAGTTCATTCCTTAGCCAAATTAGCCAATGGATTTCACTACATGTTACTGGAGAGATCGGCCATTCCTGCTCTGAAGGGCCATTCCTTTTTTGTCAGTACTTCCTGGCAACACCTTACATGTTGTATGAATTAGCTAATGGCCATCTGGCCAGCCATTGTGGATTTTACTGTACAACTGATGTTTGGCTGCATGGTGCCCATGAATGAGCATGAATTTTGAAATTTCATGCCTTTTTTATTAAGATGAGATTTGTTGGTGGGTCATGTGATGTCCAGAATGTTTCCTACATTTGTCACTTTTTTAAAACAAACCGAGCTCCACTCACTTTCAGTTTGTAATGAACCTAATGTTATTTCGATGTACTTTGGCAGCACAGAAGATATAAATTTATTAAACAAACATAGATTTTGTGGTTGCTTATAGAACACTACATTAAATCGTAGACAGAATTGAGAATTTTATCTCTTGTAATTGGCCATTTTTTTAAAATCAAGTATTTAAACTGTTCCACTAACAGCTCGAGTAGCTGCCTTTATTTGTTTTAATAAAAGACTGATATTGCATGGAAAATTGGTTTCTGCCAGTTGTTGCAGACCACTTCACACTTTATCACACCAATCTAAGAGCAGTACACTGCAGTTGGGAATAGATTGTATGGCTGATCGATTATGAAAACACCTGCCTAATGACAATTCCGAGTTAGATATCCATTTTTAACAGCTTGTATTTCTGGTTTGTTGTTTTTTTTTAAAATTATTAATCGCATCACTTAATGTGCGTGTGTGTAAAAACATCTCCAGCTTTCTAGTGCTAAAAATTGAGTCTGTTACTAACCAGGTGTTGCTCAAGTACGTACTTGGCTGCTGTTAACTTTTTTTTTTTTTTGCGGTAGGTTCTTAAACTTATTTTACTGTTGGCTTTTACAAAATTAATAAAACTGAGCTGGTAGTGAAGCTAATTTTGGCATTAGTTTCCAATGTTGCTAGAAAACTTGATTCAGTGAGTACAAAAAATATTAACCTTGTTATGGATGAGATGAGATTTTGCATAGTGACATTTAAAAATGCAGGTAAAAATATTGAAAAGGATTTTCTAAGTTTGCAAGAGCATCTGAAGTCTAATTTAAAGGTGCCACCTTTTATTGGTATCTCTATGGAAAGGGTAGCTGCTTCTTAGTTATCCATCTTCTAATTGTGAGTGTTAGGTTGCCTTACGATAGACCATGGTTTCGAGATAATTTTCTGGGTTTTGTTCTATAACTGGCATTATGTTTTAATTTAGTTTAAACGTTATGCTTTAACCATGGCATGCCTATCCATTTCAAGTATTGGGCAGCTTACAGCCCTCCTGTATTTAGTACATTGGGGTTTTGATCACTTGTTGGAAAACAGGTGGATTACTGGCCAGAAGAAAATGGTCTATGGTGTCAGATGCTTCCTAAGTTGTCTTTAACTGTTAAGTGGGAGACTGATCAGTAGTAGATGTAGGAATACTTGTGGTGACATTTGTCTTTTATAGTTCTTATGCAAATTACTTTGTCTTTGATAGCCTTTAGGTTGCAATGAGAGCTCCTTGGAGCGAATAACTTTTCCCCATACATGCTGATTTGTCGGTTATGTGATAGAGATTGAGATGGTGCAAATTTAAAACTGTTAGGCTGCTAGTTGTCTTGAATAATTTTGCAGCAGTTGTCTGTCTGACAGGTGTGGAATAAAGATGTTTTTACATTGCGTGTCTGTATCCCCTATCTTGGAGAGCGTATAATGGAAGCAGATGGAATGTGACTTGTGACAAAGACCTAAATATTTTTTTTTTTTTTTAAATCTCTGGCAGGTTCACTGCTCCATTTATTGCTTGCAGAAAGACTGCTTGTCTAGAGATTGTCCTACCTTTTAGAATACCAGTCTGTCGAGTGCGCATCAGAATAGTTGACAGTGCTGAAGATGACTAGAGATCACTACATATTATAACAAAACAAAGGCAGGTTGTGGGTACTTGGATCACTTGACCAAATAAGGAACTAATAGCTGGACTTTAACTTTTCTTTTCAATCTTTTGGTGGTTGTTGGAGTGTCCTCCCTATGAGACACAACATCTCTTTCCTGAGCCTCAATTAGAATATAAGAGGATCTTCCTGCATGCTGAAGCTTTGTTTTATTCTTGGAATGCCAGTGAGTAAGGTCAGCCCATATAACAATGGATTAATTCCTATCATCCTGAATGGCTCTAGCGAGATGATGACAATGGTATTGTGCTGGCAGAAGTGTAGATGTTGAGGTACTGAGATGAACACAGCCAAAGAAAAAGATCTATTCTAGCTTTAACAGCAGAGAAGTAGCTGCCCACATGATGTAACTTAAAAGTTGTAGCTGCTCTTTGGCAGATATCATCTCTGCTCATCTGGTAAAAACAATGGATAAGAATGGGGTAGTAACTGAACAGCTACTCATTAAAAACCTATCCAATTGAAATCTTTTGATCATTTGAGTTTTCTGAAATTATAATTAGCTGACTCTAATACGTGCTGTTTGTTTTGTTTAATTAATTATAAAGTGATCTATGATTCTTATATTGTAAGGATTGATTGAGACTGGTTTCTGAGTAGAATTATTATGGTCAATCTGGTGTTTTTAATACTGATCTTATCCAATTTTTATAATTATGGCAAACTATTTTCTGTCATATTTAATGGGGAAAAAAAACATCAGACATGTTTCTGTATCTCTACATTTTATGTGATCACTAATGTGTTAAGAAGAAACAGAAAAATGGGTTTAAAATAAAGAGAATTTATCTGGCTCTGTTTTCTAAATGCTAGCAATATTCTCGTGTTAAGTCAGTTGATTGTTCATGTTCCAGCACAGATCTCGAGTCAAGTGTGTTCATGTTCTATATGTGTACTAAGGAGCTGAAATTTGGGGTGGTTCTGGTCTAAAACTGCCACTGCAGGTATGATGAGGTCGCACCACGCAAGCCTACAGATAACTGGAATGAATGGCTGGGCTTTACTGTAGAGGAACAGGAAGTATATTTTATGCACCATTCTGTCATCTTGGTTAAACCTGTTAGCGATATTTGGTGATTTAAAATGCATAATGATCACTGGCAAAGAAGACTGCTGGAGAGTTTGTCACAACTGTTGAGGAGCAAGACTGACATCTTTGTTATAACCATGTCCAAGGTTGTCGGATTGACATAAGCGGGTCAGGTCTGATGGCGCACAATCAAGAATGCACTGTTGCTTGTGGTGGTGGATCCATCAAGATAGAAATTTCTATCTTATGAATGCAAGCTTGACCTTGTTACCAAGCCTTGAGCATCTAACGATGGCAACTGCCAATTTTTTTTTTATTTAGCCTGCCGTTCTTCGTATTGATGACTGCTGATCTGACACTAGATAAGTATTTCCGGATGGTATCGCCAGACCTTAGTGTGGCTGGGTGGTGTAATGCTTCCAGAACAATGTGATTGAATCTTGTGGTTGTCCTGGTTTGAGCCCACATTCTTCTAATTATAACGTCGATGAACTGGCCCAGGGGTTTTACAAGAGAAATGGCAGACACTGCCACAAGCTCGAACTCAGTCGTCGTTTTCTGAACAGCGAGGTGCAAGAAAATCATCATCAGGTTTCTAGGGCATTAAATACTTATGGAGACATTTTACAGCGTCGTACAATGAAATTAAATAATAACTTATGTAACAAAAACGGATTTTGGTTTATGCAGCACGTCTAAGGGCACAGACACAAATAAACAATGTGCTCTGGTTGGGAACTCCCACAGAGCGAGCTGTCGCACTGTGTGAACGCCAAATTAGATCTCAAATCGTCGAAAGGATTCTTTTTCCACCGCCTGGTTAATCGCGTTGTTTTCCTAAGATGCCCGATGCGCTATATTTCGGAACTCTCTCGCGAAGAAGGAAGGATCGGACGACTTGGGCGTCCAATCACAATCGTTTGCAGTGCTGCACGGCAGTCGGCGATTCCGCGAGCTCCAAACGGATGGGCCGAAACATGCTTCTGATAATCCGTCATCGCGAAATAGTAATAGGTCAGGCCATCTCGAGCACTCGCCGCTTGCTGGATTGTCGACACGTACTCCGTGTTTAGGGGGCTTGCGGGGCCCTCGGTTCTTTCCCACCGGCCGTGCAAGTTTCTTCTCTTTGGCTTTCCTTCTGCAGCTAAACCCGGAACCTTGTGTGATGAAGCGGGACCTCAGAACTACCACATCTAGTAGCCCCCTCTCCAAGACACTGATGGCGGCTCCGTCTCAAAAGAGCTCAGCCATCGAGTAGCCACAATTCCATCGTCGAAACGGATTTTTCTTCTTATTATTATTATTCAGTGGAGTGTGACCAATTATACTACAAAAGACGTCTGAATACGGCTGTTTCTCCTGTATCCGCTTGTTCGTGTCGATTTCACTGTCTCCTCCCTCTCTTTCTAATCTACAAGTCGATCAATCCGGCCGTCTCCGTGTTGCTCAGTCCGAGGAGATCCTCCACTGCGCTAGGAATATTCTCACGGCCGACAAGGAACCACGACTGCCCATCTCTTTCACATTCGAGCACAGAACCCAGCGACTCGGATACTCTCGGAACGTTCGGGTCGGGTTAACCCCGGTAAAGTTCTTCTGGTCAGTTCTGCCGGTTTCTCAGGAGATCGATAACAGCGGTGTAAAGAGCGGCGAGAAGTCTGCACCCTCGAGGACAGCTCACTCAACAAGTTCTCCGAAAAATTGCATCAGGGCGTTTACCTTCGGTGATGCAGTGGAACAGCTCACAAAGGCGCATTCTTCGCTGGGTGCTATCCAATACCAGCCACGCTACAATCTCACAGCAGAAACGGACACCATCCACGTCTATTGTAACTGCCCAGAAGTTCAAGCTGAAATGACATCCGAACCTAAAGAAGTGATTTGTCATCCTTGGTTTTGGAAATATTTCGGCTACAAACTTAAGCGACACAACATGGAATCCCACGAAGTCATTGCTGCAAGTCTTGGAATTCTTTTTCACAAAGCAAAGCTAGTGAAATAACGTGTTGTCTGCTACTTGTTTGGTTTTTCTTTTAAAATAATGCGCTGTTTAAAATTTTGTCCAAATAAATATATTATACACGATAAAACTAAGCTTAGTTCCATGTATAATTATGTTCTTTAGAATTTGGTAACTCAATTTAATTAAAGGAATTTGCTGGTGTCCGCATACACTGGAAACAATTAATTCCATTAAAAATTTCACCAAATCTCCACTAAAATGTCTATTATAATCGAAAGTAGACAATTATTTAAATATTTTCACGTCTCTCAAATACTTGAAATCTGAACAGATACTACGCTCAGACCTTTCCAATAATATAATTTAGCTTTTAAAGTTTGGACTCCACACCCGCGCACCGACCAAGGACCTAAGAAGTGGCTAAAGATACCTGGTTCTTTATACGCAACATCCAGTACTCGACATGTGTGTTACAGTGTAGACATGACGCAACATCCAGTACTCGACATGTGTGTTACGGTGTAGACATGACGCAACATCCAGTACTCGACATGTGTGTTACGGTGTAGACATGACGCAACATCCAGTACTCGACATGTGTGTTACAGTGTAGACATGACGCAACATCCAGTACTCGACATGTGTGTTACAGTGTAGACATGACGCAACATCCAGTACTCGACATGTGTGTTACAGTGTAGACATGACGCAACATCCAGTACTCGACATGTGTGTTACAGTGTAGACATGACGCAACATTCCAGTACTCGACATGTGTGTTACAGTGTAGACATGACGCAACATCCAGTACTCGACATGTGTGTTACAGTGTAGACATGACGCAACATCCAGTACTCGACATGTGTGTTACAGTGTAGACATGACGCAACATTCCAGTACTCGACATGTGTGTTACAGTGTAGACATGACGCAACATCCAGTACTCGACATGTGTGTTACAGTGTAGACATGACGCAACATTCCAGTACTCGACATGTGTGTACAGTGTAGACATGACGCAACATCCAGTACTCGACATGTGTGTTACAGTGTAGACATGACGCAACATCCAGTACTCGACATGTGTGTTACAGTGTAGACATGACGCAACATCCAGTACTCGACATGTGTGTTACAGTGTAGACATGAGCTTTTAAAATAGTTAGCTAACCTTTCTTTTGATACTCATAGGCTCTCTGTTAAACATGGTTTTAAGGGGTTTTGAGCGTGCGGAAGGGACATATACTTTACTTATGTTAGGGGTTATGTTTTTTAATTGGTGTGCGATAGGAAGCGTTACCAACCACGAGCCCCGTGAGGCCGGTACTTCCGTCTTCGACGCGGAAGTCCCCAGTAAAACTTTGATTTTTTAATGTTGCGGGGAGCCAGAGAGAACGGAGAACATTTACGGGGCTGTTGAAGAAGAGTGACAAGATGGTATGTAAAACCGAGTCAAGCCTGACCGGGATTCGAACTTGGGGCACTCGACTTTAGCAGTCCGCCAGACTACCTCGTCGTCTTACCTGATGGTGTTAGTCAGTTTAAGGATCGTACTGGCGGCTACTTTCCTTCACTGGGACCTTAGTGCCCACTGTGAGGGTTTTGCCTCCTTGTGACTACTATGTTGTTTGCTCGCTTGGCAGTTCCCACCCACCCTCGACGTTTCGGGTGTTGCTTCCATGGTCCTCCTGTCACGACCCGCCTGCGGATTCGAGGTAACTGACCCAATGGAGTCATATACTGGAGATCGCAGTTTTAACCCTTCACTGGTGGCCTGTTCCGAAGAATCAGAAAAATCGGTTTACATGGAATTTACTACTTTTCTTTGTTCTTAATGCTACGTAAAGGTGATCAGCTCCCCAAAGGGATGCGTATACCTGATATCTTATCCTCCGAGAATAACTTGTTCAAATACACCTTAAAAGGGAGTGTTTTTTAATTCTATATTACGGGAGCAGTCATTAATTCTATATTACGGGAACAGTCATTAATTCTATATTACGGGAACAGTCATTAATTCTATATTACGGGAACAGTCATTAATTCTATATTACGGGAGCAGTCATTAATTCTATATTACGGGAACAGTCATTAATTCTATATTACGGGAACAGTCATTAATTCTATATTACGGGATCAGTCATTAATTCTATATTACGGGAGCAGTCATTAATTCATTCCACGAGTATCGGGAAGATTTTAACCTAACCTACCTCTGTTGTTAGAAGTTACAAGTAATCCACGGAGGAACTTTGCATATATCTAGTTATTTGTATGCAGAGTTTAATCTATTTCAATAAGCATTTGCTAGCAAAGTGAATTATGAACGAGAAAATAGAAATACATCGTCTGTAGTCTCAAACTATTTATCGGATCTCAGCCGCCTATAGGTTGATCACACTTATAGATAGTGGAAAAAAAAAGGTGTTGCTATATCGCTCAGACTGAAAATTTTATGCTGTCACCCTAAAAGACTCCAATACCGTTTCGGGAGTAATGGTAGCATCGTCGGCTAGGCAACGGCGTTATCAAAGAGGCCAAGGTTAACAACCCAGTCCCGCATAACGACTGGAGAAGGTCTGAACGAAGCTCTCTCTCTCTCTCTCTCTCTGCTTCCCCATCCCTGATACCACGAGATAAGACCAAGTTTTAATTTATCGTTGACCATGATCGACACTGCGTGACAGAGAGAAACAAGTTTGGTAAAGGAGGCAGCATCTAATACACGATTGCCAGTCACAGTAAACGAAGTACAAGTATATAATTATAATGTATGCGAGTAGTTTTACACAGTTGTCCTTATTTAGTTTATAACTGCTACAAGCAGTCTTTGTGTAATTCAATTTCTTTTGGTTAGCAGTACTGATAACAATGGCTTTTGATGTCAGTTGGGGGTTTGTTTCTTTTTGTTGTTGTTCTGAAAATTTGCCTCAGCAGTCTTGCCTTACAGGAGGACATCCGATAGCATCCGTCCTGGGAAAAGGGAGACGGCCGTTGGCGCCAGTGACGAGTCGATGCTCGCGTTGGAAACCTAACCAGGTGAACAGCAGCCGTGGTTAGGTTTCCCAACGCGAGCATCGACTGGCCCGACGTCAGGCAGGCGGGCGGGGGGAAGAACTGCAGGAACAAACCGCGGAACCTATTTCGGTTCTTCAGGGTTATAGAGAAAATGCTGCGTCACGAATTCTTGCTCCTCTTGAACGCTTTGTAACCCTTTCCTCTTCGTTTTTCTTTTGGGAAATAAACAACAACGAAGGAGCCGCTCCACCGATTTTTAAAGAGTTTTCTCTCTGCCCAGAAGCCGATCAGAATTAACCAGAACTACCGCGACGTGGAAGGTTCATCAGCAGATCTATGGTTCCTGGCTTCATTTGTATTTGCGGTAACGGTAAAATCTACCTTTTATCCTGGTTATTTAACGTTTGGAACAGGAAAAATACAACAAAACAAACTCAAAATCGGACGGACGGACGTGAAAAGGAATGTCGCATTGAAAACAGAGAGCGATCGATGTGAAATAGACCTATTGATCTCTTCTCGATGGCGTATTTCCAATCTGATTTTCTTATTTATCACCTCGGCATTTATTTATTTATTTTTTTTTTTCTGTAGAAGGTCCGTTAAGAAATCAGAAGGTGAGGTAGCCGTGTAACTTGCACAAACTATTTTATAGTCGGAATTAGTTCGCCACTGCAGACCTGGTGACTCTGATGGGTCGCGCCATCTTTTTTGGCCTTTCATTTATCGAGGGCCGTTTTACTTGGCCCCCAAACGTCTGGGTCCTGCTTCATTACGGGCGTCGGGTAAAACAAAACAACTAATATCTCGGTTCCTTTAAGCCGATGACCGGCAACGGGATGTTAAAGGTAAAATACGGCCACCCTGAAGAGTCAGAAACCACAGGGTTATTGGTGCAGTCGGTCGGTATTAGGTGAAGCCGCCAACGACATCTAATTACCCCCTATGGGCCCTGGCTGCTTCCTCTCCTGGGGTCTTACCCACCCTTATTTATCCCTCCCAGTCCCCGGGCGTTGCTGGTATCCCGCTGGTCCGGCTCAGCTTCCCTGACAAGAGCTGAATGCGCTGTAAAAGTCTTTCTTGAAGACGGGTATCTACGAAACTAACAGTTGGAATACAAAGAGACCAAATGAAGCTGGGCAAATTCTTTATGTCCTACAAAACTAAGGTTCAGCATTGGAGAACAAGGGAGCGACACCGCGGTTAGAAATTGAAGTAAATCGTCTAAACAGCCGCTGCATCTTTCGTGGCAGCGAAGGACAAAGCAATAAACTCATCAAAACCAATATTTCTCTCCGGCTGATCTCCCTTGGCGGACGGCGCTCCTCGGGCGATCCCCGATCAGCTGCGGCTTGCTGAAGGACCTGACTTCACGTGTAAGGTTCAAATTTGCGGCATCTTTGACCAGCTCAGCGCAGGGATCTCCGATCATTTGACTTGTCTGTGGATTTTACTGTTCGTAATCCTCCATGTGTTCCGACGATCCACAGTCCGTGGGGATTTTCAGACCCGGATGTCGCGCTCTTCTTTTATCACGTGATTTCTGTGTTAGGTTTTAGACCTTTTGATTTGACAGCACCTGGTGAAAGCGTACGTTTGGGGTCTCAGGTAATCAATTTTGTGTATATGGACCCTAAATTCTAAGATCCCTATATACTTTTTTTTTTTTATCTCAGCACACATTTATGACGTTTTTACCACAAAAGCCGGACAGGTCTGGGAATATTCTGGAAAGGAATTAAAATTTAAAGTGAATGAAAAGTTTTCCTTACAGCTTTGGTTTGCATTTCAGATACAAACAAATTCAGGGGGCGGATGCTGAATGACGTAAAGTTATCATTAAATTTAAGACGACTTAGATTTTTCTGGATTAGTATTGATTTAAATAATGACTTGTCTTCGTGTTCGACTGGAGAGACAAGCGCAGGTGAGTTCTCTGATCGCCGGCGACGCTCTGCCACGTGACAAAATCCATCCTTTTAAAAGTCCATTTACTTCACGTCTCCCCTGGTTGTATATATATATATATTTTAGCTTTGTTACCAAACTCTACCTCGTTAATTAGCGGCTTACGCTCGACTCTTTTGTTTTAGATTTGTCCAGGGAAGAATTACAGTTGGGTTTGGCGAGTTGTTAGCAAGAACGAAACCCGAAAATTCTTCAAAGTAATTTACGCTTATCTTCCAGCAGTCGCCATCTTTTCGTCTGAAATCGAGTATTGATGCCATTCACTGCCGAACACGGTAACGTGCTGACAGCGGGTCTTAAAGCCTACATCTCTATTGATTTTCAAAAAAAAATATATATATCTTTGCTGACTTCTCGCTTTTAACTTCTTGCAAATCTCTTCTGTCGATAATCTTTTCTTTAATCCAGGTTTTTGTCTCACAAAGGGAAGATTTGAAAGGACCTTAAAACGTTTTAGATTCGGCTTTAGGTTCCCTCTGTGTATAATGACGTCATCTCTCTCCAGTCGCTCTCTCTCTCTCTCTCTCCATCTCACATCTCCATCTCTCTCTCTCTCTCTCGCTCTCTCTCTCTCTCTCTCTCTCTCTCTCTCTCTCTCTCATCTCCATCTCTCTCTCTCTATCTCTCTCTCTCTCTCTCTCTCTCTCTCTCTCTCTCTCTCTCTCCATCTCACCATCTCCACTCTCTCTCTCTCTCTCTCTCCATCTCGCCATCTCTCTCTCTCTCTCTCTCTCTCTCTCTCTCTCTCTCTCTCTCTCTCTCTCTCTCTCTCCATCTCGCCATCTCCATCTCTCTCTCTCCATCTCGCCATCTCCATCTCTCTCTCTCTCTCCCCCCCCAAAGGAACACTGGTGTCCAAAAGGCTATAACTTGTATTACTATCAAGTATCATTTGATTTGAAAGCTAAAATCATTAATCAAAAAGTATCGAGTGAGTAATGAGATATTCTCATACTGATATTTGAAGGCTGCCCACCGCGTGTAACATAATTAACAGAACCGTAGAATTGCATCTTGGTGGAGCAGATTACTTATTTATGGTATCCCCAAGTCTTACCACCAGTATGGCTTTTCGCCTCCTTGCATTAACTGACGTTTACATTTCTGGTCATTTCGCTCCGAATGCCTCTGACGAGCTGATGAATAAGTGTTACTATTGTATTTAGGTAGTGGGCACGGTCACGCATCAGAGGCAGCGGATACATTACTTAATTCTCTCTGGTTGCCGAGCCGGCTATCAATTTCTCTTATAAATTATTTACGTGGACTGACAAATTAAAAGTTTTAAAAAAAAAAGTAAATTAATAAATACCGATGTTCATCGAGGAAAAACAACAACAACATCCTGATGTTGATACATGGAGAAGCAGTGAATAGAAAATGGAAAAAAAAGACTTCGGGATATATTCATGCTCTGCCGGCTATAATCTGGGACTGACGATAAAATAATTTAATGGGCATGAAGTAGAATATTTCCATGGAAATCTTGTCGAGCAAAAGTTCGAAAATAAGTTTTTGAGTATAGCCGTGGAATTCTGTTACATCCGTATGATTATGAATGTGTAGGCACGTGCCCCGCCATTGGTGTTGGCCAGCGGTTGGTTTGTTGATGAGGGCGAAGCCGGGAAATCGTCAGATGAATTTTCACGAATTTATTGAGAACAAAACATCTGCGCCCAACCTACAACTGATCGTAAAGTCTGTTCTGCGCAGCATCCGGACATCCGGCGACGCCATGCCGCCGAAAAACAGCGGGGGGGGCTTAAAGTCACGTGACTGCCCCTGGTTTCGCCACAGCGTGCGCGTTCCGCTCTCCCGTGCAAGCTTGACGCGTTTCCGGAATGGTTCTGTGGGGGGGGGTTGGGTTGGGTCGAGAGAAGGAGCGGGTCCACCGTCTGGTCGGACCGCGATACAGAGCGGTGATTGGGTGTAGTGTAGGCGTCCCCCTTTTCCCGGGGTGCATAGCGCTCGCGCATGATGAACCCTGCCCCCCCCGGGAGTTCCGGTCGAAAGGCGTTTACCGCCAAATTTCGTTACTTCAGCTAAAGGAAACTTCCGGTTGTCGGGACTCTAACGGCGGGAGTTGGCAGCTCCCTGTTGACGGTGCAACGGCGCGTACTTAAAGCTGTCGTCTGCGAGTAAAAACGGCTGCTGTATCTGTTGGTCTGACTCCCCCAGGGAACAGCTCGGTTTGACCTACCCACCTCCCAGCACCATTTCTTCTCGCCCTTCTTTCCCAGCCGCCATCATGGGCTTTCGGCGGGCACTACGTTCCCTTTGGTTTCTACAATTAAGCTCGAAGAGTGCCAGCAGGGGCTTTCTGCGCCTCGGCCCCTTGTTCAGTTGCCGTGGGATGGAAGACTAACTGCCGTACCTGGCTTCATAAGTGTGGAGACCGGTTACGGAAACAGAACCCGACCGAGTTTCCGCCGTATGCGCCGCCTCTGGCACGCGAAGAAGTATTAAGGAGTTGGGAAAGGGTCGTTATCAACTACCACCATGAGTCACTCATGTATTTTAACAGGTCACCAAATAAATTGTAACTAAATGAGGTTTTAGATAAAGTCTAAAAACCCTATCTAACCCCTCCCCCGACAAAGACTAGAGATGTAATCACAAACCATAACAATGAAGACAAATATCTGGAGACTCGTGAGAATTCATTTCTTCCAACAACAGTGAATAAAAAATACATAAAAATGTATAATTTGAGAAAGAAGTCTCCCTCGGAGGGAATAGTATTTTTTTTAAAAAACAATTTTCCCCTCCTGTTGGCATAATTTATGACTTCTGTCCGGTTTTCTCCCTCGAGAATATCCTCCTCTCCATCATCTCTAATCCTCCGAAACACAGATTTCCAGTTTTATTTTAGTAAATTAGTTAAGATTAAAAACAAATCTGGGACCTGAACTCTACGTGTGTGGTGTTCTATCAGGTTTCGAAGGC